>CM062819.1:1578084294-1578630326 GCA_031772625.1 Pinus tabuliformis | reverse complement strand
TTGGGTCCCTATAATACTAGTGATTACCCCATTACTATTGTAGTTATACCCCTTATTTATATTGTTGTGCCCCTATTACCCCCATATTGTTATTTCTGTGCCCCATAGAATCCCTCTATTGTTATTTTTGTGGCTTTATATTATTATTGTTAGGTCGGCTGGATTATATTGTGACTCCTTAGACTCCTATATATAGAAAGGAGGTTTTGTCATTTGTATCATCCAAGAATTGTTCATTTATGTAATGTAAAGGAGGTTCCCCCTCGAAGAGGCTGAATTCTAAGGCGTTGATCTATCTTTTCTATCTTTTCTTGAGCTGGTTTCATAACATTTGGTATCAGAGCTTTGGATTCTAGGGTTTCGCTGCTCCAAACAGGTCATCGTGGCATTTTCGCTATAACTTTTTTTCTGTGACGTTTCAGAAGTCGCAAAAAAAACCCATTTGAGAAGAAATCGCGCTGAACCTTGGGTCCGAATTTCAGAGCTTTTCGCGCGATATTTTCGGAGATATGATCTGAGGAAGTTGGTCTTTTTGCAGACTCCTGAATTACATTCAAAACAGGTGACCTGGGGAAAATCGTCATAACTTTCTCTCTGAGGATCGGATTGAAATTTCGTAAGAAGGTACAGAAAGAGGACGGACTGTAGTTTCTTGTATGTGTGTTTCAGATCCAAAGGTTGAAACAGTGACTCGTGGCACGTCGTACAAGTTCGCTCTACTGAACTAGTCTAAAATCAAGTCACTGTGGGAGATTTCACATAACTCTTCCTTGGAGAATCCAATTTGGCTCAGACTTGTGGCATTGGAAAGAGGACGCAGAAGGCTACTACAGGTCAAATTTCAGAACTGATGATCGAAATTACAGAGATACATCAGATTCAATATCAGGCTTCTACAAAGTGAAAAAAGGTGTGTAGTTTTTTTTTTTTAAATTTTTGTGTAAGCTTGGTTTAAGGAATTCAAAGGGCATAGTAAAGCATTATTATCGGTAACTGATGCCCCGAGGAAAGAAAATGCAAACACCTAGTAAGGAACCTGAAAGCTCTAGCATGACTCATGAAGAAGAGGAAGAAATGCTACATGATATATCAAAATTACAAGAACAAGTGCAACAAATGTCACGCTCACAAAAGCTAACAGAAGCTAAGATAAGTGGCGTGGAATCTAAGATAAAGGGCATGGAAGCTAAGATGGATGATTTGGAAGAGAGACATGGCAGAATTGAAGATAGATTTGAAGACAGACATGGAAGAATTGAAGAAGTTGCTACAAGAAAAGGGTCACTAATGGTGAAAAGGTAGTAAAGGAAACTCATGATGAGAACAAAAGAAATGTTAATCATGATTCCATAGACTCTAATGTTGGATCGAAGACTCACCATATTCCAAAAATCGATATGAGGAAGTTTGATGGCAAGGATCCCGCCACATGGATATTACAGATGGAGCAATTCTTCGATCTCAATAATGTGCAAAACACACAAAAGGTACGTATGGCAACTTTATATTTGGAACCAAATCAGTTTGTATGGTATCAATGGCTTTGCTCTCGTAAACAATTTATCACTTGGGCAATTTTTACGGAAGAATTGATAGCACATTATGAGGATACAAAAAGCAACACTTTTTTTAGCCAATTGATAAGTCTCAAACAAAAGGGTTCAATAATGGAGCACATTGAGGAGTTCCAAAAATTGAACATAAGGGTAAAAGATATTCCAGAGGAGCATAGGATTGATGTGTTCATAGGGTCTTTAAAGGATAATATCCAACATGATGTTCGCCTTTGGGAACCTGATTCATTAGAGAAGGCATTCAGGTTAGCAAGAAAAATGGAAAGCAAAATTATGGCAACCAGGAAGCATACCACTCACAACTATAAAGACGGAAGTGTTGTTGCCCCTAGTCTTCCACAACCTATAAGGTTGACACCACAACAATTGGAAGAAAAAAGAGCAAAAGGGCTTTGTTACAGTTGTGATAGCAAATACACTAAAGGTCATAAGTGTGCTGAGAAGAAATTATTCTACATAGATTGTGAAGAGGAAGAAGAAAAGGAGCAAGAAAGGTCAAAAGAAGAGGATATACTCCAGGAACAAAGCCTAGATGAAGAACAAATAAATCCGACCATATCTTGTAATGCATTGGCGGGAATTACCACTCCTCAAACCATCAAGATAGAAGGACAAATCAAGAAGAAAAAGGTAATAGTGTTGATTGATTCAGGAAGCACCCACAATTTTATTCATTGTAGGGTAGCAAAAGAATTGAATTGCTTCCTATATCCAGCACCAGAGTGTCAAGTGATGATTGCAAATGGAGGAACAATAAATTGCTCTGGAAAGTGCCATAATATCAAGCTATCCATGGGAGAATATGTATTGACTAGCCCAATGCTTTCCATTCCAATGGGAGGTGCTGATGTTGTACTAGGAGTCCAATGGCTACAATCCTTGGGTACAATAGCTTTTAATTTTCAAGAACTTTTCATCAAATTTTCTTGGAAGGAAAGGAAGTTGAATTAAGGGGTATTGCAGGGAAACCAGGAAAGATAATCAGCTCTAATGGTATGACAAAGCTTCTAAAAAAGGAGCAAAGAGGTGTAATTGCACAATTATGTTCGCTAGATGTTTCCACATTGGAATCATCTATTTCTCCAGATCTCCAAAAAGTCCTGGACAATCATTCCAAGGTATTTGAGACTCCCAAAGGTCTCCCACCTATGCGTGATCATGATCATGCTATTCATCTGATTCCAGGAAGTGTTCCTCCAAACATCAGGCCGTACAGATATCCCTATGTCCAAAAAAGTGAAATTGAACGTATGGTTGCAGAAATGCTAGAGGCTGGTATAATTCAACCGAGTCAAAGTTCTTTCTCAGCTCCAGTAGTATTGGTGCACAAGAAGGATGGATCATGGCGCATGTGTCCAGATTATAGGGAGCTCAACAAGCTCACTATTAAAGATAAGTTCCCCATTCCTGTCATTGATGAATTACTGGATGAATTGCATGGATCAATTTACTTCACCAAGTTGGATCTTCGTTCGGGATATCATCAAATCAGAATGAAGATTGAAGACATTCCGAAAACGGCATTTAGAACTCATGAGGGTCATTATGAATTTTTGGTCATGCCTTTTGGCCTTACCAATGCACCTTCAACATTTCAAGGTTTGATGAATTCAATTTTCAAACCATTCCTTAGAAAATTTGTGTTAGTATTTTTTGATGATATACTAATCTACAGCAAGTCTTGGAAGGATCATGTTGAACATGTTGACAAGGTGCTACAACTATTGGAGGAGAAACAATTATATGCAAAAAGATCCAAATGTTTCTTTGGAGTCCAGGAGGTGGAATATTTGGGTCATATTGTATCTCATGAAGGAGTTAAGGTAGACCCTAGCAAAATTAAAGCCATTAAGGAATGGAAAATCCCCACATCCATAAAGCATCTGCGAGGATTTCTTGGGTTGACAGGGTATTATCGCAAGTTTGTTAAGAATTATGGGAGAATAGCAGCACCTCTAACAACATTATTGAAGAAAGATTCATTTTCATGGACTCCGGAAGCAACAAAGGCCTTTGAACATCTTAAAGAGGCAATGTGCCAAGCACCGGTCTTAGCTACACCGGACTTCACAAAAACCTTTATTGTGGAATGTGATGCTTCAGGAAATGGAATTGGTGTTGTTCTAATGCAAGATGAAAGACCCATTGCTTTTGAAAGTCGTCCAATCAAGGGAAAGTTTTTAAGCAAAGCTATTTATGAGAAGGAAATGTTGGCAATACTCCATGCACTTAAGAAATGGCGACCCTACCTAATGGGAAGACACTTCAAGGTAAAAACGGATCATGATAGCCTTAAATACTTTTTAGAACAAAGATTATCCTCTGAAGAGCAACAAAAGTGGGTCACAAAGATGTTGGGTTATGACTTTGAAATCATCTACAAAAAAGGGAAGCAAAATGTGGTGGCAGATGCACTCTCAAGAAAGGATGAGGATGTGGAAGCATTGTTGTGTGCCATTTCTATTATCCAACCAGATTGGATAAACGAAGCAAGGGAGGAATGGAAGAATGACGAAGAAGTGTGGGCACTTATTCGAAAGCTACAACAAGATTCCAGTACTTCTGATACATTTAGCTGGCAAAATGATTCGTTATGGTACAAAGATCGCTTATACCTCTGTAAGAATTCCCAGCTAAAACAAAAGATTCTTATGGAATTGCACACTTCTCCCTTAGGAGGGCACTCAGGATTTTTAAAAACTTACCACAGGGTTAAGAAGGAATTTTTTTGGGATGGCCTTAAATCAGATATTCAAAAGTTTGTGGCAGAATGTTTGGTTTGCCAACAAAATAAAGTTGAAACAATTAAGACACCGGGTCTATTACAACCTTTATCCATTCCAAGCCAACGTTGGGAGGAGGTTTCAATGGATTTTATCACAGGTTTACCCAAGTCTGAGGGAAAGAGTGTCATCATGGTGGTAGTTGACAGACTTACCAAGTATGCACACTTTTGTGCATTATCACATCCATTTAAAGCCAGTACAGTTTCTACTGCATTTATGGAAACAGTTCAAAAGCTACATGGAAACCCAAAGATTATTGTAAGTGACAGAGATCCCATTTTCACTGGAAATTTTTGGACAGAATTATTTTCTTGTCTTGGTACTCAGTTAGCTCATAGCTCATCTTATCATCCTCAATCTGATGGGCAAACTGAGATAGTAAACAAATGTTTGGAAGGATATCTTCGTTGCTTTGTATCTGATAAACAGACACAATGGGTCAAATGGTTGCCTCTGGCTGAATGGTGGTATAACACTTCCTTCCATACAGCAACAAAAATGACCCCATTTATGGCACTTTATGGGTATCAACCACCATCCATCACATCATATTTAAGAGAAAATTCTAAGGTTCAGGCAGTGGAACATCACATCGAACATCAACAACAAGTCCTCCAACTCTTAAAGGATAACCTCGTGTTGGCACAAAATAGAATGAAACAACAGGCAGATCAACATCGCAGTGAAAGAAGTTTTGATGTAGGTGATTGGGTATTCCTACGGCTACAACCATATAAGCAAATGTCCCTAAAGCAAGCTAAGAAGGATAATAAATTATCACCAAAGTATTATGGTCTGTACAAGGTGTTGCAAAAGATTGGTACTATGGCATACAAATTGGAGCTTCCTGCAGCTTCTCGATTACACCCAGTCTTCCACGTTTCATGTTTAAAGAAGGTTATAGGTGACAAGCTCCTAATTCAAACAATATTGCCAGAACTTGATGAGGAAGGAAAAATTATATTGGAACCGGAAGCAGTCACAGAAACAAGAACTCGACAGCTACGAAATCGATCAATTTCAGAGTATCTTATCAAATGGAAGAACTTATCCGCTGAAGATTCCACATGGGAGGATGAGAATTTTATGCAGAAGTATCCAGAACTACTCAAGCGTTGAGGACAACACTTTTTTGAAGGAGAGGGGCATGTTGGGTCCCTATAATACTAGTGATTACCCCATTAGTATTGTAGTTATACCCCTTATTTATATTGTTGTGCCCCTATTACCCCCATATTGTTATTTCTGTGCCCCATAGAATCCCTCTATTGTTATTTGTGTGGCTTTATATTATTATTGTTAGGTCGGCTGGATTATATTGTGACTCCTTAGACTCCTATATATAGAAAGGAGGTTTTGACATTTGTATCATAAAATAATTGTTCATTTATGTAATGTAAAGGAGGTTTCCCCCTCGAAGAGGCTGAATTCTAAGGCGTTGATCTATCTTTTCTATCTTTTCTTGAGCTGGTTTCATAACAGTGCCTCGCAAACCATCTTGTCACGCTCATTTGAAGGAACACAGAAGTGTCCCAGGTGGCATAACAGTGCATCCTAGAGGTGAAAATTTGGCATTTTCTCTGTAGTTTGGGGTGCCTTTCCCTTGCTTCAGATTCGCAGAACCAATGTCTTGCTTCTTTTGTTTAAATTTTTGCTCGATCTTGACAGCGTATCGATAGGTCGTGTTGGGCAAGGAGATGTCTAGGAACTCCATCTCGTCTTGGATGTACTTATGTAGACAACCACAGTACTTGAGTACCAAATGTCGCTCATAATCCTTGATTGTTAAATTGGCAACTAGGGCCAAACTCCATGTGGGTCATCTTATTTATGGCAGCTGATATTTTTATTGAATCCCTCTCATCAAGAGGTGTAGGATTGATCTAAAGATAATCTAATTCTGTCAAGTATTCATGGAGTTATGAATTTATTTATGTTATATAAGACAATTGTCAAGTCGGCCAACGACTTGTGTTGGCTCGGAAGCCTAATAGTCATGTCTATTCATCATCTACGCTTTAGTATAAATAATTGAGGACTTGAAGTCATTGAAGACACACTCTTCACATAATCTCCTCTCCACGTCTTGGGTTTTTGGAGAAGGAAAGGCACTAAAGAGTATGTTGATGCCCTAGTTGCAAATGATGCCCTAATTCAACGCATGTCATGAAGACATCTATTTGCTGGCAAATGAAGACACCTAATACGCAGCAAGGAGACCTGTTCACGCAGCACAAGAACTCGCATGGAAACTTATGCGTGAAGGAGAAGGTTCGTATTAAGATATGACTGCACCTTGGCTAGGGTATTAGTTGCAGTCATGTTCAGATTTCAGAAGCAAGCATGACAACGTAGTCAAGACATGAAGCCACTATCAACGTATGAAGCCACAGTCATGTATTGGACAAAGGCATGAAGACACAGTCAAGGTCATGTAGCCGTATTGAGATAGATCCACAGGCATAGAAGCATGGAAGCCGTAGTGATAACGTAATGAAGCACGTAAGAGCCGCAGGCATAGAAGCACAGTTGGTCGCAGTAATAAAATGGAACCGCAGTCAAGGGTTTGACTGCACCTCGCTATAGTAGTCATAAACTCGGGTGCTTTACGAATGTATCATCGTGTATCCTAGCAGCCTCAGCGTATATATGTATATGATAGCACTTAGTCTAGTCATGCAAAGATCTGGCCGTAGTTAAACAAGCGAGTGTATCTACTTATTACGCATCCCTTATTCATTGTTCTAGGAGGCCATTATATGTTGGTCTTAGATGCCCTAAATCAACATATTCTTTGAGTCTTGTATGCTTGAAGGAATTTGGAACATAGCCTAGTTGTTTTTCTAGGCTGCAAGCCATAGAAAGTAGCTAAGGCTGATATACATATGGCAGTGTAATAATGTTGCAGCATGATGGGCATGGGTAGCATGATGAGTAATGATGAAAAGGGCAGCATGATCAGTAAGACTACATGATAATGTAAAGGGCAGCATGGTCTGTAATGAGACTGTATGATGATGGAAGATGCAACATAATGGGCAACATGATGATGAGAGCAGATGAGAGTATCTCAGTCATCAAGGTCCAACACTGTGATGGTACAGTATGGTGCTACACAGTAAGGTGCAGCAAATGGATGATAGGTGAAGCCGTCACCTTGGAGAATCAGTTGAAGCAAAATGTCTTCAACTGATCTGAAGTATCATCGTTATAGGAGATGATCTATGCTCAAGATAAGTCAAAGTGTTGACTTCTGTTGTAAATGTACTATCTCTCTCTCTGCTGAACTTTGAAGAACATAAAAGAAGAATTGATCAAGGGTTTCCCCACATTGGGGTTTGTCCTTGGCTAGCACCACATCTTGTGTCCTATTGTCTCTGCTTGTCTTCTACGATTTATATTTATGTTCTATCTGCAATTTACTTTAATGCTGATGTGTCTGCTAACTATGAAAATCTAAATAAATTGCTCTAGCATAGAACATACCAAAATTTAACATTGATACCCAACTCCGTGCGAATGGTATGAAAAATATTTGTGAACTCTAGCACATCTTGGTCCCTTCCATGCCGCAGCGTGGTCCATGTTATGTATTTATCCTCGTAGCTCCCGATAGGGTAATAGCACTCCTTGATGGCATCCCAGAAAGAATTCCAAGTGAGTGTGGCTGAAAATAGTGAGGGTGTACTCTCATCCCTCTTCTCACAGTAGGCTTTCCACTAGTCCTTGACGTGGGGGGCGGCTTTGTGGAGTGCGAAAGTAATCTTTTCCCGGTTGGAAAAATCATGAACCGAAAAATATCCTTCTAGCTTATTTAACCATTTATCTACGGCATCCGCATCTATCTGACCTACAAATATGGGGATATCAAAGTTAGCTTGTACCTTAAAGGGTGTGGCACTTCCAGAGTGGCTGCTGGAAGGATATACGTCGCCTGTGGGTAGCCGCCAAAGGATCTGGGCAAAGTTTTCCATCATCGTGTTCCTCTGCCACTCAAGGGCTTCTTTGAGCAATATTTTGAAAGAATCTCTAGCCCCCTCATCTTTCTTTTCTTCTGCCATGGCAGGCCATTGAGGTTTGCAAGGCTGGTCTTGCAAAGGTTCAACTAGTTTGAGCCCTAACTCCTTATACCATGACCTTGTTGGGGACATGCAAATAAAAACAAAGAAAGAACAAACCGCTCTAATACCGTTGGTATGATCTTAAACAATAATGCAACAAAATATAGATATAACCATAAATACAGAGTTGTAGCAGAAATAATACTTCATTTCATTAATTTCAAAGAATTGAATGTGTTTAGATACATAATGGAAATAAACTAGCTCGGGTGATGGTAGCTTATCTCTGAGAAGATATGTGGTGGCTACATGCCTCTGAACTATGTTACAATGAGGCTCAAAGGTCTATTTATTATTGAGAAACAATGGAAAACTCTAAACATCGAAAACCTAACCCTAGAAGATGAATCGTCAAAATTGTGGGACCCGTTTAGGTAAATTGGTACATCAACTTCCTGGGGTCTTAACTTTGGCATACAATTTGAGATCTCTGTTTGACACGCACAATATCTCTCTAGAAAGATTTATCTGAGGACTACAACTTTCTCTTGCAAACATCATTTGAAGACTCATGTTTGCCTGTTTTCCAAAAAAATGTCACATAGGGCCTCAAAACGACTCTGGAAGTTTAGGACCCAAAAGACTGCCAAAAATAGTAAACTATGCTACAATTAAGGGAACTAAAAAAATGAAAGAAACGATTGTGGGGGTCTAAGTGGAATAGGCGAGTGGCCACCAATATCCACTTGGATCAATTCTACCCTTGGAGTTTTTGCTAGTTGGTCACTCTGATCAATTGATGTTGGCAAATCTCTAGAACTTCAATATGCCTTGCCTTCCATGAATCTAACATCTCTTCTAACAATAATCCTCCCGGTCCCTGGAATAAAAATCGTATATGCCTTTGAGGTCTCACTGTACCCAACAAAGTGTTGGAAAATGTAACTAGTTGTAGTCTTCATAATTGTCATTATACTCATGTCATTATGTATATCTTATGTAACAAATAAAAGAAGAAAGAAAAATATTATTTTCAACCATGGGTTTCATGCTCTATTTAATTGGTTAATTAGGTCAAGCATGCATTTCAGGATCCTAGAGTTTGTCATGTCAAAAGAATATTTATCACGAGTCAAGGGTCATTATTATTTGTATAAGATCTGTCTAGGCAAGTTGCAACATGTAAAAGATATTATTTTTAGAAAGTCAAATTTGACCTCCAAGACCAAGTCGACCCTGCCAGTGAAAATTTAGCCTAGGAGAGGCCTATTTGACCTCATGAGAAGAAAAATTAAAGGAAGAGGGTTTGACTCATTTGCCCACTTCAGAAGTTAGATCTAAAGCAAGAAAAGGAAGCAAGAAGAGTGAAGGACAAGAAGTCAAAAGCAAGAAGGAAAATTTGATTTTTGGGCTTGATTTCTCACACACATGCAAAACTAGGGTTTTTGCAGCTGCTAGGAGGCCGAGAATTGTAGGTCTGAAATAGAGGTTCAAAACTCTGCTTTGACTAGGAATTTTGTAGTTTGACTTCCGTTGACATTGTTGACTTGAGCTGACTTGGTGCTTGGAGGAGATCTTGGCTTTGGTCTTTAGGTCTTGGATTTCTCATTTGATCTAATTCTATAAGAAGAGAAAAGATTATTTCTTGGTTTTCCCCTTGGAGGGGCTTTGCCCTGGCTTGGAACCTACATTTTGTGCCCATTGTCTTCTATGATCTTCATGGCTTATGCTATTGATAATTGTTTGATGAAAAGAATCTAAGAATATTAAGAAGCTAACATAAGTTCACAAGCTTTTATCAAGGATAAGGAGAATTGTTTAAATAGTTGCCCTACTAGATTCTCCAACATGGTTTCAGAGCTAAGGTGAAGAGAAGGCAGCTTGAAGATCATCTTGTTGGCATAAGAGGAGGTTGCTTGTCAAAGGGAATCAATTTCTAAGGACACAAGGAAGAAGAACTCATCATCTTAAGAAGGATCAAGCTCTCATTGAAGGAAGGAAGTTTACTATCTTTCTCTCTTTTGAAGGATCTTTGTTATTAAAGGACATCTTTGAAGTTTCTTGCAGAATCTTGAAAGCATCAAGATAGTTGAAGGCATCATCAAGAATGACACTTGTTTGACATGCAAGTACCATATTGTTCTCCATGTCTCAATCTACAAATAAAATCACTTCATTTTTCAATGAAAACAACAAGCTTGTTGGATCAACAAACTTCCTAGCATGGAAGAAGAGGATTGATTTGGTGCTTACAGAAAATGAAGTCATGGAATATGTTCTTGGAGAAATTACTCAACTAGACAAAGAGAAGACTCAAGAATTAGCAAGATACAAGAAGGGAGAGGTGAGGACACAAAGAATTCTTATTGAATCCATAAACGATCATCTCATTCCCTTTATTGCTTATTTGAGTTCATTTAAAGCAATCTATGATAATTTGATAAGTCCAAGGGAAGGAGGCTAAGGCCTCATTAACGATACCTACCCTAGAGTTATAACAACCCAAATGCCTCCATTCCTACAAGGGATTGCCCACAAGAGAACTGCAAGGTCACCTGTTTTAACTGTTGAGAAAGGGTCAAGCTTCACAAATTGGATGAAGAAGGTGGTCCTAACTTTCTATCAACCAAGCTTATGCTTGGAGGTAAGTTTTAGGAAATGCATAACTAGACTAGAATGATGAGATTAGATCGCTTCAAAGAGTTACAATGATGACAATATGCTTCAATGGGAGAGATATAAAACACTTATAACCAAGCTTATGAAATATCACTTTGAATACAAGGCTACAAGATAACCAATGAAGCACCTTAGGATTACTTAATGAAACTTTTAGTCAACAATTTCAAGTGCCTTAGTTATGATAACTTTCACTTAGATGAGATAGCAATTAGGAACAAGTGAAAATTTAATGATGCCAACACAAGAAACTAATGACATATGAGATTGTTAAGAGTGAATTAAATGATAAATGCAAACAAAGACTAGATCTAACAATGATATCAATGAAATCCTATCTAATCAATGAGAGCAAATAGGCAAGGTTAGTATTCCAAGAGGAAGAAGAAGAAGCTCCTCCAATACCACAAGAAGATGAACAATTCTATCAAATACTAAAGAGAAAGGCACGAGATAGTGTACTCCGATGATCAATAACTTGCACCAGACCTTATGAAACCCTTTGAATGTGATGCTTCAAACCTATATGATTAGCCTTTGAATGTGATGCTTCAAACCTATAGCACATTATGTTCTGCAAGTGGCTCTTGGCTAAGGGAAACAAGGCTTCTAGGCCTAGTGCCCTTCCTCCAATGACTAATGTGTCAATTGCAAAGTCCAAATGCCAATGCCTTCAACAAAGATTAGTGTTATAAGCCTTCCAAAAATGCAATGTTACCCCTACAATGACAAGAGTTAGCCTTTTCAATCAACGAGGATATGGATTAGACTTAAAATATTATGAAGCTAAGTCAAATATGGCCTCTACGCCTAAACGGGAGCTCCAATGGATCAAGTATAATAACAAGCCTGCAAACCAAGCAATTTCCAAAATCCTTGCCAATGATATGTATAGGCCTACAAAAAATGAGGGTTAGTCTCTAAATCAAGTATAATGAATTTACAAGCCTTTTAAGGCCACGACTATGGAGATTAGGCCTATCTAGGCCCGCGACCAAGCAAAATTTTGTCAATAACCCTAGCAGTCATCGAGATAAGCCCTATGATTAGACTTTAGCCCTAAAAAATTTGTCAATAGACCTGCAATAATCATCCAAAGTTAGACTTGATGAGAGAACATATAAAATGATTATTGAAATTATTTGCAATTTTTTTTATGTTGCAAACTCTTGAAGAAATCCTGGTTTTGCAATGAGACTAGCCCTTTAGGTCTTACAGCGTCCCAAAAATGAATATGCGTTGAAGGAAAGAGGCTCAAATTCGATGGATCGAACCCCTGAAAGGCTAGATCATGGCTTAAATCCTTTGCAGCCTTGGTAATTTTGCAAGACGGCTTTCTAAAGAATGCAATGTTGCCCTAACCCTAACCCTCTAGGCTAGGTGATGGCTAGTTCTTTCACAAATTCAGATTTATTTGATCTTCAAGGTGAATATGCTTGCAAAACGAATTTAAATAGAAGCCCTAGCAGTTCACCTTGGATCCACAAGAATAAAAAAATAAAACCCCAATTGGTTATATGTACAAATGACAAATAGATACAAGGGTTAGAAAATTTACAATTTTATCTACAATATTCACAATAATTTTATAGCTCTAATTAGCAGATATATTCTTTTATTGCATAATTAAATTGGATATAAATGAATAAAATAGGATTTTTGTATTTGAGTCAAAGCCAAGATCTTTGCAAAACAATCATTAGATAAGTCCTGGAAATTTAACACGGGCTCTTGAGCTTCTTGCCTTGGGAGTTGGTTGATTCAACCAAAGACTTCCCCTAACGCCTAAGATCTAAATATTAACAAGGTCTCTACACACTTAAGATCAAGTTATTAGATCAAAAGAAGCTAGATCACACAATAAACCCTCAAAATCTAGAGAAACTTGCTAGATTAATCAAATTTAATGTGTTGCCCTAAGCCTAGTAACTAATGCAAAATAGTTGTGCAAGTAGTTAATCCAACACTGGCAAATGAAATAATAACTTAAAATTTTTATGTTAGTACAACTTTAAGAACATAATTCAGAAAAATGTTACCAAGAAGCAGAGGAGGAACACCATCACGAATAAACCCGCAAAGACTTTTTCTTTATTATTCCAGAAAAAAGATTACAACCAGCAGAGCTTGACTCATAGCTTGCTCAAGATTTTTTGATGATTACATGATACAACGAAGAGGAAAATGCTTCCTTATATACAACATGAGGGTGTCAAACCCCCCAAGTGGAAATAATCGCTAGTTCCTCTGATCCATGGCTTGATCCTTATCAAATTAATTTGATCCCTTGATAACTGGTGCATAGATCTCCAAAAAGTTTTGACCTCCTTGATTGTTGACCTTGATGGACCAAATTTTTACTTCTAGGTGGGTTTAGACCATTGGAGAATCTTCGGAAAATAGAATTATCATAATTCTCTCATTAAGTAACCACCTTGACCCAAAAATTCGATTTTCTTGAGAAATTATTCTTTTTGGCCCAATGAATTTTTGAACTGCGACTTTTTGCCTTGGAAATGACCTTTCTAATTTTTTATTTTAAAAAAGGACCTCGATAAATTTTTGATAAATTTTCCACTTGGAGAGAATTTAATTTTCTCTCATTTTAATTTTTTGACAAGTTTCCAGTTTAGTTATTTTTACATTTTTACTGGAAAATAAAATAAATGACTCAAGAGGGATTACACATATTTTCCACCCTTAAAGTGGGTCTAAAAAATATTTTGGCAATGATGTATAATTATGAGTAATCATCCACCAAAAATATTCCTAGACAACACTTTTTACATTAGTATAGTACATAGACACCCCATTAGAAGGGGAATTCTACAATTAATGCATGACCTCTTAGACTCAACCAAATTCTGTGACACAAGACAGATGATCCAGTATGATAAAAACACATAGACTCGATAACAGTAGGACTACACATGAGACCTTTCCATCGAGCCCCACTCTAGCTTTGGGGTATGTGTGGGAGAAAAACTCTGCCAATTATAAGGGTCCAGAAACTATAACAATTGGCGAGGGTAAAAATCTCCCTAGAGTGATGCCAACAGAGCGTGTGAAAGGTCAGTAGGTAGCCTGCGTTGCAACTCTGAGGAGATCCATCAGCCCCTACCATGATCCGAAACAAGCTATTCTGCATCAAGTAGGACCACACTGACAGAAACGATTGGAATCAACCCTACCAGGCCTTCAGCAAGATCACAATCCGCATAGGGATATGGCATAGATTTGATCTTCTTAATACTCTTATCAATCTCAATAGCTCTACCGATTTCTATCTTTTCAGTCTAGTTTCTCGGGCTATCCAGGACAGTTCTCTGACCTTCCCGTGCCTCTCTCAGAATTCCCTCACTTTTCTCGTGATCGGCTCCCTCCTCTCCCGCCTCCCCCTATATCTTCACTCCCTCCTCCTTACTCCAACACTCTATCCCCAGATTACTCCTCTCTGCGATTCACTCATCTCTGCCTCTGTTTCCTGGTGGTTCTATCCGACTGCTCCTCTCTGCGATTCTTTCTCCCCCGCCTCTGTCTCCAGGTGGATCTACCTCCCGATTGCTCCCCTCTGCTACCCTCTCATCCCCGCCTCTTACTACAAGTGGAATTACCAGGTCCTCAGGAAGTCTTTTTTGTGTTGTGTCGTAATCTGAATCTCCTCCTTCGCCTCTGTTTCCTGGAAGGTTTCTGCTTCCCGAGTTGTTAACCGAATCTTCTGGCAGCCTCTCTTCGTTCCCATCTGCCCTCTAATCTTCCCATCCACAGCATCAACTATGGCTCGCAATGAGGATTTCTTACACTGTGCGGACCTGCAAGCTGAGATGGAAGAAATCAGAGCCCAACAACATATTTTAGACAACCAGCAGAGAATTTTGGAAGCCAGAATCAGTGATCAGAACCGCATCATTAATGACAAATACCGAGCAGAAATTGATCTCTTCTTGCACAGGGTCTCTTCACTTCATGAACAATTCAATCATTTGTCAAACAGGTGCAGCCATGCAGAAGAGTCCATAACGATCCTGAAATACATGATGGACAAACGCAACAACGCAACCCCAAGCTCCTCTAACGCCAAGCAAGTAGAAAGGGATGAAAAGCCGGAGGAATCTACTGCAAGGTACATTAGTCATATAAACATAGATTAGAAATGTTTTGAAAATGTCAATTTTTGCTGCTCCAATATGTAAGAGTTTACAGTAGTTTAGCAGTCCTTAAAGATAGAACAAGTAGGAGTAGGATCAAGGAGAGATATTTGTTTTGTAACTCCATTGATCCAGGCTGCCCTCAACTCTCAATGTATCTCAGGAGTCCTGACTCCCCTCTTTTTTTCAGCTATTAATACAACAACCGACTTTGTTAAAAAAAAAAAAAATGTCCCTAGAGTGAAACTCTTTGCTAAGAATCAAAGGCTTACTTAAATGTTTTTACATGGCTTCACAGTCATACTAGAATCATTTTTACAATGAAGGCCCACAAGGTTACAAAATTTGGGATTACAATGATAAATTGGAAGTTGCATGACGATGATGACTTTGAAAAAAAATTATCCACTGATATGTACTTTGCATCCTGGGTTGTTTGACACGTGTGGTCAACACGACTCATTTTCACACACTTTAGAAGTTCGATCTAAAGCAAGAAGAGCCAAGGACAAGAAGACAAGAAGAAGTCAAAAGCAGGAAGGAAAATTTGATTTTTGGGCTTGATTTCTCTCACACATGCAAAACTAGGGTTTCTACAGCTGCAAGGAGGCCGAGAATTGTAGGTCCAAATTGCAAGTCTAAAAAAGAGCCAAAACTCTGCTTTGACTAGGAATTTTGAAGTTTGACCTCTGTTGACCTTGTTGACTTGAGCTCATTTCAAGAAGGAATTGTTGGAGGGCTGACTTGATGCTTGAAGGAGGTCTTGGCTTTGCTCTTTGGGTCTTGGATTTCTCATTTGATTTGATTCTTCTGTAAGAGAAGAGATTCCTTTTGGGTTTTCCCCTTGGAGGGGTTTTTCCCTGGCTTGGAGCTTACATTTTATGTCCATTGTCTTCTACGAACTTCATGGTTTATGCTCTTGATAATTGTTTGATGAAAAAAATCTAACTAAGAATAATAAGAAGCTAACATAAGTTCATAAGCCTTTATCAAGGATAAGGAGAATTGTTTAAATAACTGCCCTACTAGATTCTCCAAAACAAAGTACCCCCTCTCTGCAATCTGATCCAACTTAGAATGTGTATCCCTTGGAATGTGACAATATGCTAAGTTGCCAAATATCCTAAAGTGGCTGATGTTTGGCTTATTTGCGTAAACGCTTCCTCCAGTGTCATCTTTCCCAATTGTTGAATTTCCTAAGTCTATCTATTAGAAAATAAATCTGTATTTTGTTGGTTTATTTCTTCTACTTGTAAATTCTGAACAAGTTATTTAAAACATTTAAATACTGAAATAAACACAATACAACCACAACATCTATAGATCATCAGCTAAAAGAAAACAAACACACAAGTGACATCGTTATTTGTAGGAATCTACAAGGTAAGATCCTCAGATAGAACACCAAAGGACACTGCTCACAAACAGATCACGGATCAATACACCAGTATTCTTAACGTGGTTAAAACCCTCAAAGAGGGAAACAGTCCACGGCCTGAACCAACGCAGGCACTTCAGGAAATTTATTAATAAAAGAAAGAAAATTTACATAAGCTTCTCTCATGAATGGTCACACTACAAATGACCCTCCATGCTCTTTAAATAGAGATCATGGACCAATCGGGTGTTAAGCCACGGATCAAGTGTCGGTAATACCGAGGAGAGAATGAACCCTCTGATCACTTCATGTCTAGAACATATCGTGACCGTCAGATTGTAAGTTACAAATGTACATAGTAAAGAAACACACTTTACCTAAATCTACACTAGACCAAGTTATACTTAACTATTTCCTATGTGTCAGAATATCCTAACATTATTTTTGGACAAATGTCCCCGGAAAAACCCAATGCAGAAAAATTGATGAAGCTATTCTGAGGATTTATTATTATGCAGTATTTCCTTGAGTACAACTGGGTGCCTAACCGGCTCACCTGACAAAGAAAAATATACGGTAGCAATACCTCTCTATTTGGAAACAGGTATTCAGAAAACCTGTCCCACGAAACCCTCTCTAGTGACTCTGAAGCTCAGCGTTGGCCCTTCTGGCCTGTGTGTCAGCCTCTTGTTGCACTGCAACAGCTCTCTGAGGCATTGCGCAGCCTCTGGGATCCTTTGCGTCACTCCCTCTGCCTTCTGCATGGATAACGTGGTCCCTTTGGGCTCTGTGCTGTCTTTGCTGGGCTCTGCGTGGCCTGCTCTCGCTCTCTGCTTCTGCACTGATCTCTTGGCACTGTCTTTACTTCTCTGCCTAGTACTCACTGCCCCTCGCTGCTAATCATTGATTCACTTTTTCTTGGCAACCTCGCTCTAGTAAAATGAATGACTAATCACTCTGGTGTATTCTCCAATTGACCCTCGAACCTCTTCTTATACTTTTTTCGTTGGTACTTCAATGGCCAAGATTAAATCTCTAATCAATGGCTAAGATTAGATTTGGTTTGATCCATGACTTTTGGAACCTTCTAACCCAGTTTTAGATTAATACCCATTAATATCTTATTTTTCCTAAGTTTAGACTTAGGAACTCCATTAAAAATATTAATTATTTTAATATCTCCCAAACCGGGTACAATCTGTCCAAACCATTTCTGGGTCTTGGATATCTCATGCGCTTTAGCCTCTCCACCAATTCTCATGGCTAGAGCACATACGATGCTACCCCAAATCAACACCAATTCCTTATGTGGGACCCCTTTCTGAATACATACCACTGTACTACATGCCTATGCGCATATGTATTGTGGCATAGCTTGGTCATACAATATGGGCCTAGTTCCCTTTGATATTGAACAATTATTCCTCTTAATAACCTCATTCTATTGTAGGTTGTAAGGAACCATCCAATCTCTCTTGATCCCCTCTGTGGTACAGAACTCCTGGAATGCTTTCCTTTTGTACCTGCCTCCATTAGCAAACTGAAGAACCTTCACCTTCCTGCCTATCAAATTCTCCACAAGAGCTTTGAACTCTTGGAAGCGACTGAAGACCTTGTCCTTAGTCTTCAAGAAGTATATCCAAGTCTTCCTAGAGTAGTCATGAATAAAGGTTACAAAGTATTCGCGCCCTATGAAAAATTGTGTCAAACATCAAATCACATATATCAAAATTAACTAGATCAAGAACACATTTGTATCAGGTGTCACTCCTTGGAAATGTTTCCTTAGCAAACTTCCCCTATACAGATCCCTTGCACACATCAGCATGCTCTATGCTCACCTTTGGAACACTTGTCATTGTCTCCTGGAGTAATTTAAGTGCAATATAATGAATATGCCCCATCCTCCTATGACATAGCTCTCCCTAATCTCTCAAATCACTACTGCTCACCAATGCCTTTGGAGTATCTAACTGCAACCTGTAAAGTTTGTCGCTCCTAACTCCAATAACTATGGGTGACTTCCACTCCTAGCATTTTATCGACACCTGTTGTCCTCTAAAGAATACATTGTACCCATTGTCTTAAAGAATAGATATGGAAATCAAATTCATCCCCATTCTTGGCACATGCAACACGTCATGGATGGGAATCGACTTTCCAGACTCCCTCTGAAATAGAACAATCTCTCTCCCAACTGGGATGCACTTGGACTTGTTCACCATCTCGATTTGGAATCTAGTGTCCTCCTCCTAGTAATTGGAGAAGTACTCCCTAACTCCTATCATATGAAATGACGCCCCATTGTCTATATACCACAACGTTATCAGAACCAAACTGGTGATCGAACTGAAAAACCTTGTGGACCAAGAATCAGTTGGAACTAGACTAAAACCAGTAAAAAACTGGGAAAAAAAACGGTTTACCAAAAACACAAAATATTCATATTTTATAGAAAAACATATATATTATGTGCAACCATATGAATCCAAACCATTTATACACAAATATGCAAAAGTTCTCATTTACATAGCATGTAAGGGTGCACATAACCAAAATAACATTGAGTGCAATCCATCTCTAAACCGAAAATACATCAACACTTAGGCTTTAGATGGCCTCTAGCATCCAAAAAAGATCATGCTATAACAAACACCTACATATCATCAAAATCATTGCCTATATTGTTGTCTTCATCATCAATATAACCATTTAGTCATTAAAATAAGATAGAAAAAACGTAGCATGTCATGTCAAGATTTTATTTGAGTGATGGGTACATTGTTTAGTAGACTCATGATAGAGGAGTTCAACAACCAATGCCACTAACATCAAAGTACATAGAGGGCTTAGTGCTCTATTAAATACTAGTTCCATACCCTCGTATATGACAAAATCCAATGGAGACGTTGCAATTCCCCCAATCCTGAAATCCTGAAAAACTATTAAGTTTGTTAGATTTTGAGTGAAATCTAAAATTCTACTTTCGCCATATGAAATCCATTGAGGTTGGAACCACTCTCAAACATCTTGAGTCATTTCATGGTAATGTTAAAAATTTAAGTAAAAGGATGAAAATGAAAGATAAAGGAGAATGTCACTTTTACTTGCATGAATTGCATAACAATACTAGGGCCATATGCTTGATTATTAGGCTGAAAGCCATATGCTTGAATATTAGGCTAGCCTAGGGGAGAATTAGAAGTGGGTCAACCAATTGAAAAAATTAAAAAAATAAATAAATAAGGCAATTTTTTTATGTTGGCTTGCATAGGTACACATTGCACAGAACCAATCCTGAATCGGTCGGTTCGACCTATTTCAGTTCGGAGGCCAGTTTCAGACTGGTTTTGGGCCAAAAATAGCCGGACCGACCAGTTCGACTGGTTCTGGTCTGGTTCTGATAACACTGATATACCAAACAACCTAGAGGTCGAGCTAGTCAAGAAAGCTATGAGTGCAAACTCTTGTTCCATTTTATTGGAAAGCTTGTCTGCACCTGTTGAAGTTGTCGTTTGCTTGTTGCTCTTCTTATCACCTTTCTTCCGCTGCGGCCAATTGTTGACATAGTGGCCAAACTCGTGACAACTGTAACACTTGACCTTTGAAAGGTCCTTCTTCTTACCCCCCTTAGAGTTGGACCCTTTGTTGGATCCCTTCTTCGCTTTGTTCTTTCATGAAAGAACCACATTCTCTTGTTCTCCCTCACCCTTCTGTCAATTGTTGCTACGATTGACAAGACTCAACCAAAACTCCTCCAGAGTGAAATCACTCCACGAACGATCCCAGTTAGGTAGGTCTTGTCTGTTGAATTTTTGAAACTTTGGTCGGCCTTCATGATTGTGAAATAATCAATAAAATTGTGGACTCCAAGCTGGCTCCAAAAAATGTAAATTTGAATTTTCAAATTGTGAATTTTACCTTTGAAAATGTAAAGTCAGCCCCAATATGTTCAAGTCAGCCCAACCCAAGGGATGTGTCCATTCGAGCTTCTTTGATCACTATATAAAGGCCATTCGGCCTCCATTGAGCAAAATTCGGATCACATAAATGTATCTTATGAGGCAAAATTTCAGGCTCATCAGAGCCTGAGATAGTACATGAGAACGAATCTGAGGCAGAACTAGAAGGATGAATCTGAAGCAGACTGAAATTTCAGGAGTCCGAATTTGTTTTTTTTATTACTAGGTTTGACCTGGGTTTGGTTACTAGTCAGTTTGACTTTGTTTTTGACTGGGAAATCAGATTGTATCTCTTGTTGAAATGGACAAATATTCTAAGAAATGGTTGTTAAGTTTTTCCCTTGGTTTGGGGTTTTCCCAATGTAATTTTTATGTCGCTTGTGTTTGGCTCTCTCTTCATGTTTCTATTCTTATTATTGTTTAATGTTGAATATTTCCTATGTATAATTGCTTAATGATAAAGTGGCACAAGATAAATAATTAATAATATCATTGGAAGTAATTATCAGTCTAAGAAATCTGAAAAAATCAACATTGTTGTCCCTTGATCACTTGGACAAACACATCCCACTTCTTTGAGACCCCATTCAAGGTTGTTCACATGAGCTCGTCATCTTCTATCTTTTCCCCAACAGCTGCTAGTTCATCCTTGACAAGTATGACTCTAGTGAGGTAACTGACTATGCCTTTGCCCTTGTTCATTCTGGTGTTTCTGGTTTTCATGGCTCCATGCTTTTATTCTATGTCTACCATAATGCTTAACCCTTATCTCTAAATTATAACTTTTTCAACACGAAAAAAAGCTATATAGTTATATTATATTCATCCAAAACAAAAATGTACAACAATGTAGATATCTCTGAATTATAACTTGCATGCAAGGTTTTAATGGAATATCTAAAGATCATTGTGAAAGTGGCTTTTACGCATTTTATTGTTCTCCTAACCTTGTTAGTATTTGAGGTCATTTCAAAAATGTTAAATTATGATCGGAGGGGTTTAATGTGGCGTGGGGTGTATGTATATTGATCACCCTTGGTTATATTGTGATGAACAAACAACAGAAATCATATGTTAAACTAAGTCAGTCATTTCAGGATATTTGGAAGCGTGGCATATTTTCACATTCCAAACAAGAAGCGCAATAAACTAGATCAGAGTGCAAAAAAGGGGTATCTTGTAGGATACAACGAGACCTCAATGGCATACAGAATCTACATTACTAGTAGTAGGAATATTGTAGTGAGACGGGATGCAAAGTTCATGGAGGATAGAGCTTTCAAGAAATCTCATGAGATGCCTACAGAAGATCAGTCAAGAGATGTTCCACTAGTCTAGGAGCAGCAGGGGTAGCAAGGTGGATAGGCAGGAAGACAGACACCTGGGTCGCGTACAGTGACCAGTACCAGTATCTCCTCAGAAGAAGGAATTCCAGATAGTTCTCAGCAGATGGAATAACAAGATCAAGAGGAGGAGTTGATTGAGCCTCCCACCACGAGTGGTAGAACCAGTAGAGAAGTACAACGGACATTGAGGGATGCAGAGGAGTTTGTTGGAGCTCCTAGAACTGAGAAAAGGCAGTGTAGACAACCTGATAGATACCAGTCATTGGTAGCTCAAGTTGAATAACCCTCTAGCTTTCAGGAAGTTGTTCAACACCAAGTATGGGTGGATACCATGGTAGAAGAGTACAACTCTATCATGACGAATGATGTTTGGGAAGTAGTACCTAGACTAGAAGTTAGATCAGTTGTACGATCACGATGGATCTACAAGATCAAGTATGTTGCAGATGGCAGTATAGAGAAGTACAAGTCTAGGTTCGTGGCAAAGGGGTACGTTCAGAAAGAAGGAATAGACTATGAAGAGACCTTTGCCCCAGTTGCTTGATAGACCTCTATTAGATCCGTTATATCTCTAGCAGCCCAAATCAGATGGGAGATTCACCAGATGGATGTCAAGGCAACATTCGTGAACGGGGTGATAGAAGAGGAGGTGTATAACTACTATATAGAACAGCCCGAAGGCTTCGAAACTCATGAAAGGAAAACTCATGTTTGTAGACTAAATAAAGCCCTATATGGGATCAGGCAAGCACCTAGAGCATGGTATGGTTAGATTGATAGTTACTTGCAATAGTTTGGATTTGTCAAAAGTGATGTTGATCCCAATCTATACTACTTAATGATAGAGAATGAGCCACTTATTCTATTATTATATGTAGATGAATTTGTTTTTAATAGGGTCATCCAGGCTCATACAGGATTGCAAGAAGAATCTTGAAGATGAATTTAACATGAATTACATGGGGTTGATGAATTATTTTCTAGGGATGGAAGTTTGGCAGAAGAATGGGGAGATTTTCCTTGGGAAAGGAAGATATGCTATAGAGATTCAGAATGTCGGGTTGTCGACTCATGGCTACTCCCATGATCACCAACTGGAATAAAATAGATGCATCAGGAGACAAGGTGTTACATAGCATTTTGTCACTGACCTCGCATTCCCTGATCCCGGACACTACCAGTCCATGTTATTGACATCTAATTTGTGCCATGTTTCAAAATATGTGTCAGTGTCTTCCTTGTCATATCAGGAAGAATACCTCAATTCATTACTTTTGGAGCATACCCTTTTTAACCTCTATTTTTGGGTCGTCGTAGGTCATCAGTTATTCCACCGGCGAAGATGGCCAAGATTGAACTAAGCCTAGCGACATCATCGCCCTGTCCCTATGTTTCACTCTCGACAAGCTACTTTTGGCGAGTTTGTTTTTAACAAATTGTCGAAGCTTCTAAGTGGCAGTCGTAGGGTTGGTTGTTGGATCAAATGATCTCCGCTCTCTCCTTCGGGATGGTTGTTCCACCCTTTATGCAACCTCCCAAAGGGATAAGCTCTTTCTCCAATCTCTTATGGAGGCTCCTCATCCTATAAATATCTCCTTCGTGGCTGAGATTAGCTAGTTCAGTTGGTTTGGAGAGAGTTTTGAGTAGTGTTTGGAAGTAGCCTCTAATGTAACTTAGTCGGGGATAGTTTTGTGAGGATTTGGCTTGATTGTATGAGTGTTCTTGCATCATAATTTGCCTTTTGGGTAGGGGAGAGAGTTATTCATCCTCTTGAAAGACAATTTGTGAGTGGATGATTGCAGAGACATGCTGACAGGACCCTTCAAGGAGACTTACAACGTCAAGGCATGGTTGAAAGTTTTACTTCAGTTCATATTAATACAAATCAACAGTTATTTCCTATATCTTATGTCAAATTGCATATTGATAGCTTGAAGCTCCTTGACCCTTTAAGTAGATCATTTTTTTTGCATTCTATTATGTTTGTTGTTGTTCTTTGTATGTTATTTCAGGTACAAAAGTGATTAGAACGAGAGCTGGAGCAACACAATGAGAATTTCATCAAACGAGGATTTGAAGGTAGGCCTTCATGGCATTAACTATCTAAGGGAATTTGCTTTGATATTGTTCTTGTTGTGACTAGACCCACTCTAGGGCTAGAGGGGTTGCCTCTGTTCGCGGAGGGAACTTGCCTGCATCACACAAGGAAGTGGACCCCACCTTGTACCGACAGCTCATTGGGTCGCTCATGTATCTGGTTAACACTAGGCCAGACATTTGCCTTGCTGTCAACACTCTTAGTCAGTTCATTGTGGAACCAAAAAGGGTGCATTGGGCGGAAGCTAGACACATTCTCAGGTATGTGCATGGAATAGTCGAATATGGGTTGAAATACTCCCAAGGGGAGGATGTCAGATTGAATGGGTTCACAGATGCAGATTGGGCAGGTAGTTCAGTAGACCGAAAAAGTACCTCGGGGTACTACTTCAGTGTTGGATCAGGGATGATATCTTGGTACAATATGAAGCAGAATTCGGTAGATTTGAGCTCAGTAGAAGCAGAATTTATAACAGCCAGCACAACTATGTGCGAAGCTATATGTCTTAGAAAAATGTTTGTGAGCTTGTTCAAAAAAAGGATGGAAGTGACCAGGGTTTACTGTGATAATTAGAGTTGTATCAAACTCTCTGAGAATCCAGTATTTCAGGATCGATTGAAACACATTGATATCAGATGTAATTTTATCAAAGACTGTGTTCAACGTGGGGCACTACAACTACAATATGTCCCCACAAGAGATCAGGTAACAGACATACTCACAAAGGATCTAGGAAGAGCTAAGTTCATTTAGTTCAGAGAGCAGATCTGTATGGTAGAGAATTGGTTTCAGTAGTGGAAACAAGTGATTTCTCAGTTATAGTGGCAAAGGGAGTTGCAGTGCGGATGCAGTATTGACAATGGCAAGGTCAGCAGTAGTACGGATGCAACATTTTTCTTAGTGGTTGGTGGACATCATGTCAGACATCAGCAACACAGAGGGAGATGTTACAGAACAGAGTGATGCTTTAGCAGGGTTCATTGCTAGAGTACATCCCTTACTAAGAGAGAGTGTTGATTTATGGTAGCATCGAATGTGCTATAAGTCTCAAATTTTGCAGGGAGGCTTAGACACATGTATTCTCCAATACCCATAAATCATTTTGGGAAATACCACCCAGAGACAATTTTATGAAAATAATTATTTATTTTTAATGGGACCCTAAGTCTAAACTTAGGAAATTAAAATAATTAATGGGTATTAATCTAAACTGTGGGTGAAACTTCTAGAAGAAGATGGAGATCAAGTCAATATGATCCTAGCCATTAATTATGATCTAATCTGGGTTGTTGATTGATCAATGAGAGGATTATAAGAGAAGGCTTGATGGGCACTTCGAGAACACACCAGAGGCAGATACTCAGTTACTAGAGTAAGATCAATTTTCTCACTAGTCGAAGTTCAGCAAGAGAAAATCGAATCAAAGGGAGAGTTTTAGGTGAGAAAGGAAGAGAGGGCATCAACGTCTTTTGAGAGTGTAAGACAGCAAGACGCAGAGCAAGGAGAGATAGGGAAGAAGCAGGTTGACACAGAAAGAGGCAGTGTCGAGGCAGGTTGATGCTAAGACTGCATGGGTAGCTAGACGATGGGCCAACGTGGGGAAATTGACGTAGAGGGATGCAGGAGGATTCAGAGGGAAGAGGAGTACTTCACCTGGATCAGAGATTTTTCAAGAAGCATCTTTAAATTTTCTCACTTCTATTTTGGTGGTTGTAACTTGTACATAAGATTTTGTTGAAGAATAATAAAGAAACCCTCATCTACTACACCGGTTTTCCCACATTGGGTTTTTCTAGAGACAATTGTCCAAAATTAACTGTCACTGTGATTGTATTTGTGCCAATATTTTTCTTTTGCATTTACTTTCTACAATATTTTAATTGTGAAGGCTGCAATAGAATTTATTTCGATATTTTCCATAAGAACAACGTGAATAACTTATTTTTGAGAGATAATAAGTAGAAGAAATAATATTAATCACTGAAGTTGGATTTCTATTTAGAAATTTTCACAAATGCCCTTGCATTTAAGGGGCAGCAGGAGCAGCAAAGAAAGAAGAAGGATGTCTCAAAGATCAAATGTTTCTAGTGTGGTGAACTTGGTCACTACGCTACATAGTGTTCTCTCAAGAAGAAGGAAAAGGATGTGAAACATGATCCGTAGGTTGCAGCGACAAAGATTGAGGAAGAGGAGTTTTCCATGATTTCCCAGATACCTCCAGGGGAGAGGTGGGGTGATCTAGTACTATAGTTCGAAAGAATTGCAGATGGACAAGATCCTTGAGGAGTCCACCTCTTGGATCATTACCTTGCTACGGGAGCCCATATCAGAAGTAGTAGGATGAACCAGGATCAGTTGACGCAGAGGAGTGTTGGAGTGACAATTGCAGTGGCTAGGAGCGCTAGAGTCTAAACAACGCAAAGTTAGTGTTGGCAGCAATGTCGTTGGCACAGAGTGAAGTCAACAACAATGTAGTGGCTTTATTAACGACGTGTAGGAATGTACAGGGTAAGTTCCTCAGACAGAACACCAAAGGACACCACTCACAAACAGATCACAGATCAATACACCAATATTCTTGACGTGGTTAAAACCCTCAAAGAGGGAAACAGTCCACAGCCTGAGCCAACACGGCCACTTCAGGCAATTTATTAATAAAAGAATGAAACTTTACATAAGCTTCTCTCATGAACGGTTACCCTACAAATGACCCTCCATGCTCTTTAAATAGAGATCATGGACCAATCGGGTGTTAAGCCATGGATCAAGTGTCGGTAATATCAAGGAGAGAATGAACCGTCGGATCACTAGATATTGTGACCGTCAGATTGTAAGTTACAAAAGTACATAGTAAAGAAACACACTTTACCTAACTATACACTAGACCAAGTAATACTTAACTATTTCCTATGTCGGAATATCCTAACATCCCCCCTTAAGAACAACTTGGGATAGGATTGAAGGATGTACAAATATGACACAATAGGAGAAGCTATGTCACACGGTTCGAGTTCCAATTCGAGTTCGACAACGATTAAGTTCGATTCAAATTCGAATTTTCCGATCAAGTTCGAATGAGGTTCGACATTAGGTTCGACTATACATATTTTTCAATATATATATATCTATATATGACAAAATAATAGAAAATTCAAAATCGATCCATAAACACATGAATACAAATTCTTATTAGTAAACATACATGAATAATGTAATCATTCTAACATCTAGTTAAATGTAAACATACACAATAGTAGTTTGCAAAAGGAAATGACATAATTTTCAGTCTTCAAAATTTAAATGAATGTCAAATACTAGTAATCTTTTAAAAAATCACATAATCAAAACATGATCAAAATTTAAACATACACATCATTGTAGGACATCTTCAAATTTCAAAATTTTAAATATCATCAAAGTCATAATATCATCAAAGTCATCAACACATGGAATTCCATCATTTGGCTCATCTAGTGAGTCATCATCAATGCTAATATAATAAGGAAGTCATAAAGAACATTGCCAAATAGTTATAATCTAGCCAAAATATCCTTTGTTTTTCTCAAAATCCAGCCAAAATTTCCTTTGTTTTTGAGAAAAATTGTAGCCTCATTTGACTACAACATTTATTTTTTATCACAGTTTAATCAACAAGAATAAATTAATATAACATACTATTTAATACACATTGATAGATAACTTTCAAATATTTTTTATTAAATTACTTTTAAATTTATTGCGCCTCTCAACCCAATATGGTAGAGATGTTGTAATGTAATGTTTAATATTTTGACTAAGTCAAACATTTTAACTTCATAAAAATAAAAATAACCCATAATAATAAAAAATAAAAATGGCCAATATAAATTTGTTAATATTAAAATTTAATTATGCGAATAGAGATATTTATTCCTACTATCCAGCTAATAACTATTCATAATTAAGTTAAAATTCTAAAACTCTATTCTACAATAAACATGCCTATTATTATTATAATTAAAAAAATAATATATGAGTTAGACATAAATATTAAAAAAATCATGCAACAAAAATTGTAATTATAGAGAATCAACTCCACTCTACATGGAGATTTTGTCATGGCTTACTTATACCACAAACTCAAAAAATCATAACTCATGTTCATAAAGCATATTTTTTGATTAATGAATTTAATTAAAAGGTAGAATGAGATAACAACTCTTAAAATAAATCTATCGCCATAAATATTCTAGAATATTTTATGGAGTTTATATGATAAGCTATTTAACTACTTCTATAACAAACCAATGGGCAATCTAGGTCATAACATTAACTATGACTCTTCTAAGACTCGGACTCCTAACAACACTTTAGTGAGTGTTATGACTCAAACACCCCCTTAACATGAAAAAGCACTTTTCATTTTTATTCCCCCTCCCGAATAGAAAACTTCAAGATCAAAGTTTTGTTGCCAGGAGTTAGAGTTAAAGATGTTAACAAAAACTTGGTAATGACTTAGCTACTCCTCTCTTGTCACAGATCTCCATACAGATGTAGTCAGACTCATATAGGCATGATTCCAAAGTTCCCTCGAAATTCCAGAATTCCTTAATTCCATTACATAATCATCCATGTCGAGCAAGCATATACCTTCCCCGCTCTCATGGAGGTTCATTTGTTCACAATAATAACTCATCATTGTGACTTTTTACGCCATCATCCTGTCGAATATTTTTCCTTTTACAAGCAAAAAAGTTAGCAGTAGGCTCTTAGCCTTGTCTCACTGAAACACTTGACCAAATGTGAGACTCAAAACCATACTTTCAGAAGCATTTTTCATATTTTCGTGACAAATACATATTGGTTTCAAAATTTAAATTTAGCTCAAGTTCTTCTAGAGCCAGTATTACTTATGTACTAAAACCAACTCAATAAAATACATAATAACTAAAGTGCATATATCTTCGGTCATTGTGCTTCTTCTCAAGATTAACCAAGAGAATGCTCCGTAACTTACATTAGTCTACAAACACAAGATCTGGGTTTTCTAAAATTTTGCTGCCACAAATCTCGGCTTTGCAAGTCTTCACACCTACGTTTTAAGGGTATCTATCTAATAGAAACACGGTATACAACCCCTCGTTTTTCTTCTAAAAACCAAATAAAACCATCAAGAAAATCGTCGAACCTCAAAAAATTCGTTTAAGTTCGCGTTGAGGTTCGTTGAGGTTCGATTAGGTTCGATGAAGTTCGATGAGGTTCGGGTTCAACTTGAGGTTCGGCGAACTTGAACGAACTTCAATTTATTTTTTTCAGGTTCGCCGAATTTCAAACCTGAAGATTCAGGTTCGCTGAACCCTATGACATAGCCCTCGTCTACATGAATCTGTTGTGGCCAAAGATAGGAACCCTTTCCAGGGCAAAAGCAACTAGAATGGTACCATAGCCGAAATTTTTCAGTTTACCATTCTTACACCTAGTCAGTTGGCCCTTCATATTTAACACTACTTCCTCACACTAGTTGTATACCATGGACTCCCATCACTCCACGGTCATCTACATCTGTGCCCAGGTGGCTAGATGGAGGGAAGCACTGCCACACAGTTTGCAAACAATGAAAGCAATGGTCCTCAAGGGTGAAAGTTCGATGGACTGAATGTTAATCCATCCATCTTTAGGCAGTGTGCCCCACAAAAGAGTTGTAAGTATCCATCAATAGTGTCTCCCCCTGCTCTCGATCCAAAAAGTGAAAGATAGGCTCCCCGATGAGATAACCCAGTCAAGAAATATATGTCATCGGCAACAATGGTGAGGTGATGATCAGCAATCACGCAACATTGTTCCTAAACATTCCAGGTCCTCACCAACCATGTCATCAGATCTACCTGGGATTTCATCCAAGGAATTAGCCAATATTTTAGGATGCCACAATTCCTGAGAGCCTGCAAAGTGGCCGGATCCGCCAAAGCAGCGACATCATTGGCTTCGTGCGCTCTCTCCCTTGATTACGTTTTTTAGCAAGCAAATGACCTTAAATGACCATTTTAAAGAAGTTCAAATCTTTTTTGAAGCTCATTTAATGTTTTTTGGACCTAAAAGTTTGTTTTAAAAATAGCCCACAACGCCTGCGCATATGCCCTTTTATGGACAGGGCGCAGCTGCTTGGAAATTTCCGGTAGAATTCTAAGTAGGCCAAGAATTTTCGTATGGAAAATTTTATTAGCCTGCGCAAGCCCAATTGTGAGAAACCCGCGCAGGGCTGGGGGCACATTTTGAATAAATCTTTGTCCCAAAAAACCAAATGCAAGCTTAAAATGAAAAAATAAATAAATAGAAAGTTAAGTTATGGAGAGATCTTCTACCTGGAGGAAACGACGAGTGATTTCGTCATCGGTTGGCTCGGAATCAATCCTGCAAGTTTCACAGTAAAAACCCCTCTATCTACTCTGAACTGGTGAAAATTCAAATGGTAAAAATAAATTACTTTTTCCTACTTTTATAAGTTTTTTAAGCTTAAAAATTATTATTTTTTATATTTTGAATCTTTTTAAGAGAGAAAACAACTTTTTGAGCATTTATGACAAGTTATTGAGTTTAAATGTGCAGGATCATTTACGGAGTCAAGATGAATCATTTTTGACATTTCAACATACTTTTATCACTTTTTATTCTCTTTAAAATTTACGAAAAGTGAAAAATAATGAAGTCTTCTTTTAAGCCATTTTTAGACTTTTTCAAAAACAAAAAGATCGTCGAGTGCTTGCTTGTTCGAACTCGTAAAAGTAAATGAACAACCATCCACTCAATATAAGTTTACCCCTTTTACAGACTTAGCGAGGACGTTTTAAGAAAAAGGTATACATTGATCGAACATGGTCAATAGAGTTCTCTCTTGTGTTATTTTATCCTTTTTTGGACCTGAGAGACTAAACTGATGAAGAAGAACCTAATGGAGTCTACTAAACGTCGAGCTTTACTTTCTCTGTGCTCGTTAAAATTTTCGGTTAAAGAACTGAATGAGTTTTCTTTTCGTGTCTTTCAATCTCTTCAAAGAAAATGACATCGAGTTACACCTTTACTGGACTTGTAAAAATTAAACAGTATAAGACTCGTTAACCATGACAAGACCGAACCATTCCTTCTTAGGGTTTGTTAAAAATACTTCGATGGAGTCATCCGAAGGATGAGTTTACAGTACAAGCATATGTTATCCTCCTCAAGCTTGTAAAAAATAAATAGGTACTTGCGAGTAATGGGGGGGGTGGGGGAATTGGGGAAGGTGTCTATTTTTACATCATGAGTTAAAAGGTAGCATATCGCTCTTGAACACGACTCTCTGTCACATTCATGTCTGGGTTGGGAAATCCATTATAGTGTCCTTATTTGTTCAATAGAAGTTCAACCTTGGTACAAACCCTTTTGCAAAATCTTAGCCTTCATTCGTCTCGGCCATCCTTGAGTGTCCTTGCAATTATTTTCAAAACTTGATATCATGTTTCATGTTGTAGTATTTCCTACGACGAATCACTTCCTATCGAATTCATCTCATATTCTAGGAAGCTGATTTAGAAACCTTCAGTACCTTGAAGCTTGCATGCCTTAATGGCATGTTTTTCACTTTCAACGATAGGTCCTCATCATTGGCCTTCGATCGAACGATTTTATGAGTGTTCGACTGAATATCACATATTCGCACTTCATAATTGTGCTGGGAGTACCTTGAGAACCATTGTCATTATTGGAGGTTTCTCTCACGCTTACTAACGGTTCACATCATTGATCGATAATCAAGTGGTTTCTGTCATGTTCGACTTTGAGATATTCACTTGCATGGTTAGAATCGTACTATGGATCGAGAGGTGGAGATCAAGACCCTAGACCTAGTTTCATCAATCCAAGTTGCGAGGAGATTTTATATTCGTGATTACGTAGACAGATGGTTGTTTCCATGCTATGTCTACCATCAATATGATCTTAGTTTTTCCATTCTTGTTCATTGAGATTGCTTTACTCTGAGTATGGGAATTCCTACCTCAAAGAGGATTTTTGATATATATTTTGCATTATGTTCCCTTGAATGTTCCTTGCAGGTTTTCGACCATTGCCTCTGATCCGATCCTTGGGATGATAAAGCGCTTCAATCTTTTAAACTTATTTTTCAAACTTCGCACTTTAGGGGGAAATCTGTTACACGTCAATTTGTCACCATGACACTTGATCAATTTATGGATATTATTACCATGAGTGAACATGTCGAAACCAGCTCCTTTAGAAGTCAAACAACTCAAAATATGTTAAAGTCCATGAGAAATTTGGGTCAAATAGCTCTCACACCTTGTTAAGTTCCACCTGCACTTATTTCTCTAACGTTTCCCATGCATGCGCTGAAATTGACTCTAAGAATAGCTCAGAGCTGCTCTTTGTCTGTAACTATAAACCCACGTAGGTGAATCATAGAAAGTAAAAATAAAAAGTACATTCTAGAAACATAGTTGGTCAAATATTTCCCAACCAAAAGCTTCCAAGTGATGACTATTTGAACTATAACCCTCATAAGATGCATCTCCATCCCTTTTCTCATGGTAACCTAAGCCTTCATTAAAAGACGTCCATCCTCTTCTTAGGGATCTGAAACTTACCCCTCTTTGATCTACAAAAGGACTAGAGGGTTGAGGGATGAAGAAGGTCAGAATTCAAAGAATACAAAATTATGTTGTTAGTTTGAGATTGGAGAGCTTGTTATCTAAGGAGGAGATAGAAGGAATTTGGGAGGAGCCTCACGGCATCAAGGCGAATATTGTAAGGCTCCTCTTATCTTCTCATTAATACAAATGAACACTTTCTCCCATTGATTTTGTCTTTTATGAATGGTGAATAGTTTGCAATTGTTTATTATATTCATTAAGGCATGTTCAATCCCTAATTTCCTTGGTCATTAGGCTAAGTTGTTTGAATTATTATATCACATGTTTTCATCCTTTTTATGGTTTATGTTTGCAGGTCCTTTCAAGTATTGAAGAGATGCATCAAGTCACAACCAGGGATCTTCATCAGGCATTTCGTGAAAACGGTAAGAGGTCTATCCATTAGTTAGACTGCTTGTAATTTGAACGAGTTTAACTTAGGGAAAGTGTCAGTTCATTTGTCATGATTGTTTCTAGTTTCCATTTAGGATCTAGGGAGATCACTCTTATCTGCAAGAGGGATTGTCTGGTGTAACAATATATGGTCGCATCCATTTGCATTTTGTCATCAGAATGTTGTGCACAAATTTAATTCCAGTCGGTTCTTTATGCTAGATTCGATCTAACTCCGAGGAAGGTGCTACATTGTCTAATGATTGGTTATGGCGTCAACCAATGTCTATATGAGATGCCTTGGTGCATAATAGTCATTACGGAGCCAAGGAAATAATAGTTATTCCCAATCATAATTGATTTGTTAAGATTCCTCTATATTTATACATTTTATGTTTCACATTAAAAAAAAATTATTTAGCTTCCCCAAATTGTGAACGGTCTCTCGAATTATTTTCAGGACTCATATTCCTTTTTTCTTATATAAATACGTACTTTGAAAATATGAAGATAGATTGTAGAAAGTTTGTGGAATTACTCTATAATTTTTTATTTCTCTTCATAGAAATCCCTTGTCCGTGGATGTTTTGGATTGCTTGCTAAAGTTGTGTTGGCGAATTTATAAGTCTCCAGGCGTAGGCCGAACCACAAGTTGGGCCCGCTCGAGGTAAATTGTTGCACCACATTCATTTTATTTTCTTCTAATAGAGTATAGTTTGTATTTCGTTTAGTTACAAAGTAGATACAAACGATCGTGTTTAATTTATGCAAGTATATGTGTGTTAATTTCCTTTTTATGGTGTGTTGGTTTGTTGAATCTCCTTTTATGCATTTTTTGGGCCATGTTTAGATTTTAAGTGCGTAAGGTGATGATTTCGTAGGCGTGCTACAAAATTAGTGGCAGTTGCTACAAAATTGCAGCCCTGCAAAATTTATTAATCTTAGTAGGAACAATGACATTGAGCTAAGTATTTAGCTATGATATCAATACGTGAGGCGCCACATAGCTAAATTGAAGTATTGAGTTAGGCCCTGACAGGACTTAGGTTATGTATCTCCAATATTTTTTTCTTTAGTTCAATTTGCCGCATGTAAAAGTGGTAGGAACATTGATGCTTGTTCATACAACACCAAGAGCCTCGCAAGTTAGTAGACCCTATGTTGACAAATTAAATGATAAGTGAAAACCAATATTTCCTTATATAGGAATCAAATATTCATGTTATCACTCCCGATAGGGTTTTTTGGGTTATATCTTCTATCAATCATGGTTTGTGATTTTTTATTGCGTTGTTCTCTATTTTTCGCATAATTATGATTTGCATGCATATGTAATAAACAGTGATTTGCATATCCATAAATCTAAAGAGAAATAAACTCTCATAGTGTAGATTTCATATTTTTAATTATAATTTTATTAGATCCATTGTGACAAACTGTCTAATGGAATATCTGTGACAAACTGTCTAATGGAATATCCAAGACAATTTATGGATCATCGCTATGAAGAAAACACATATTGATAAATACGTACATGTACATTTACACTAGTATCCGATGCAAAATATATTTAAAATAAATGATTATGATGAAAGAGAAATTAAATGACTTGTTCCAAAAGTAAGGGATACCCACATAACTTAACAAGAAGAAAATGAAGGAATAAAGATAACACTACTTTATATCAAAAGAGTGAGAAAAAACTCAAGGCCAATATAAAGGTTAGTTTCTCCTCCAATAATAATTTGAGTATGCTAGATTCCATAGAAGATCTAATCAATTCTAGATTGCATATGAAATTTTATGTTATTCTATGTTCTTACAAAATTTCTATATTAAGGAAATTGGCAAGTCTATAAATGTGAAATTTAAGGAGCATTTTTCCAATATCATGCATAATAGAGTATAAAAATCAATATTAGTTAAACATTTTTCCACCTCAATGTACAAGAAGTTAATACTTGAGGTGGATAATTACATGAAAATAAAGATTCAAGAAACTTTGGAGATGGAAAAGAATGAAAATAACTTCAATTGGGATGACACTAACAAGTTAAGTGAGACATCAAAGCCTATACTACTAATAGGTGCTTATGTCTTGCTTATTAGCTAAGTAGATACATGTGATATATTGAGAGGTCAATAGATAATGGTGGTTCCTCCTTGCCATTTTACTTTACTAATATTGCGTATTTAAAGTGAGTGTGTAATCAAATTCTTCATAGGAAAGAGCAATCAAATATTCCTCCTAATGATTGCCACTACAATGATTGAAACATCAAGGCAGTAAGAATCCTTTGCACTTACAATGATTGCATATAGGAATTTGTTCCTTGGTGTGACATTATATCCTTCCTTCTATAAGTCTAAGTCTGTGTTTTATCATGTGATGTCATTAAATGATTTTTTGGTTGTCTCATCCTTAAGAACAATGTTCTTACTTTGGGAAAAAAGAACACCAATAATTTTATTTAGCTTCCTCCAATAATTCTTGGTAAACTTTGGATGTTGAAAATCTCAAGCACCTTTCAAATTAGGGTGATCAATCTGCTAATAAATATCGTGATTAATTTTGATTCTCTATCCATTATTATGAGAAAAATCTTACATTTGTTGAATTCTTGTATGTAGGTATCTAACGATTGAGTAAAAATTTGTCTCTTCCATTATTAATATTTTCTCCTTCTAGTTGTTACAAGACAAAAAATTTCATCGACAAAAAAGAGGATTGTTCTTATCATGGCATGTGTGGCATCAAATGTCTCATTCCCTTACATATATTCTCATAGCAATGTAATGCTTCTACATGTATTCACAACTTTGCAAAAAACTTATGTCTTTAATTTTATATGGTTCACCTCATAATATGAATCAAATTGCCTCAACAATTGTCATAAAGCATCCATCTAATCCTCGTATGGTGGAATTTCCATCTTAGTCTCCACTTTAAGATAAAATCCAAAATTCATAAAGCGTTGTTGTTTGATTTCTTATTGAAATGGCTCAAAAACCTCCTTTGAGGAACACCCATCTACAACATTGTGATGGTGATTGTCAAATTAAGCATAATTTGAGCAATATGGGTTATTTTTCCATCCAAAATATTATTCCCTCAGAATTTTCATTCTCCGTTCATACTTTGTAGGGACCATGCAACATGATTGAAAATTCACCCATGGACCGTTGCCTCTTCTAATTGCAGTTTAGCGGGTTTCAGATTTGCAGGATTCTCCGCTTTATTTCCTACTATTAGACATGTGTTCGAGTACCGTGACCTGTGGATTCGCCTCGGAGCTGTGATCCCGTGGTTGGTGATTTTTTTCATCTCATTGGGTGGAAATTCAAGGGTTTTTCGCTGAAAAAAATCGTTGGACCGCTAAGTTCAAATGATTCTCTGTTTATTGAATTTATTTTCATGCTCTGCGCACACATTTTTGAAGCATTTTAGGTTATGTTTATGCTCGCACAAGATTAAAGTTCCAGCTTCAAAATAATGTATATTGAAGTTAAATTTCAGCATCGGTGCCCCTTATTCCGGCAAACTTTCACTTAAATTTACATTTCAAAATGAAAAACAATGGCAACAATGAAAACAATGGCAAGGAAATCTCAGATTTTGTGGAAACAAATCATTTAGGCCAAGTCAAAATTGCTTCAGCAAACAAAACAGGTAAGTGGAATTGGGTAAATGCAAAACAATATCAAGGGCTCGCATTAAATGGGAACAAAGAAGAAGAAAATTGTCCCAAAAAAAAAGGAAACAAATAAGAGTAGCAAAAATAAGAGCAACAAAAATAAAGAAGAGTCAACCATTTATAGTCCCACATCTACACCTCTTATTTGGTCGTGAGATGTCTATGTCCAGGAACTTAGAGGGTCAGGGCAAGGCTAGAAATTTTGGAAGCTAAAGAACAGGAAAGGGACCACAAAATTTCAGAGATTACATTTGCAAATCGATCTTAATGGAAGGTAATAGGATTCTAAAAGAGCAAGTAACAATGCTACAAGAGGCTTTAGAGACAGGGAAACAAGAATGGGAAAACATGAAGACAACATGGAAAACCATGAAAGAATCATGCCAGCAAACAAGGAAGTGATAATCTCTAAAGAAACTCAAGTGGATACACAAATATCTCAGCAGGTAGTCATTTCCGAAAAAAAAAAAAAAGGCAAAAGAGATCAAGAGTACAAACATTCCAAAAGAAACCAAAACCAGAGCTAAGGACACTAATGGTTACATAAGGATGGAGGAAAAAGAAGATGTAAAGAGAACACAGAGAGAGAAAATATAGGGAAACTAAATTTATTATAAGAGGAACAAGAGACTATGGAAAGAAGGAAAACACTCTCAATTTGACAAGAGACTTTTTGAAAGAGAAATTACATTGGAGAGGGAAAATTTATCAAGCAAGAAGGATGGAGAAAATATGTGAAGAGAGGCCTCAACACATAAAAGGCATCATAGCAAGTGTGCAAGACAAACATTATCTCTTAAGCAAAAATAAAATCTTGAAAGGCTCACACTTCTTCTTAGATGAAGATCTAACTAGAAAACAACAAGAGGAGAGAAGAGAAGAAGTGGAGAAAATTAGAGCAGCAAGAAACAAAGGGAAAATAACATAGTTGTACAATGCTAAAGTAGTTATTGCAATGTTTGGGCCTCATGAGAAAACAGGGCAGAAATATGGCAGTAAAAAAAAACAGTTAATTGTATAATAGGGATGAAAACAACAAGATCAACATGGATGAAAAGGGATAAAGACTCAGAGTTGAGTCTTGTGTGCCAAGCCGCGTAGCAATCAAATCCTACCCAAGTCTACCTAAGTCTAGTTTGTCGGAACTGTAGAGGTTACCCTTGGAGGAGGGGGGCTAGGATAAGACCTATTGCAGAAGGTAGAGACATAATTTGTCTCACAGAAACTCATGAACATGATGGTTTTAAAACCCCTGTTTGATGGTTATTTGAAATTAGCAGTTTGGAACGAAGCAACAGAAAATAGCAAAGGGTATGGAGGAATATCGGTTAAGGTCATCACATACAGTTTGTGAAAGAAGATACAAATAAATAATATTTATGGTTCAAAATAACAGAGAACGAGAACCACATAAGAATTACAGCGTGCTATTTTGCACCTCAAGTCTCAAAAACTTACAAAAATAAGGGGCTAGATAGAAAAGACTCATATGCAACTTTAAAGTGGGATATTGTTGTATATTCTCAGTAGGGAGAAGTTCTTTTAGTGGGAGATTTCAATGCTATAACAACAAATCAACAAGCTAGTATGTTTTGTTGCAAAGAGGATCACAATCCTATCTGACTCATTGAAGAGGAGAATCCCCAATGGTTGAGATGTTTAGAAGACGACAAAGTTAGCAATCATTTCTGAGAGGAGTTTCTCACGTTGTTTGGTGCTTTCAATTTAATTATATGCAATGGTCTAGATAAATGGAAAAGGTCTGGCAAGTTCACTTGCAACACATACCATGGGGCAAGTGTTGTTGACTACGTTATTTGTTCACAAAGCTTGATAGAAAGGATAGATGAAGTTAAGAGTGGAAAGAATATGTGGGACTTAAAATTAGACCATAACCCAATTTATATAAAGTTATCTAGGTTTAAAGAAATACAATATAGGAGGAAAACCCAATGTTCTCGACAATCGATATCAAGGGGCAAAATTCTTATAACACAAGAAAATTGCACTATCTTCAAAACAATGTTGGAGAGATCAATTCACAAGGGGAAGAGTGGTTCCCAAAGCTTTAATAGTCATGAGTTAACAAATATAATTCAGAGCGCACTTGGGAAGTGCAAAAGAGAAAAAAATAGGAAATCTAAATCAAATTGTTTTCTTGTAAATGCTTGGTTTGATGAGGAATACAAAATGGCAAGGAAAACCTTGAAAAAGGCAGGCGAGGAGAAGATGAATGTAAATTTATACAAGCAGATTTTAAAAAGGAAAAGGATGAGTTCGTGGAAACAAGGCGAGAAGAGTCAATATATCTTGGCAAGAATAACCCAAATCTTGTTTGGCAAGAACTTCAACAAAGGAAGAAGCAAATTGAAAATAATATTACACTCAATGAATGGTTTGACTATGCAAGACAACTTTATGAGAAAGAATCAAAGGAGGAGCCTCATCCAAGGATCAACACAACTACAAAGATTTTCACATTACATGAAGTAGAGACAACAATTAAGAAGTTGAAAATAGGAAAGGCAAAGGACTTGGTTGAAATTCAAGCAGAATATCTAAAGTGGGGAATGAACATTCTTGCACCACACATCATGGAAATATTCAACAACATCATTCGGCAAGGATTTCGAAGATATTGGACAACTAGTCTAGTAATACCCCTTTTTAAAAGTGGAGACATTAATAATCCTTCCAACTATAGAACCAATATGATCAATCCATTGTTTGGAAAGCTCTTCAGCGGCATGGTAGAAAATAGAATCAGTGAGTGGGTAGAAGTCAAAGAAAAGAGGATAAAAGGGCAAGCAGGTTTTAGGCCGAAACATTCTACAGTAGATCATGGTATCACGTTGAGACACATTATTGAAAAGGTTTGGACTCCACTTCTGAGTAGGCGTGTCTCGCTTCTGGGGCAGGGTTTGTTTCCTTATTTTTGAGCGAGGCTTCTTGAATCAAGGTTATGGATCCCTTTTTTGTGGAAGTAATTCTCTCTTTCAAAGAACCCATTTTCGTGACCTAATTCCCCTGATTCCCTAGCCCCGCATTCTCATATTCTCACATTCCCGCATGACCCATTCAGTTCGCTTTCTGCCAACAAATGAAGGATTGGAAGTGAACTTGTGTGTGTGTGTGAGGCGATAGAAGAGAGATTGAAAAGAAGAAGTATTTTGTTGCTTTATTGACTTCAAAAAGGCATTTGACCTGGTTCCTAGAGATAAGTTGTGGAGTAGAATGGAAGAACTTGAAATTCCTTTGCATTATAGAGTTGTTGTCCATAGGATTTATGAAGAGGTGACGGTCAAAATTAGAACTTCAACAGGCATTTCAGAAAGCTTTACAAGTGACATCGGAGTTAAGCAATGTTTCCCTTTATCCCCTACTCTTCTTGGTTTATATATTGATAAATTGGAAGAGTGACTAAATATGCAAGGTGGGGATGGTGTTTGGTTCCGGGAGTTTGTGATAAAGATTCTTCTATATGTTGATGACCTTGTATTTATTTCTAAATCGGCCGAGGGATTGCAGATGCACCTATATTCCCTTGAGCATTTTTGTAAATTAGTGGGGATGCAAGTCAATACCAATAAGACCAAAATAATGATTTTCTCAAATAAAAAGAAGCAGAGCCAGCATATGTTCTTCTTTGAAGGCAACATTCTTGAAGAAGTAAATGAATACAAGTACCTCGGGATTGATTTCAACAACAAGCTTAATTGGGAGCACTGTAGAAAGAAGAGAATTTTAGGAGGGTGGAAAGCATTATATGCTCTTCAAAACAGATGTAGAGAGTCATAGTTATGGGATTGGAAAACAATTAAAGCTCTTTTTGGGCTCCTAGTTTGTCCAGTGATATTATATGGGCGTGAATTGTGGGCTAGCAGCGTCCCTGTCTCAAAATGGAAGCAAGTTGAGAAAATCCAAAAACGCTTGATCGTGAGCAAGTTTAAAATAAAAAGTTTGATTTCCTATGAGATAATGCTGAGTGAAACAGGAGCAAGTTCCATCGAAGCAATTACTATGGTGTGTCTCATACGGTATCTACAAATAATTGAGCGAATGGGAGAAGGTAGATGGCCTAAAGTTATCTTCAATGAAGGAATGAGCGAAATAAATAAATCATGGATGAGAAAAAACAACAAATGGATGAAAAAATGGAATATTTACCTGAATGCATGTCCCACAAATAGCAAGGATTTAAAGAGTTTTTTTATTGAGAAGTTTCATAAGCATATATGGGGAAAAGAGTTGGGTAGAAAGAAGAAGTACTATGTTCAAGAATTCAACCCCACTTTTGATCTCCAACAAAAAGAGTACATTGGAGATAACATTCCATGGAGAGAAAATATTCTAATTTCTTGTAGCTCAATTAAGAACTAACTCAGTGTGAAACGGGTTAGTGGAAAGGACCCAAAGAAACTTGGGAAGAACGGGTGTGTAATTTTTGCACTTTTGGGGCAGTAGAATTGGAAAAACATTTCATATTGGAATGTGATGCTTTCAGAGACATTAGAGACAGTTACAGTAGTGTGTTAACATCATTTCCTTGGCATTGTCTTTTCAGTGAGGGGACTGTTAGAAGGTTGGGTCAGCTCATCACTAATTTGAATAATAAGAGGATTGAATTGCAAAAGGCAAAAAGCAGGGAAGCTAGTGGTCCCATAGACTATATCTCGTCTCGAGACGTTAAAATTTCATTTCATTTCCAAGTTCCCAAATTTTTCATTGAAATTGGAAACTCCCTCATCAAGCATTTCAATTTGGCTCTACTATCATCTTCCATCTTTTTTGTTTGTCTAATAATAAACCTTTACCACTGACCTTACATATTGCATAGGCATGTAATGAGTATGTCTGAGTTTGGAGGGAGGTGGCTAGGGAACCCTAGTCGTCGATGAACCCTACAACTAGTCATCATTTTGTTGGGCGTTGGTCATCGTTTTGCTAGGAGTTGAATCTAGTGTGTCGGGGGACTTTGTTGTTATCACATTTGTGTTTTGCTAGACTAGATCCCATCGATTTTTTCATCTTGGGTCCTTTGTCACCAGGGTTGTCGTTATTTCCCGTGATTGATGCTTGTCGGTTTTAGAGCTACCTTTTAGCTAGCAATTTAGTTGGGGGCAGTGGGGGGCCGGGGCCTTTTACACCACTCCCCTGTTTTCATGCTTTCATTTTGTGTCTCCATCGAATGCGTCAGGTGTTTTTGTTTTATCTATGGACATGTTGGTGTGAGGGTTTCTGGCGACGTGTGTTCCGTCGGGGCCGTTGTTTCCTTTTGTCGTTGGTTTTGTTTCGACAACATTGTCGCCTCTTGTTTTCCTATGTGCAACTCCAGTGGGGTTTTCCTCGGGTTTATACTAATGGAGAGTTGGGGCGTGGTAGTGAACCATCGTTGCTCTCGACCCTGTTCTTGTGCCTCACCTTTCCCTCGTGTCGCAACGTCTATTTGCAGGAAACTTAGTGGTGTGTTTTCGAGATCCACTTTGCGATGGATGGTGCTCTTTTGGTTGCTAAGGATTTTTATCGGGGATGTCGTCGCCTTTGTGGGTTGTGTGGTCGTCAGGGACTCTCTCGTGCTTCATCCAGCGTTTCGCCCAGTTGTTTGTCCCTTTGGGGTTTCGATGGAGTGCCTTCAGGCCTATTTTTGTTGGCTTCTCCACTAGGATTTTTTAACCAACATTGTAATGGTTTTTTTTTTTTTCTGCAGGCCTGTGTACCTGGGATTTTTTCAACCTTGTCAAAGCATCTCCAGGATTTTCTTGTTGATCAAGGTATCTTCCGGCGATATTATGTTCTTTCCGGTCAGAGTATTTTCCGACATTGTTTATCTTTCCAGTCATAGTATATTCTCGCGTATTAACATGTCAGTCAAAGTATATTCCAACGTTTCTCGAATGATGAGTGGTTTCCCATTGTTGAGCTCTATCTGGTGCTCCCAGATTTCTTTGAGGGGCCTATGTGTGTTGTATCTTGATATCTGTCATATGTAATATGGGGATTTTTTCTGGCACATATGCTATATGCATGCTATAATGTAAACATATTTTTATTTAATATAAAGTTGTTGATTTTTTCTTTCCTAAAAAACAAACAAACAAACAAACCTACCTTTATCATAAAATGTTCACAAAACCTCTAAGATAATGTGTGAAATGATGCTTTGATACCAAATTGACATGGAAGGGGAGTGCACTAACTAAATTAAGGCAACCACAACACAAAATGGATTACTTAATTAATCATGCATAATCTTAGGAATATGATAGGATCAAAACTTAACAATGCTAAGAGAAAAAACGTCACATGACCATTGTCGCAAATGATTGGATAGCAGATCAACTTAAATCATATTAATAGATTAGAATGTACACTAAGAAAATAAATAATATGAAATTTTAGAGACCATGCAATCCCAATAACCCCAATTACAATGTCATAAGAAGAATTTATAAACTAGATATGGGAAGATGAACTTTTTCCCCATTCATATTAATAGCTTCCGGACTCTATTGTGTTAAGGGACTTCATGTTGGCGTTTCATACCTACGATGCACATTCCATCTTGAGCAAGACACAAAAGAAGAGAAAATTATAAATTGATTAAACCATAAGAGTTCTTATGGTTTGATTGATTTATAGTTTTCTCTTCTTCTCTCTTCTCATGAATATGGACTACACATGGTAGGTACGAAATGGTGACATAAAGACGCCTAACACACTGAGCCCCAAAAGTTATCAGTATGAATATATCACATTATGAAATCCTTAAACATGAAATTTTTTTCCCATTTGTTCATTTACAATAATTTATAGAAAATTGGAAAGAGAGACAAATTTGTAGAAGATGATACATCATCATTATTGTATTTTGTGTGCCAATCAATTAAGTTGCCCAAATTGTACACCTCAGATTCTCTGCAGTGTACCCTACATTTTTTACTAGATGTGAGCATCATGATGAGACGAAAGTGTGATGATTGATGTATCCATGTATTTTACTTGGCCATGTTGAGACGATTGATGTAAAAAAGTTTGTCTCATCAGTACCTTGGACCCCTTGATGGTAGTAACGCCACATGATTTTGGGAATTTATGTCCTAGGTAAGTATTTGGTCTTCTTGAAGTGGATCAACTAGGACACATGATCTATAGGAGCCCCTAGCCACTCACTTATTTTATATGATATGTAAATGTGTTGCTCTTGATGTAAAGGTTGTCATACCTATGATTGAGCACACCTATATTATGCCCCACATGGACCCCTTTTATTATGTATGTATCAAACTTTAGACACGAGCTCTTGGAGGTGAATCTATACATGATTATCTAATTTCACTTTTCTCAAGGTAGTCACAATTCAAGAGGCATTGGTCACGTCCTCTAAGGCACATATAGGCTATTTATGTATGCATGCACATCCTATACACGTGCCACATGGATGATCCTCAAGTGTTCTCCATTTAGGTCATTATTTGAGTTGATTTTCAATTTTTTAAGGGCCACCTACACATGTGGAAATTATGACAACCATGGGAATTATTTGGAGTAGGTGATGATTTGTATAGGTCACTTGATTGTTTATATTGAAGATATGATGTGTCATTCACTAAAAATGACTTTGATGATGTGGACATGACTTAAAGACATGTTACGAAGACTTGCAAACCCATTCTAAGGAGTTTTCCACTTGTTGAGGCAGTATTCAACCTTTCCATGAGGTTGTTCCACTTATTGGGGCTAGACATTGAACCTCTCTTCACTTGGGAGGTTTTTATACCTTGGAATACACTTATCAAGGAAGCAACTTGCCGTTACACCAAATCATCCCCTCCTTAATGTCATAACACCTCTTTCATGAGGGCTTCATGCATATGTGGCATTATTTACTTGTTTTTACTCAATCTCCTTGTGTGAATGACAAATTATTTTTATTTTATTTCCTTATGCTAAATTTAGGGAATAAAGATTGAAAGAGTTAGAAGCCTCATTTATAAATTAAGTCTTTCCTCCCATTCCAAATTGTTGTAATATGTTGGAGATCATTTTATAATCCATTAATAGAATATATTTTCTTGGAGTTTAGGTGTCAACCTTTGAAGCTTTCTCTTTCTCGATTTATTTTCTTGCTTCATCAATGATATTATTGTGAATTTTCAAGATGTCTACATTGCTAGCTGGATCAATCAATTGAAGGGTAAGATTTATCACTTGGCAGGAGAACATTTAGAGTTTCTAACTCTTCCATTATCCTTTGTTGGTTTGATAAGTGTTCAACCTCATCTTGATTATATTTTAGCTCCTTGGTAATGATTTTAAGTGTTTTATCCAATCCATAGTTGATCTTGTTGGTGAAGACTTTCTCTTAAGGAAACCCTTCTTGCAAGAGCTTGGTTTTCATGCCGTATCTTGATTAGACAAGAAACTATTTTGCCCTAAGGACCTAGTCTCTTACTCTAATCCTTAAGCTTGAGAAACCAAATAATGGAGGAGCATACTTCTTAACCCCATAAGCCCTAAGTGGAGACAAGGTTCTAAGTATACTTTAAACAACCAACCAAAAACTCTAAAATCCATAAACTATTTTCTTTCTTGTATTTTAAAGATAAAAATACAAAACAAAAAACAAAAAATTACAAAAAATCAAACAAAAATATAATTTTATTGTCTATAGGAAGCTAACAATTTATCTTGATTTCTAGAAATATCTGTGTAAGGATTTACGCTTAATTATTGATCTTTGATCCTAACAAGGAAAATTGGCCCTTCCTCTAGGTGGATTAAGAATTGTTCTAACATCTTGTGGTTTGATTTAAGGTGTTTTAGAAATATGGAAATTAAATTGTAGTAGTAGAAATCAAATTCGGTGAAACCATAAAAGCTAGGGTTTTGTGCAAAATGGTTGATTTTAACCCTCTTATCTTAAATTATGTTTCTAGATTATTTTACAAACTTATCTAAGATATTTGGTGGTGAAATTCATCTCCTAAGTGCTTAATTACAGTTATCTTTCATTTGGAGGTAGCCTTCATGAAATATTAGGGGGATTCATCCCCCTTTTGTACAACTTTATGCTAAGTTCATAAGTATTCATCAATTAAGCTTGTAATCTATTATTGTTGGGTTTTATTGCATGTTATATTCATTACCCTAGAAAACGTGACCAAGGTTTCTTGTTCCAAATGTATTTTGACACTCTGGAGTTGCTTTTCTACCCTCCAAATTTGCATTTTCAACATATTTTCATCATAAATCAAATCAAGAATTTGCGGATAGCAACAAGGTTGTCTTTATTACAACATAGTCTCAAGTCATAACTCAAGAATAGGTATTACTCTTGGTTTATGCAATCATATTTCATTCTCGTGCATCAAAATGTAACTTGTTCTTCAATCTAAAGAATGATATCTAAGTGTTGGTTTGTCTTTACTGTTGTAAGTCAATTTTTATTTCAAATTTAGCTCCCAACCCTCTTTATATTGTGGTTTCTTATGTCATTGTTTCTTATTGGATATTATATAAGGCATCTTATCACTTATTGGGCACTGGTCTATCTAATCATATATTGAGGTGTGCATTGAAGTAGATGATATTTTGCATTATAATGATTTACTTGATAGGTTTACTTCACATAGATAGGAATACCTCCATTGGCTTCAAGGGGTTGACTTAGAATGAAGGGGAAAGCATACTAAGGTGGAGTGGTGCATTTCCCAAGTGTGCATACCCTCATAGCACCATGGTTAGGAATTCCATAAGGGTTCTAATTTGGGCAATAACACAAACTACACCAAAATGCTCACATTGTTTCAATTGAGTCTTTCCAGTGAAAGCAATGTGTTAGGTAGCATGATGAGATATTATTGCAACTAACTTAGTGACCAAATCACAATGTTAAACCATGACACTGGAATTTTAGCACATTCATGATAATAGTGTTATTTGTCACTCTATTACATGTTAAGGATTAATCATTGCAATATGCATCCTATGTTGACTCATTATTTTAGTTCATGCCTCTAAAGCAACCACCAAATTTATATGTTAAAAAGGGGACAAATTTTGGTCAAGCTTCTAACTACAATTACAATGGATTTAATTAATCTTTTAATTATAGACCAGTGATGTACATAGCCTACAAATGAGAAGATAAAACATATGCAAATCTATATGGCTTGTGTGTAGCAATGGAAATGAAAGGGCATAGGTGGCTTGGAGTTGACGAATTAAAGCAATTTATATCCTTATAAATATTTTTCCCCGTCATCATTGATGCTCTTCTATTTTTCATCTTCATAATAAAATCATCACCTCTTTGATCTTGAGTTCATGTCCATGGCATTGTTTTGTAATTTTGTTTTGTGCTTGTAACTTTACAATATCAGTAATAATCTCAAATATAATTTAGTAATGTATTATGTTAAAGATAATGGTCATATTTAGAATTTAAGCATAAGTTAGACTAAGCATATAATAAAGTCTCACTAATAAAAAATGTAACAATAAGATATTTAATGTAGTCATTAATGAAGTGGTTAATAGTTATGTATTTGGGAGTCGTGTAATGGAATCCTTCTCTCTCCCACTATTGCATCATTTAATGAATGAAGTAATCCACTCTTTCTCTTCCAAATGTATTCATACACATGCTTGTGTGTGTGAATTTCACATAGTATCAAAGCTATGATGAAGACAAGAAGCATAGGAAGTGGGTGAATGAGCCAAGGGACTATGGTGACTAGGGAGAGCACCAAGGGACCATGAAAAACATTGGACAATAGATTAAAAAGTCAGCAAAACCCATTTCAAGGAAAAGATGGATATATTAGAAAGTAGTAGTCACTCCACTTACGTGAGATAATACGCTACCTAAGGTATACTGGAAAAAGAAGGATAGATATGTATTTATATCAAAGATGGTATTAAGGTATTAAATCATGAGTTGTTGTGTAAGAGATCGAGCCTCCGTCATGATAAGAGAAGAAAGTTGTAGTCATTAAACAAATAATCAAACTAATAAGTGGGAATAGAAGTAAATTGTTAAGAAAATACAAGACCCCTCCTCCTGAGACTATTGTCAAGGTGAACAATAAAGGTGGCCATGTAGGTCAGAATAATGAAGTGTGGGTTTGACAAATGAAATGTTTTATTAGAGGTGTCATCACATAAAAAGAATAAGTTGTCATTCTAATATTACCACTAATTAGAGAATAAAGTATTAGTTAGAGATTAATAGGAAATGGGCAATCCAAAAGGTGACAAATTATAGTAAAATCCAATTTGAAGAGCAATTGCGAGTGAAGAGAAGCCAAGTGGGATCGTCGAGGAATCAAGTCCCCAACCCAAATATTTTTTTAAAGGTGTTTCCATCTTAAAGGTAATATTATTGAATGGCGTTATAAAGTGTGCCATTATTTTTTTAGGAAACATACAATTTTTGTTTTCAAAAGAAGATGTACAAAATGATAGTGTTATATAAGTATATGTGAATTGTTATACCATTGAAGAATTACTTGATTGGTAAGAGATTCAGAGTTCATTATTTCTTGAAATGAAAAATAGATTTAAAGCTTATTTATTTACCCTAAAGCTATAATTGTAAAATAAATGATTGAATTTTGACTTAGCATGTGGTATGGATTGTGATCCATTGAGCCAAATGTAAATTTATATGCCACAAAGATGGCTAGTTCATCCCATATAATATTGGATGGTAACAAATAATGGTTAGAATTTTAAAACATTGAAATAGAAAATTCTTGCAATATTTCACTATAGATGTGTGAATAATCCTATATTGGGAAAAAAAATTGATGTGACACCCATTTAAATGCACAAGAAAAACATTGTGTGAAGAATCAAAGTTATAATGCTAATCAAGTGCTCAGTAGCAAATAAAATGCTTCATTAAGTTCAAGATGGTAATGATGTTTCTCTTGTGGTGGGATCTATTCAAGATGTATGAAACATCCCCCCCATTTATGACGTTTAGAGACAAGATGTCTGTTTTGAGAAAGCTGGCAAAAGAGTGGCAATATGATGAAAGAAAAAGGGATAGACATGCACTTCAAGAAATACAAAAGGAGCTGGACAGGATTTTAGGGTCTATGGATGCAAATTTTTTTCCTCTTAGCATGAAATGTCGTATAAGAGATATTGAAAAAAAAAAAAAAACCTTTTGGAATAGGAGGAGGCCTCATGGAGGCTCAAAAGTAGGGCAATATGGCTGAAGGATGGTGACTGGAACACTAGGTTTTTTCATAAATTTGCAAATGCCAGGCATGAAAAAAACACAATATGGAGAATTAATGATGGTAAGGGTGGTTTTTTCATATCTCAACATGATATACCGAATAATGCTGTGAGGCATTTCAAAAACCAGTACAAAATAAGGGAAGTCTGTGATTTTCAGGACATTCTATGGGGTATTGAATTGACTCCACAAATGTTCGATGATGAGAAAAACGCGAGCCTATTTTAGCCAATCACAGAGGAGGAGCTCCTTGGAGTTCTGAAGGCTTTCAAAAAGGATAAATGCTCAGGCCTGAACGGCTAGACCATAGAATTTTTTACTCACTTTTTTTATATCATCAAGAAAGACTTGTTGAGGATGGTTGAAGCATCTCGAATCTCTGGAAATATTCATAGATCACAACATCCACACTGATTGCTCTAATCCCAAAAAAGGCAGAAGCGGAATCTTTCCAAGATTTCAAGCCGATCTCATTATGCAATATATCCTTCAAAATTATCACTAAAATTATTGCTGAAAGAATGAAAACGACTCTAGCCACCTTTCTTTCCAAGGACCAACATGCTTTTTTAAAGGGGCGCAACATTTTGGATGCAGTTGCAATAACACAGGAAAGTCTTTTTTCAATGATATCAAGAAAATCAGATGCGGCCATTCTGAAAATTGACTTGCAAAGAGCCTACGATTGTTTAGATTTGGGGTTCATTAGATGTTTATTGGCAAAGATCGGCCTAAAATCAAAATCCATCAACTGGATTATGTCATGCGTTGAAAATGTCCACTACGCGGTCATCATAAATGGAATGCCTTCTCCTTTCTTTCCAGCGGAAAGGGGTCTTCATCATGGGTGCCCCCTTTCCCCTCTTTTATTTATATTAGCAATGAATTCTCTCAGCCTTCAGATTAACAGGACAGTGGCCGAAAATAGGTGCAGGCCTGTCAAGATTTGCAGGGACATATATATCTCTCACAACCTCTTTGTTGATGACGTGCTCATCTTTGCTATGCTATGCAGGGTGTCCTGGATATGCCTCAACGATATTCTTAATAGATTCCAAAGAGCTACTGGGTTACAAATTAATAGAGCAAAATCTACCCTTTCCACAATGATACCAACATGGAAATGGTGAATTGGATCTCTGAGCTGCTCGGTATAGAGTCGAGATCGCTAAAGGAGGGTTTGAAATATCTGGGATTTCAGCTGAAGGCCAAGGGCTATTCCAAAGCGGATTGGCAATGGGTGATAGAAAGATATTACAAAAAGATTTCGGCATGGGAATATAAGACTCTTTCCTTGGCAAGTAGAATTATTTTAACACAGTTTGTCTTAGCGCAATTAGCTGTTTACTGGGCTCATATTTTCTACCTTCCAACAAGTATCATACACAAAATGAACAGAGTTTCTGCAAATTTTATATGGGGCGGAAAATCTAATCAGAGGAAACTCCATCTGTCCAAAATGGATAAGATCTCTCTTCCAAAGAATCTTGGCGGTTGGGGCCTGTTAGACTTGCGGATTTTTGGTAAAGCGCTCCTATGCAAAACGTTGTGGAGGGGTATTTATGGTGAAGGGCCGTGGAGTATCACTATTAAAAAGAAATACATGAAAGGTAAAGATTTGGAATTCTGGTACAGGAAGGGATCAATTGGAGCCAAACAAGGATCTGCTATTTGGCTCAGTCTCCGCAAAGTTGAGCAATACTTCTTAAAGAATCTGAGATGGAGTCTTTATTCTGGCAGCAGAATTTTAATTGGAATTGACCCCATTATGGGTGGGCGGGAATGCTTATCCATCCCTGAAAGCCTCTTGTTCTTTTTTTACAGAAATGGCATTTTTACGTGGGACAAATTAATATCAGTTTGGCATGGCCCAATTCCCTTATGGAAAGAAGCCCATGATCTTCATCTGCCAGAACCTCTGGTTTCCGTATGGAAATCTGTGAAGGATGCTCTTTGTAGTTATGGTTTCCATCGCTCAGGGTCTGCGGATCATCTTATTTGGATTGTGCCAAATGCAAAGCTGTCGGCTCGTGTTAAAGATATTTACTCTGATATGATTAAATTAAAGGCATCTAGTTCCTGTTCTATATATCCTCTGATTCTCTGGAAGTCAGGATGCCCTCTTAAAATGATTCTTTTCTCGTGGCTGGTCTTCAACAACAGAAATTTGACTTGGGAAAATTTGAGGAAAAGGAACTGGCACAGACCGAGTAAATGTTCTATGTGCAAATCAGCGGAGGAATCCAATTATCATATGTTCTTCCAGTGCAACTCTTCACTACAAATCTAATATGAATTGTCTCTGCTTTATGGTTTCCCTCATGTTGTTTTTGTTTCTATCCAGGCAGCTTTTGAATGGTGGTGTGCTCAAAGAGAATCATGGAGATCTCTCATTATCATTGTCCTATGGTGCGCATGGAAATGGAGGAACGCCAAAATCTTCAAAGACTCAAAGGAACCCCTAAAGTCTATCTTGCATCATATTATCTCCATCCATGATGCAGTGCCATTAAAACAGCCCAAAATGAAAAAAGGTCGCATGAAAGAGAATGAAAGCCCTCTCAACAGAGTTCCTTGTGCTTTTTTTGATGGGGCCGAGCAACATAATATTTGTGGTTGTGGTGTCCACATTATTATGGACGAGAAGCTACAATACTTTATATCATGGAACGGTGGGAAAGGCTCTAATAGTTTGGCTGAGGCGAGGGCTCTTGCAGGCCTGCTTGCTTTCTGTGTGTTTTTTGATATTCAGGATATTTCAATTTACGGCGACTCAAAAACAATGATTGACCATGTAAAGGGTGCCTGCCACATTAGTAGTCCTCATTTGACTGGGTGGATGGACATGATTATGTTTTTCTGGGGGCGCATGAAAGATTGCTCCATTCACCACATCTTCCGTTCCCAAAACTTCCAAGCTGACTGTCTATCAAAGAAGGGGCTGACTTTAGATTTTGGCTCATGGCCCATGATGGTTTCTGATGGAGAGTTCTCTTGCTTCATCCAAGAATTTTCTATTCTTGGGTTATGAGTTTCTTTGGTTTTTAATTCAGCAATTAGCATTGTTTCCGAGAGCAATAGAACTGTAATTTTCTATAACCTTCTCAACCATATTTTAGGCCTGGAGAAACAAACTCGAACGGATAATATCTCACTAATAAACTGTAAATACACACATTACATGGGAAAAAATTTCAGAAAACATAATACAGAAAACAAACATCGCCTCTTTGTTCATAAAAGGACATAGTAACAACTTATAACGATGTAACAAACATCGCCTCTTTGTTCTCTTCACTATGGCGTCTTGTTTTATTCGTTTGTTAGGTAAATACGAGGTGTAAATCTTTTGAAATTTTTTATTGAGTTTTTAATTTGTTCATATTTTCCAGATTTTTAGTTTGAAGTTTATGTTTATATTTGTTTATATTTTTAGAAAAATTTCAATAATTTTTATATTCCTAATAATATATTTTTAAAAGAAAATATATAGTTGAAGTTTATATGCTTGATTTTTAATTTATTATCAGATTTTTAGTAATATGTTTTTAAAATAATATTTGTAATATAAACATATCGTTTTTATATATTTTATTATTATAATAGTGGATTATTTTAATAAGAAAATTATTAATGTAATATAATTAAGTCTAAAGTTGTATTTTACAATTTAGAATAGAGTATAACTTATATATAGTTTAGTTGGTTAATTTGAGTGGGAGAGTCCTTTGAGTTCAGTGTAGGATTTTTATATGGTCAATTGATGACGATGATGATGATTAATGTCTATTAAGACTGATATGGTCTATCATATCCTAAGAGATTGCTCCGAATTCCTTAGCATTTTATTTCTATGCCTGAAAAGTATTAAGATAAGCATTCCAAAATAACCATAATTTTGCTTACTCAAAAGGTCACTAAGATTAATAGGGTGACATATATTTTGAAAAATAGATTGAATATGTGAGTATAATATGGATAATCTAAGAGAGTGCTTTTCATTTCAATCACCTTAGTGTCGCAAATGTTTTGTTTTGTTTTTTTGTTTTTTATTTATTTATTTATTTTGGATATTGGGGTTGCTCACCTCCTTATAATATTTAAGTTTCTTTTTCCCCTCTAACTCTTTATCACCATATAATTTCTCCTTAAATTTTGATGTAATAATATTTTTAATATTATCTTTGTTTTGCAAAATGATCTCTTCCTTTATCCACTAATGGTTTAGCCAAGATTGGGTATATTTATGCCATCCCCCTACAGGAAAAGGTGGGGGTTTTGGCTAGAGTTAGAAGCAATTTTAGGAAACTTCTTGGCTTCCATGATGTTTTACTTCTTCTTATACATAAGATACCTAGTCATAACAATGCTTTAAACAAGGGAAATGCTTGCTTCAATCAAAATGATAAGATGCGAAGCATTTCATTTAATCTTGAGATTATAAGTTATAAAGTGCTTTTGAATATATTCTATATTTCTCTATGACTCTTTGGAGAGTCTGCATCTCCAAACCTCAAAACCATATAAAATAACATGAGCGACGAGAGTATTGAAGAGGAGTTTTCTTTTTTATCTCATACCCAAAGATCTCTTGACTTACAATAGTTTTCAAGCCCATAATTAGCTTTCCATCCTTCCATTATCATTTTCTCATTGTTATTATTTTGGCTAGCTACCACTTTGACATGTCTCACTCAATATCTATATCAAGATAACTATTGTTATTAGTGTTGACAAATTTACATTAGCTACCATTTGTGAGTATGGGAAAGTGTTTTGGGAGTTCCCCTACCAAAATTTCCTAATAAGTAAACACACATACACACTCAAAGAATAATAATAATCTATTTCAGTTAATCTTTATCCCAAATGAATCAAGCATTCATAGGGATCAAATTCCTTGCCCCAGGTATCATTTCTAAAACTTGTTGTACTCTTAGAATTATTTGCATCTCAATAAATTCAATACTTTCTAGTATTTAATAAACTTGAAATCAAAATGAATCTAATTTAATTAACAATACAAATACATATACATACAATTAGTTTAAGTCTAAATACACATATCATTTTTTTAGAGTTAAAATGTTTTCTTAAACTAAATAATAACATTAAAACTGATGCAAAAGATATTAGAAGCAAATTTACCTTTTTAAAGTTAAAATGTTTTCTTAAATTAATTAGTAACATTAAGACTGATGCAAAAGATATCAGAAGCAAAATTAATTTGTTTAGATAAGTGAAATGACTTTGAAAAAAGACAAATTATTGAACATGATCATTTTTATTGGGTTATATTATCATAATAAATAAATAATAATGTTTTATAAATATTATTAGAACTTAAAATTAACCATAATTAATTATATGTGTTTAATATAATTAAATCTTGATAAATACCATTACATTTCACCATCCTTATCATCATTAAACCACAAACCATTAATTAATAAACTGATGCAAGAGTATCAAAGAATTCAACATCAAAATATGAATGAAATTACGTGTGAAAAAATAACATATAGATTGTAATCATGAAGTGAAGTGAAGTATGTGCACAAGAAAGAAAAAGATGCACTAAAGAAAAATGTGACTGAAAAAGTTTACAAGTATACTAAATTTAAAAATGAGCAACCATAATCATTTCTTAAAAAAGAAAATTGGTAAATCATATCATTATTAATGAGTAATCATTCTTAAAAATATAAAAAATTCATACTAATTAATGAGTAATCATGCTTAATTTTTTTCCATATTATTGTTAATGAGTGGTCATTCTAAAAAGTGATAAAACATACCATTGTTAATATGTAATTATTATTATTATTATTGTTTTATAAATAATCCATGGTTAGGTATTGATTGGGGTAATTTATATTAATGAAATATATATATATATATATGGGTAATAAGTGAGGTGATTATATTTTCTAGATTAAAATTTATATGTAGTATTAGTAATTTTGTCTTTAAAATTAGCCCACGGGGATTTGGATTGACGGTGAATGGGTGCGCTGTTAAGGCACTCCTTGTGATAGGTCACTGGTTCAATTCCCCGTGGGTACTTAGTTTAGTCTAAACCTAGAAAAAAAAAATGTCATTTAAATTCAAAATTTACAAATAATTTTATTATATTCTAATTATTCTATTATATGAGAAATAGATATTTAACTAATAATTTGAAACATTTATAAAGTGATAAATGTAATTTATGAGTAAATTTTTCAAAATTATACTAACAACATATTAAATTTTATTATTATTATTTTTTAAAGATATTATTATTATTGTTATTATTTTTTAATCATAAGTAAGCTAATTATATTTTATTTTGTCAATTAAGATTTCTATTGCCTTAAAATATCATCATAAAAAACTAGAGAACATTGTTTAAATTGAGCTTTACCATAATATGCCACAAGAGAAACTAAAATAGCTGACAAAGGTCTATATTTTATTAGTAAAAAACATCATAAAATAAGCTAACTTACATTGCAAGTTTCTGGCATGTCCTAGTCTAGATACATTAAAAATCAAATACTAGTGACTACTAGATACATAGCTATTGGAGGAAACTATCCTACTGAAAGTAAAAAATATAAGCTAAGACATTGGATGAAGCATCAATTATATGATGAAGTGATAGGGACCGAATCATGGGCGCTTATCCCTGCTAGAGTTGGAGGCTTGAGGCTTCATTGTAGATGGACCTCTATATGAGTGAAGCAAGCATCTAAGATGAAAATATGGGAGCATTGGTGATGTTGGAATCATTGAGTTTTATTGATACAAGAGATAACATCATTGGAGTCCTCATGTGTTTCCATCAAGACACTGCACAAGAGCGTCTTCATTTTCTAATGGAGGTTAATGGAATTAAGATATTGTCCTAGTGGTCCCTTGATATGACTAGAGTCTGGAACCAAATTGACTACTTCATCTTGGATTTTGGAATCAAAGTATGCTTGGTGGTCATTAGTAGTTAAGGGTTTGAGTTGGTGAATTTCCTCTTGGATTTTAGGAGGGGTGGAGGAATGGATTATTGCTATAGAGTGACGAGCTTGGGACTGAGCCTAAGGCCAACCTTGAAGGCCTTTGCCTCCATAGCCCCAAGAACATCACATTCACTAGTGAGGCACAGTACTTAGGGATAAGAGAGGCCCAATTAAAAATGTCACCCAGTAAAAGGGAAAGCTAATGAAACAAGTTAATAGGATCCAAGAAAATATTAACACTCAACTGCTAGAAAGGTTTAGCACTCATATTAACAAGTTGTGATAGAGGGTGAACAAACACATATAAGCATTGGGCATAGTCCAATAGCTATAAAATATCTGACGCTCCAATGAAAGTACACACCACCAAGATGCACTATATACCATGAACTAGAGTCCACCACACAAACACTAACAAATTGAAAAAGCTATAGCGATTGGACATAGAAAAAGTTATCCAACAATTGCCTGCCCACTGAGCATGGAAATGTTGTAGACGAGGTTTGAATCCTTGCCAATCACTTCACGGTTTAGATCTGTCTCTTGATTTCATCACATCCAATGTCCCAAAAGTCACCTTAGCTGTTATCACCCTCCTCCATGCTTGAAATATTGGCACCATGTGCATGTATTGAAGGCGGGCTTCCATGGAACCAAGACCTTTGTGTAATTGAGTTCTCATAAATCCAATGCCATGGGAGAGATATCACACCTGCAACATGAGTGTGACATAGGAATTGTAGAAGAACACTAAGCCATACCATATGAACAAGGTTTCCACAAAGCTAGCGCCACGGGGAAATAACCCACTTGTGGTGGGGGAATGCCATGAAGCCACAACAAATGGGCCAATAGCTTGCGAACGGAATAAGGGCCGCCATATTAATGCAAATGGAATGCATGATAGTTAACATGTGTGGCTACCTAGGGCGGGATAGCCATACTATCTCCCCTTCTTAAATGCGATGGGAGGCAATGGGGTGGTAGGCTGCCCCTCTTCCATTGCAGATACTCAAACACCCTGATAAAAAATAATAATTATATATTTTAGTATAAAATCAATAAACATGAGATTTATATAAAAATATAAATACCTAATTTTAATGTGAAGTTGGAAAAGTATTATTCACAATAATAATAAAAGATACTAAAATTTTCAAAAATTAAAATAAATGAAAAAATCAATTATAATTAATGCTTTAATTATATATGACAAATGGCATTATGTACAATTTAATGGATATCTCTATGGGACAGATATCCCATGTGCAACATTTGTGTGCCATAGGAATTGTAGAACAACACTAAGCCATAGCATATGAACAAGGTTTCCACAAAGCGAGTGCCATTGGGGAAATAACCCACCTGTGGTGGGGGAATGCCACAGAGCCACAACATATGGGTTGTGTGTTGGGTGGTGGGTGGTGCATGGGCGTGCCCGCCCAACTCGGCAAAGGAGCTCGTGTATTGCATTGGAGGGTGAGACCACCGTGTGTGCGTGCATGGGTGGGTGCCCGACTCGGTTGCAACGCCCGTCGAGTATAACTCCCAGTCACTTGTAAAATCCTCTCATATATAATAAAAAAATTACTTGCGTATGAATGTCTTCATGCTACTGTTCTATTATTAATGTTGTAATGTTAATGGATTCCACACATTAATGTTATGTTTATTCATGAATGAAGATGAATGTTAAGGTGTAGTTCGTAAAGTAAGCTAACAATGAAACATGTTAACCACTTAGGCGGTGCTGCACCCGGCCAATTAAAGAAAAAAAGAATTGGGGGCGTGACAGGTGGTATCAGAGCAGGGTTGCTCATGATAGGTGAAGCTGATTCGGGGATGAAGAAGCTTGACGGAAGCAGAGAACATACATGTATGTAGGGAAAAGTTATGGAGAAATCATGGATTACTAGTCTGGGTTTCGTGGACTTGATGGTTCATGGCAAGACCATTCAAGCTCTGGTGGACACGAGGGCCGCTCATAACTTCATGACGATACAGTTAGAAAAAGAGGTTGGACTGATGATCTTCCCATCAAATGTGGAAGTTAAGGCAGTGAACTCTAGAGCTAAAGTGGCGGGTTTGGCACACGAAGTGCCTGTGCAGATAAAAGACTGGAAGGGTCAGTTGGACTTCACAGTGATGGAGTTGAACAACTTTGATATGATATTAGGGCAAGATTTCTTAAAGGGAAACAAGGCAATTGTTGTCCCCTTCTTTGATGAGGTGGTGCTCGTTGGACAGTCACAAACTTAGACTTTGCCCACTCATAGGCAAAGGCGAGAAGTCAAGGTGCAACATGTTTCTGCACTGAGTTTGGAGAAGGCTATGAAGGAGTCATATATGGAGACATATGCGGTGATGTTCAAGGGAGTTGAAAGTGATGGAGTGGGGACGCCTGTTCTAGCCGAGATTTCTGAGGTACTGACCAAATATGCAGATTTGATGCTTGATGAGCTACTAAAGAAGCTTCCACCAAGGCATGCAGTGGACCATAGCATTGAGCTTGAGCCAGGAAAGCAACCCCCGGCTAAAGCACCTGATCAGTTGTCAAGACCTGAGTTGGAGGAATTGAAATGACAGTTAAAGGAGTTAACTGATGCAGGTTTCATCAGAGCTTCAAGGTCCCCCTATGGTGCTCCAGTATTGTTCCAGCAGAAGAAGGATTCGAATGAACTATGGATGTGTTGTGATTACCGTGCATTGAACAAGCAGACGGTAAGGAACAGGTATCCTTTTCCATTGGATACTGATTGCTTTGACAAGCTTGCGAAAGCCCAAGTGTTTTCCAAGTTGGACTTGAGGCATGGGTATTATCAGGTGCGGATAGCTAAAGGAGACGAGAAGAAGACCGTGATAGTAATGAGGTATGGTAGTTTTGAATTCCTTGTTATGCCATTCGGGTTATGTAATGCTCCTGCTACGTTTTTCACTTTGATGAATGATGTTCTACGACCATACTTGGATTCGTTCGTAGTAGTGCACTTGGAGATATAGTGGTGTACAGTGACAACATGGAGGATCATAAGAAGCACTTAGCGATGGTGTTCGAGGCACTGAAGACAAATCAGTTGTACTTGAAGAAGTCTAAGTGTATGTTTGCTCAGACCGAGATTCCATTCCTTGCACATATAGTTGGTCAAGGGTACATACGGATGGAGCCGAGCAGAGTGAAGGTGATCGAGGACTGGGTTGAACCGAAGAATGTCCATGAGATGAGGGTGTTTTTGGGCATGACCAACTACCAACGGAAGTTTGTAGAGGGGTACTCCAAGGTAACATCATCACTGACAGACCTGTTGAAGAAAGACAAGAGATGGAAGTGGACGGATAAATGTCAGGTGGCATTTGATGACTTGAAGAAGAGGATGGTTACAGCACCGATACTGAAGTTGTCAGACTTCGAGTGACCATTTGAGGTACACACAGATGCTTCAGATTTTTCCATAAGAGGGGTTCTTATGTAGGATGGGCATCTGGTGGCGTACAAGAGTCGGAAGTTGCAGGATAGAGAACGAAGGTATCTGGTCCATGAGAAGGAGATGACTGCAAGCATTCACTGTCTTCATGTGTGGAGGCATTACTTGATTGGGAAGCTGTTTGTTTTCAAGACGGATAATGTTGCAACAAGTTATTTTTCATCACAACCGAAGCTTTCTGCGAAGCAAGCCCGTTGGCAGGACTTCTTGGCAGAGTTCGACATGACTATCGAGTATAGACCAGGAAGACATAATGCGGTAGCAGATGCCCTTAGTAGGAAGGGACAACTTGCAGCATTGGAGGAAGGAGAAGACCGAGTAGCTAGGAGTAGGAGTCAGATTCAGATGTCAGAAGAGATGCAAAATAAGCTCATGGAAAGTGTTGAGACCGATACTCAGGTGCAGATTATAGTGAAGCAGGTGAAGGAGGGGAAGACATGGAAGTTCTTTCTCCGAGATGGATTCTTGTTCTTTGGAAACCAACTCTATGTTCCAAAGACAATTGGGCTCAGGAGGCACCTTTTGAAGGAGTGCCACGACTCGCCATGGGCTAGCCACCTAGGGATGCGTCGTTCTTTGACATTGTTGGAGAGAGGATTCTTTTGGGAGAAGATACGAGAGGATGTAGAGGAGTATGTATATACGTGCATCATTTGTCAGCAGGACAAATCGGATACTCAGAGGCAAGGAGGTCTGTTGCAACCTTTACCGATTCCTGAGACACCATGGATGAGTGTCTCGATGGACTTCATCACTCAGTTGCCACAAGTTTAGGGGTATAATGGGATTATGGTCGTGGTGGATCATTTTTCCAAGTATGTTGTCTTTGTTCCAACAAAGATACCTTGTGGGGCTGAGCGGACTGCGGAGTTGTTCTTTAAGAACATAGTGAAGTATTGGGGGATGCCATTAAGCATCATGTCGGACTGAGATCCGCGTTTTACAGGTAGATTTTGGACTACACTGTTCAAGTTAGTCGGGACAGAGTTGTTGATGAGTTCGAGTTACCATCCGCAGACAGATGGACAGACTGAGAGGCTCAACACATTGCTGGAGGATTACTTGAGACATTATGTGATGGCTGATTAGAAGAATTGGCCTGAACTCTTGGATGTTACTCAGTTCAGCTACAACATTCAAAAGAGTTTTGCGACGGGGTACAGTCCATTTGAGTTGGTGAATGGATAGATGCCAGTCATACCGCATACCATAGTGACAGGAGGTTTTCTGAGGAGTCCTCATTCGAAGAAGTTCATGAAGGCTTGGGATGAGACCTTGGAGCTGGCACGGTTGTGCTTGCACGAAGCTGCAAGGAGAATGAAGAAATGGGCAGATAAGGGAAGACGAGATGTACACTTCAGTGTGGGAGATATGGTGTTTCTCAGGGTAACCGGGGAGCAGTTTCAGGTCCCTAAGGGGACTGCGAGCAAACTGACACGGAAGTATGAGGGGCCATTGCGAGTGAAGAATAGAGTGGGGGAAGTTTCCTATGAGCTAGAGCTTCCACATCATATGCACATGAAGCATCCGGTTTTTCACATGAGTCAGTTGAAGAGATGCAGACTTGATACTAATCATCTAGAGAGAGCTGAACCGCCGAGAGGACCAGCCGGGATTGTGGACAAGCTAGATTTGGAGTTGGAGAAGATTTTGAGCTTCAGAACTACAGGGATAGGTTGCCACATGAAACGAGAATTTCTTTTCAGATGGAAGAATGCACCGGAGGAGGAAAGCTGGGAATTGGAGGACTCACATTGGAGATGGAAGAAGAAGATTGAGAAGTATGACAGGAAGCTGTTGAGGAGGTCGGGATTGTCGAGGGCGACAATGATTTCGAGTGGGGGAGGATGTAACGCCCTGCTGTTGGCGAGCTAACCGGGCGCGCCTTCTCACCGTGCAAAGTAGCAAGTCATGCGAAAAACATAAGGCAACCAAGGGCACGACATACTTATGCGGACGAGTTGGGAGTCTTGCGCGTTTATAGGGGTGAGTTGGAGAGCTCGCACCACCAGCCGACCGAGGAGCGAAGGCAAACGAAGGACGAGTTGGTGGGCAGTCCCACGCCATGGGCGGGCTGACCAACAAAGGCGTAGTAAAGTTTGTAAAGATGCGTGGTTGGGAGATAGGTGGAAGGGTCGGCCAAGGGCGCGACCTCCACACGAAGACATCGTATAAATATGCGATGGAGTTTGGCATTTGAGGCATCGAACATTCGGTCTTCAACCATCGAACCAAAGGTGCGAAGTAGGAAGGAGGAGCCGCAGCGAGGCGCAACACTATGCGCCCGCCCGCCGGGCGAAGTCTACCCGAGTCTTGCACGAAGTTTTGAACAGTTGAAGGTGCGGGTGGAGGGCGTACTAAGGCGCCCGCCTGCCAGAAGACTTGAACGAGTTTTGGGTTGTGTGTTGGGCGGTGGGTCGTGCACGGGCGCGCCTGCCCAACTCGGCAAAGGAGATCGTGTATTGTGTTGGAGGGTGAGACCACCGTGTGTGCGTGCATGGGTGGGCGCCCGACTCGGTTGTAACACCGGTCGAGTATAACTCCCGGTCACTTGTAAAATCCTCTCATATATAATAAAAAAATTACTTGCATATGAATGTGTTCATGCTACTGTTCTATTATTGATGTTGTAATGTTAATGGATTCCGCACATTGATTCTACGTTTATTCATGAATGAAGATGAATGTTAAGGCGTAGTTCGTAAAGTAAGCTAACAAAGAAACATGTTAACTACTTAGGCAGTGCCGCACCCGGCCAATTAAACGAAAAAAGAATTGGGGGCGTGACAGGTGGTATCAGAGCAGGGTTGCTCATGACAGGTAAAGCTGATTTAGGGATGGAGAAGCTTGATGGAAGCAGAGAACAAACATGTATGCAGGGAAAAGTTATGGAGAAATTGTGGATTACTAGTCTGGGTTTCGTGGACTTGATGGTTCATGGCAAGACCATTCAAGCTCTGGTGGACACGGGGGCCACTCATAACTTCATGACGACACGGTTAGCAAAAGAGGTTGGACTGATGATCTTCCCATCGAATGTGGAAGCCAAGGCAGTGAACTCTAGAGCTAAAGTGGCAGGTTTGGCACACGAAGTGCCTATGCAGATAAAAGACTGGAAGGGTCAGTTGGACTTCATAGTGATGGAGATGAACGACTTTGATATGATATTGGGGCAAGATTTCTTTAAGGGAAATAAGGCAATTGTTGTCCCCTTCTTTGATGAGGTGGTGCTGGTTGGACAGTCACAAACTTGGACTTTTCCCACTCATAGGAAAAAGGTGGGAAGTCAAGGTGCATCATGTTTCTACACTGAGTTTGGAGAAGGCTATGAAGGAGTCAGATATGGAGACATATGCGTTGATGTTCAAGGGAGTCGAAGGTGATGGAGTGGGGATGCCTGTTCCAGCCGAGATTTCTGAGGTATTGACCAAATATGTAGATTTGATGCTTGATGAGCTACCAAAGAAGCTTCCACCAAGGCGTGCAGTGGACCATAACATTGAGCTTGAGCCAGGAAAGCAACCCCCAGCTAAAGCACCTTATCAGTTGTTAGGACCCGAGTTGGAGGAATTGAAACGACAGTTAAAGGAGTTAACTGATGCAGGTTTCATCAGAGCTTCAAGGTCCCCCTGTGGTGCTCCGGTATTGTTCTGATGGAAGAAGGATTTGAATGAGCTACGAATGTGCTGTGATTACCGTGCATTGAACAAGAAGAGGGTAAGGAACATGTATCCTTTGCCATTGGTTGTTGATTGCTTTGACAAGCTCGCGAAAGCCCGAGTGTTTTCCAAGGTGGACTTGAGGCATGGGTATTATCAGGTGCGGATAGCTGAAGGAGATGAGAAGAAGACTGCGATAGTAACGAGGTATGGTAGTTTTGAATTCCTTGTTATGCCATTCGGGTTGTGTAATGCTCCTGCTACATTTTGCACTTTGATGAATGATGTTCTACGGCCATACTTGGATTCGTTTGTAGTAGTGTACTTGGACGATATAGTGGTGTACAGTGACAACATGGAGGATCATAAGAAGCACTTGGCGATGGTGTTCGAGGCACTGAAGGCAAATCAATTGTACTTGAAGAAATCTAAGTGTATGTTCGCTCAAACCGAGATTCCGTTCCTTGCGCATATAGTTGGTCAAGGGTACATACGGATGGAGCCGAGCAGAGTGAAGGCGATCGAGGACTGGATCGAACTGAAGAATGTCCAAGAGATGAGGGTGTTTTTGGGCATGACCAACTACCAAAGGAAGTTTGTAGAGGGGTACTCCAAGGTAACATCATCACTGACAGACCTGTTGCAGAAAGACAAGAGATGGAAGTGGACGGATAAATGTTAAGTGGCATTTGATGACTTGAAGAAGAGGATGGTTACAACATCGATACTGAAGTTGCCGAACTTCGAGCGACTGTTTGAGGTACACACAAATGCTTCAGATTTTTCCATAGGAGGGGTTCTTATGTAGGATGGGCATCCGGTGGTGTACGAGAGTCGGAAGTTGCAGGATAAAGAACGGAGGTATCTGGTCCATGAGAAGGAGATGATTGCAATCATTCACTGTCTTCATGTGTGAAGGCATTACTTGATTGGGAAGCTGTTTGTTGTCAAGACGGACAACGTTGCAGCAAGTTATTTTGCATCACAACCGAAGCTTTCTGCAAAGCAAGCTCTTTGGCAGAGTTCGACATGAATATCGAGTATAGACCGGGAAGACACAATGCGGTAGCAGATGCCCTTAGCAGGAAGGGACAACTTGCAGCATTGGAGGAAGGCGAAGACCGGGCAGCTAGGAGTAGGAGTCAAATTCAGATGTCAGAAGAGATGTAGAATAAGCTCAAGGAAAGTGTTGAAACCGATACTCAGGCGCAGATTATAGTGAAGCAGGTGAAGGGGGGGAAGACACGGAAGTTCTTTCTCCGAGATGGATTCTTGTTCTTTGGAAACTGGCTCTATGTTCCAAAGTCATCTGAGCTCAGGAGACACCTTTTGAAGGAGTGCCACAACTCGCTATGGGTTGGCCACCCAGGGATGCATCGTTCTTTGGCATTGTTGGAGAGAGGATTCTTTTGGGAGAAGATGCGAGAGGATGTAGAGGAGTATGTACATATGTGCATCATTTGTCAGCAGGACAAATCGGATACTCAGAGGCAAGGAGGTCTGTTGCAGCCTTTACTGATTCCTGAGAGACCATGGATGAGTGTCTCAATGGACTTCATCACTCAGTTGCCATAGGTTTAGGGGTATAATGGGATTATGGTCGTGGTGGATCGTTTTTCCAAGTATGTTGTCTTTGTTCCAACGAAGATACCTTGTGGGGCCGAGCGGATTGCGAAGTTGTTCTTTAAGAACATAGTAAAGTATTGGGGGATGCCATTAAGCATCGTGTCGAACTGAGATCCGTGTTTTACAGGCAGATTTTGGACTACACTGTTCAAGTTAGTCGGGACAGAGTTGTTGATGAGTTCGAGTTACCATATGCAGACAGATGGACAGACCGAGAGGATCAACGCATTGCTGGAGGATTACTTGAGACATTATGTGATGGCTGATCAGAAGAATTTTCCTGAACTCTTGGATGTTGCTTAGTTCAGCTACAACATTCAAAAGAGTTCTGCGACGAGGTACAATCCATTTGAGTTGGTGAATTGATAGATGCCAATCACACCGCATACCGTAGTGACATGAGGTTTTCTGAGGAGTCCTCATGCGAAGAAGTTCATGAAGGCTTGGGATGAGACCTTGGAGCTGGCATGGTTGTGCTTGCACGAAGCTGCAAGGAGAATGAAGAAATGGGCAGATAAGGGAAGACGAGATGTACACTTCAATGTGGGAGATATGGTGTTTCTCAGGATAATCGGGGAGCAGTTTCAGGTCCCTAAGGGGACTGCGAGCAAATTGACACAGAAGTATGAGGGGTCATTTCGAGTGAAGAAGAGAGTGGGGGAAGTTGCCTATGAGCTGGAGCTTCCACATCATATGCACACGAAGCATCTAGTTTTTCACATGAGTTAGTTGAAGAGATGCAGACTTGATACCGATCATCCAGAGAGAGCTGAACCGCCGAGAGGACGAGCCGAGATTGTGGAAAAGACAGATTTGGAGTTGGAGAAGATTTTGAGCTTCAGAACTACAGGGATAGGTTGCCACATGAAACGAGAATTTCTTGTGAGATGAAAGAATGCAACGGAGGAGGAAAGTTGGGAATCAGAGGACTCACTTTGGAGATGGAAGAAGAAGATTGAGAAGTATGATAGGAAGGTGCTGAGGAGGTCGGGATTGTTAAGGGTGACAACGATTTCAAGTGGGGGAGGATGTAATGCCCTGCGATTGGCGAGCCAACCGGGCGCGCCTTCTCACCGTGCGAAGTAGCAAGTCATGTGAAAAACACAAGGCAACCAAGGGTGCGGCATACTTATGCGTACGAGGTGGGAGTCTTGCGCATTTATAGGGGCGAATTAGAGAGCTCACACCACTAAGCGACATAAAATCTTCCGTCTTCCAAAGAACCCTACCACCATAAATTGTAATAACCACAGTTAAAAGTTATAGGTGGATGAAGAAAGGTTGGGGGAGAGAGGCAATCTAATTAATGAGGATTCGATGGAAGAGAAAAACTAAATACAACCCACATTTAGCAGGACACTATTAAAGCCTCACAATGAAAATTTGTGAGGATTTGGCAATGTAATTAATGAGGTTTTGGTGGAAGAGAAAAACTAAACCTATCTTGCGATCGTGACAGGTAATGCCGCTCTGCGGCTTTTTTTTCCACGCCCTAAGATGGCACAACACACCGCTACAAGTACAACCATGTCCTCCTCACATAATTAGTCGATTTTCTCTATCCACGCAAACCCTTGTCTTCAGTGTCGTGTACACTAATAATACGCCACTATTGTTTTCTGAAAAAGATTCAGAAAAACATAATACCGAAAACAAGTTCACTCTAGGTGACGTTTTTCCTTACATATGTAATGCAGTCGCATATAACAGGCATCATTTGTTGTGGATAGGAGTTTTAATTTTACACTTCTTCTCATTCGCGCTGAATTTTCAGAAGGTGAGAAACCTTATGATTATGCCCATGGTTGCATTACACGTAAAATTCATATATATATCGTTTCTTGTTGAAGTGTCATTATTATTCTCTTTGTTAGGTAAATACGAGGTGTAAATATTTTGAAATTTTTATTGAGTTTTTATATTCTTCATATTTTCAGATTTTTATGTTGGGCTTTATATTTATATTTGTTCTTATTTCTCGATTTTTTTTTGAAATAATAAGTGTTGAAAAAATATGCATTAGTTACCATTTGTGAATATGGGAAAGTTCTTAGAAATTTCCCTATAGTCTTTTTCTAATAAATAAACACATACATACACGCATACAAAGAATAATAATAATTTATGTCAATTAATCTTAACCCCAAATGAATCAAATATCCATAAAGATCAAATTCCTTGAAACATAAAACATTTCCAAAAATTATTGCACTATTATAATTGTTTGCTTCTCAATAAATTCATTACTTTTTGATACTTAATAAATTTGAAATTAAAATAAATCTTATTTATTTATTTATTTTCTCTGTAAAGACTAATTCTATTAACTGAAAATCAAAATAATGTTACAAGGAGGTTGAAGCCACAGGCAAAAACATCTGAGAGCGTTCAATGCAACAAAATTGTCCCCGGTAAGGGAGACCTAGTTACAGTAAGCGAGGAACCAAGCATAGGAACCAGAGTTTAACAACAAGATCATGAGGAAAAGATGGAGTAAACACCGATGAAGATGACGAGACCAGAAATAAGACACAGAGACGTTGGCCAGAACCAAAAAGAGCTACAGACTGCCGCCCCACCAGGAAGAAGAACGAAATTTCCAAGCTGTCGAGACAAAACCAGAGCTGCAAACCCAAAACCATATGAACTTAACCATACGAACCAGCAGAAAAAACCAGGAAGGTCTGAAGGGGCCCAGGTGTCTTCATATTGCCACGTTCTCATTCGGAGGCTCCTCCACCACCGGGCATTCGTTGCCATACCACATTTCATCATTGCTCGCCATGTTACCCGCATCACTGCCGCCTGGAAGAACCGACGAGGGATGAGTGTCACTGGAAGTGCCTTCACTGATCATCGAGACATAGGCTCCATGAGAGCAGCGACCTGGTGGCTGATTATCGCTAGGAGCACCGCCCATGTCTCGCTGCTCACCACTCCCTTTCTCCTCGCTATCATCAGCCAAATTCTGGTCATTGCCTTGGCTACCCACTCTCTGACCATCCGGAGAAGACTCAGACGTAAAGCGCACAGTAGTTTGAGGCAGAGCCTCTTCTTCAAAGAAGAGAATAGTGATATTGGCCATGATAACATGCCTGTGAAGATTGCTCTAAAACTTGAAGTGAGTAGACTAAAAAGCATTGTGCAAAATCGGCCTGCGGGAAGGGTTGAGAGGAGGCGAATTCACCGGAGAAGAGGGCAGAGTAGCAGGAGGCGGGGAAGATCCACCAAACTAATAGACTGCGAATGCCCACGGCCACCACGGCTTCCCCCACGGCGACTTCTCATATGCTGGCGAACCATGATGAGGCGACAGAAGGGAGGCACAACAATACAGGAAAAAATGGCGTGAAGATAATACAACACAAAGAGAATCCACTTCAAGATCAGAGAATAGGCCTAAGAGTGAGAAGAGGGAGGCACAATTCTCACAACATGAGCACCCAAGATCGAAATTCCGTTAGCAGAGATGGTCCTGCCACATAGATACGCAGCTAGGAAAGGCCACAGGCTAGAAGGCTGAAAGCAAACAATGGGAAGGAGAGCCAGGATCGCCATGATTAAACCAACCAGAGCCTTGCCTTGGACCAAGTGCACACTTAATACCGAATTCATGCCAAATATCCCTCGCCTGAGGTGAACCAGCTTGAGCCAGATATGCTCCTAGATAGCTATGCTGATCTGCAGCTGGCAGTACCCGTCGCTTCCATCTTGCATTAAAACCATCAAATATCATTTAATTCACCTACATCCGGGTAAATCTTATTTAATTAACTATATATATACAACTAGTTTAATTGTAAATACATATGTCAAGTATTTTGTGAAATTAAAGTGTTTTCCTAAAATAAATAATAGCATTACAACATATATTAAGGGACAAAATAAACTTACTTGTATAAATGAAATGACTCTACTTTAAAATTATTGAACATGATAATTTTATTTGGTTATGTTGTTATGTAAGTAAACAATATTCTATAAATTTCACTTTAGAATTGACCTTATCAATTATCTGCACACACCATTAGTAATATGATGCTAGAGTATCAAAACATTCCACATCAAAGTAGGAATGGAATTCCCTTTGCAATGATAACATATAGATTGTAAAGATTAAGTAAAGTATGTGCACAAGAAAGTGAAAGATGTACCAAGGAAAAGTGTGATAGAAGGAATTTAAAAGTATGTCAAATTTAAAAATGATTAATCATTTTTAAAAAAAAAAGTGATAGATCTTCCCATTGTTAATGAGTAATCCTTCTAAAAGAGTGAGTAATTATTTTAAAAATTTGATAAATTATAACATCGTTAAGTATTGATTTAGCTAATTTATATTAATTAATTATTTTTTGTTTTCAATCATTTTTTATAATTTAAAATTATATTATATATAAGTAAATAGATTTTTATTAAATATTTTTAAGATTAAAATTTATATATATATTTTAGGAAGTTTTAGTGATTTTTTATTTATTTTTATTTTTATTTTTTTAAATTTCATGTAGAATAGATATTTAACTAATAATTTTTTAAATATTAGTCTATGGGTCTTGGATAGATAGTGATTGGGTGCTCTATTAAGACATTCTTTCATGTGAAGTGATTGGTTCAATTCCACTCTCTCATCGAGGTGATATATTGGACATGATGAAGATGTAGTCTTGCCAAGTTTACAAAAAAAATAAATATAAAGTGATAAATGTAATTTTATTTTTTTATATATTATCAGTAAAATTTTCAAAATTATATTGATAGGATATTAAATTTTATTATTACTATTATTTGGAAGGTATTTCATTCTTTTGATTATAAGAAAGTTAACTACATTTTTTTGATAATAAAGATTTGTATTGCCTCAAAATATCATCATACAAAACCAAAAATCAACTGCATTTTTTTGATAATTAAGATTTGTATTGCCTCAAAATATCATCATACAAAACCAAAAATCATTGTTTAAACTGAGCCCTGTCACAGCCTGTCACAAGGGAAATCAAAATTGCTAACAAAGGTCTACTTTTTATTAGTCAAAACCATCATAAAATAAGTTGATTTTCAATGCAAGTTTATGGCATGTCCTAGTCTAGATATATTAAAAATCAAATACCAGTGACTGTTAGATACATAGCTATTGAAAGAAACTATCCTACTGAAAGTGAAAAATAGAAGTTGTGAGGCTAGATGAAGCATCAATTATCTAATAAAGTGATAAGGGTCGAATCTTAGGTGTTTCTGCCTTCTGGAGCTGGAGACTTGAATTTGCATTGTAGATGGCCCTCTGTTTGAGGCATGCGAGCATCCAAAATGACAAGGCAAAATCATTAGTGGTGTTGGTCTCATTGAGTTTAATTAAGACAAGAGATAATATCATTGGTGTCCTCAATCTTTTCCATCAAGACCCTACCCAAGAGTGTCCTAAATCTTTTCCATCAAGACCCTACCCAAGAGCGTCTTAATTTGCCAATAAAGGGCAATGGAATTAAGATATTGGCTCTATCATACCCTGGTATGTCCAAAGTTTGAACCCAATTGGCTACTTCGTATAACATTTCAGAATTAGAGTATGCTTGGTGGTCATTTGTACTTAAGGCTTTGAGTTGGAGAATTTCCTCTTGGATTTTCAGAGGGGTGGAGGAATGGAATATGGCCGTAGTGTTATAAGTCTAGGATTGAGCCCAAGGCCAGCATTGAGGCCCTCTACCTCCAAACTCCCAACAACATCACATTCACCAGCAATGCATGGTACTTAGAGATAAGAGAGGATCGATTAAAGACATCCCATAGTAGACAAGAAAGCTAATGAAACCAGTTAATAGGATCTAGGACAATATTAATAGATATTTAACACTCGACTGCTAGAAAGGTCTAGAACTCATATTAGCAAGTTGTGACAAAGGGTGAACAAACAAAGCTAAGCTTAGGGCAGGGTTCAACAACCATAAAATATCAAGCACCCCAATGAAAGTACACACCTTCGAGATTCCCCATTGACCATGAACCAAAGTCCACCATGCATAGACTAACAAACTAAAAAAGATACAAAGATTAGACATAGAAAAAAATACCCTACAATTGTCTTGTCATCGGGCATGGAAATGTTGCAAATGAGGTTCAAATCCTTGCCAATCAGATCATGTTCTTGTTATGTCCCTTGTTGTCACCGCATCTAATGTCCTAGGAGTCGCCTCCTCAACTACTATTTCCCTCCTCAATACCTGAAGTATTGAGACCGGTGTATTGAAGGTCAACTTCCAAGGAACCAAAACCTTCATGTAATTGAGTTCTCATAGAGCCAATACCATGAGAGAGATATCCCACCTATAGCGAGAGCATGCCATAGGAATTGAAAAAGAACATTGAGTCGTAGCAGATGGAAAAGGTTTCCACAAAGCTAGCACCATGGGGGAAATATCCCACCCATGGCGAGGGAATGTCGTAGAGGCTGCAAAAGAACATTGGTCCACAATAGATAAGTTAAGAGCTCACAGACAAAATAAGGTTTGTCATCTTAATGTGAAGGGAATGTATGATGGTTAAAATGTGTGGCTGCATGGGGTATGATAGCCACGCCATCCCCATTCTTAAATGTGATGGGAGGAGATAGGGTGCTAGGCTCCCCTCTTCTGTTGGCACATACTCTTACACCACAATCGAAAAATTAACTATATGTTTTAGTATAAAATCAATAAACATAACATTAATATTAAAATAGAAATACGGAAATTCAAAAATTAAAATAAATGAAAAAATCAATTATAATTAATGCTTGAATTATATATGACAAAATGACACTGTGTACAACTTTATATAAAATATATTAATATAAAAATGACATACCATATTTTTTTAAGTGAAAGGGTTAAGATGAAATATTAGAATAATTGTGAAAAAAAGCTAATTTAAATTAGTTGAAATGACTTTTATTATTATTATTACAAATATCTTAAAACTAAAAAGTTAAATCCTTCTCGTCCACGGGGTCTTGGATAGACACTGATCGGGTGCTCTGTTAAGGCACTCCTTGATGTGAAGTCACTGGTTCAATTACCTGCCTTGATTGGGGTGATATATTGGACATGATGAAGATATAGCCTTGCCAAGCTTACAAAAAAAAATTCTTCTCAATGACCACTTAACATATATTTTTTTCCAAGGAAAAAATCGTAATTTCTATTATATAATATATTGAAAATTACATGTTGTAGTTGCTGCATATAAAGCATATGCCTGAAAAAAGGTGGTTTTGTCCACCAGCGAGTATAATGTCATAACATAGCGAGATGTTCATAAACTATAACAAAAAACTAAACGTTATATAGATCAGATAAGCAAAAATATATAGCAGTAGTTTCAGTTAATAGCTACTGAGGATCATGTTGTCTCATCTGTTTTTTGGTGTTGCTCTATGAAATGCATGTGATAAAACTGATAGAACTCCTGTAACACCCCTCCCTTGTGTGTTAAACTTCGCAAACCTAAGCTGAGAAAAGCTAGGCCTGATGTGTAATATGAAAAATAAATACTTTATGAATTTTTTTATTAATTAATCACTTGGAAAAGCGAGACACCAAGAGATGAGATTCTTGCCAAATCCCATTGGTGAATGGGATAGGATAAATCTTTAATGATAAAGCTTCTAGATTTAATTCTAGATAAGATGGATGGATTGGAGATAAATATCCATAAAAAAAAACATAAAAGTTGTGTGGGAGAGAAAGGCGAGCTTTTATGAGGAAAATCCTCACGGGAGAGAAAGGCGAGCTTTTCTGAGAAAAGCCTAGGCAATTGGATAAAACATCCACCTAAAAGCAGGACGTTGCTAAAGGAAACTATATCATGAAAGAGGGTATTAAATACCCATTGCATAGATCAATTGGAGGTAGTTGATCCATGGCAAGAACCTCTGCTCAGGGGGGATCAGAGGCGATTCATGGTTGGGTGGTGGTGCTACATTTTCCAAGTGGTGTTCTTTCTAGTTGGATTCACTTGCATAAAATATGTTGTATGTTTACTCCATACTTTCTATGTTGTTAAATCATTCAGCTCAGATATATGGGTGGTTGAGTTTTCTCTATTATGGGAATGATGGATTTCTTATGCATAGGACTTTTATTGCATCCCTGTGTAAAGTTAGTGGTAGAAGCATAGTAAGTAGTTGACATTACTTGTGCCAATGAGCTATCTGACTTATGGTAGAATATGCATGGGACAATTATGCATAAGTAGAACTTTTTGTACTAACTTTGTTTATGAGATGATTGCTACTAAATCTAAACTTGATCATCATTAAGTTAGTGAAGGAACATAGTATGCTCTGACTTATGTGGTATCTTTGGGTTAAATTGGAAAATATTTATGCATTTGATATTGGTGCATGCAGATCAATTATGGTATAATGCTTCTAGTTGTATAGTTTATGATTCCGGTTATATATGTCATACATTAAGGCGTCATAAAAATTGTAACCAATGAGGTTAGTTTAGCTATTTTTGCATGTTGCATAAGATTTATGACAGTAACATCTTTTGACTATGCCTGTAGTACTATAATTATGATTCATGATCATGCTAGCGGAAGTAGATGCAAGATATTGTTTTATTAATGTTTGCATGGAGACATTGAAGAAGTTTATGGATTGCATGCCATGATTCATTCCTTTATCCAATTTGTAGTTTATGCCTAAAGGTTGATCAAGAGAGTATGTAATATTGTGCCTAGGGTGCATGGTTCACTACCTTGATATTGTTCAGTAGTTAAGATCATGAGTATAGTTGCATGGATAATTATTGTGCATGTAATGAAGAAGTCACTATACTTGTGATGATGGTTCAATCTTAACTGTAACCGAGGCAAATTTTAAAATTAATGGAGCCTAGTAGCTAATTTCCTGGGTAGGTTCAGGCGGTATGTTACAAATGGTATCGAAGCCTCAAGTTCAAACATTTTGGCCTATGGGCCAATCCACCTTTGCGAGATATGAGGAAGTATGAGAACCAAATAAGAAAAATCACCCAATTTTTATAAAGGGTAAAGTTTAAGCTTAAAATTTAAAGCATGTGAATATCACATGGATTTCTTGCAATCAAAGGAAATTATGATTCCTTAAGGTTGAATCCAAATATTAACATGGTTCATTGAGGAATCATTAACACATATATGTTAATCCATTATATATAACCTGTTATTATGTCAAAGCAAGTAAATTTAATGGGCAGTTTATATGCATTTTGGGAAAAATGCGGTCCTTGTAAGATAAGGGTTTTATTTGGAAGATGTTAAGGAATCCATTTAAAATTTTACCCATCTAGGTTATACATTGAGATAAGCCATCTCTGAAGATAGTACCCTGGCGAGAAATTCGTATTGGGGCGGTGCTAAAAGGAGAAGGTAAGGTGCATCTCTATTAAGTCCTGCATACAAAGATATTTATATATGTGTGTGAGTACGTAGAGTGACTTCTTAAAATGGAAGGGAAAGTAGAATTAAAAGTGTTGTGGCCTAGAAATACTATAACTACATGCAAGAACTCCATGCACTATTGTGTATGGATAGAACGCAAGATTAACTGTTTTGGCCCCATATTTATTATGGAAATTGAGGATGAGTTGGGGATGCCTGAAGTCGCTCATTACGCATTTGGGTCGATGTAAACCTACCAAGCTGTGAGAGAATGTGCACACCTATTAAAGGTGGAACTATACGTTAGCTCTAGTATGAATAGTAAAAATGAAAAATTAATTAACGAGCATTAGGTTCTTGTTGACCTCTTGATAGTGAGGAGAAGTAGTTCCCTACCAGCATACTACTGGCAGTTTGAATGTAGTAGATTCTCACAGTCATTGCACTAGCTTGTGCAACGCTCATACAACCATTAAAGAAATCATACACCTGTATGAGCTCATCACATTCTTAAAAGCCTTAACGCATATTCATGAAGCTATTGTAATGGCTTTGACGTATATACAATTGTGTGTTTAGATGAGGATGAAGTGGGCTTCATCCAAGCTTCACGACTCAATCTTCGTGCATTGATGTTTATCTCAGAAAGCGAGAGAATATTACTTGAGAGTTGAGAGTTAAAATCAACAGTAATTGAAGACATGTGATATTATCGCTCCTCCCTTGTGTTTTGGCGCTAGATGAGTTATCCTTATGGGATGAGTTATCGAGACAACCCAGCCTCCATCATCTCTAATGACTAGCATGGTTATAGGTGTTTTACTTGTTTTGTTTGTTTACTGGTGCTTTTAGCCTCTCAAGTTGTGGACTATGTCTGTTGATGTTTTTTTGTTTCTTTGTCATAAGCTGACAACGGTAGTCAACAAAGCTGGTCGGGGTGAGACTACCTACGCTCTACTACTGATGTACTTTTTTTTGGAAGAATGAAGCACCCAGAAGGATCAAATCTGTTCATATGCAAACCATTTTTAGAGTGAAAAGAGATTTGATCCCTCGACACTTAGTAGATCTGGAGTTAAGATGAATCTATGTTGGTATAATATATATGTAGTTGACTTTAAAACATTTTATTTATAATTCATGTTCTCCACATTAAAATGTTAAAACACGCCCCTTCATATTTTTCCCTATATGCATACATTTAATTATTTTTATTATTAATATTTTCTAAAATATTACATATCAAATACATATTAAGCATTGAAAGAATTACAAATCTCCCTCATACATTGAATTAGAAAGTAACTATTAATAGAATAAGAATTCTCCCAATCTTTCTATCTCTATATATGTTTCATGCTAAAATATTTTACTTTTGAAATATTTTATTTATAGCCCACATTAATTTTTCTTTGCTATTGATATTTTAAAATTTTATATATCAATTCTATATTAAAAACAAATAAATTATATCTCTCTGAATAGGGAAAGTGAAAATATAAGGGTTTTTTTCTTTTACATTACTTTTTCTCTATACATAGTAGATATAAAATTATGTTTTTTCCCGGGGAGAAAATATTGTAATTTCCATTAATTTGTTGAAAATTACATGTTGTAAATGCCATAGGCATATGCAAGTATTGTGACCGTAGTCAACTGTGTAGAGTATGAACTATAAATTCTACAAAAATACCCTGTGTTGGGTGTGCTAGTGACCACTGTACATATATAAAATAATTACATATTCAAAAATTCACCAATGGTGTTTGCTGTTTTGTTGCCAAAAAGTGATAATTACATAATAGAAAGACTGTAAAAGGTTGTTAAAGACTGTTGATATTAGGGCCTGTCTACCCTCCGTAGTTCCTTATCCATATATGGTGTGTGGAAGAACTGATAGGTCCGCTCAGGTGTGTGCTCTGTGATCATCCATTCTCCTCGAGGATGATGCGTTGCCTCTTTCGATAGCTTGTCCAAACCTTCATTACGCTCCCTGTAAATATGAGTGCATGAGATATGAACAAAATGTGTTTTGAGAAAAAAAATATATGCATGGCATGATGTTGTGTTGTTGAACCAGTTTATGACTATTTTGGAATCTCCAAAAATTTGTATGTGTCTACACTATTTGAGGATTGCAAAATGTAAAAGATGTCGGAGAGTAAGAAGCTCTGCAAAGTTATTTGTATCCTCTCCCAACCCCATGAAAATGTGAAAGTAAGGTGTATTAGATACATAAAGTATAATGCCTCCACCACATCCCTGTACTTGTGAAACACCATCGAAGTATGCCCAATGGTGTGCTTTGTCGATCAGTTATTGTGTGATGTTCCTAGTTCTAAAAACTTGTTCATCTACCGAGATTTACCCATAGCTCATACATATTTTTGGTGGAATCAATGACCAGATTATATTCCGGCCCTTAAAAATAATGTTATTGTGGCACATCCATATGTGCTAGTTGACCAGAAGCGATAGATTCCTAGTTCTCGGCTCAGTTGCAGCTTCCCACCATCTTTCCCAAGCGTTTTGGATATCGACCCCACTCCAGGAATGCATGATACTTAGTGTGTCCCGGATTTGAGATCATAGAAGTTGGGTAGTGGGGCATGTGAGGAATAAATGGTGATTTGATTCCTCCTCTGCATGGCATAAAACACACCAAGTCGGGCCTTGGAAAGCCCGTTTCCTGAGGTTTTCTCTTGTAGGTGTTTTATCCATTATAATGTTCCACATCAGTAATTTTGTGCGCGGAGGGGCTTTTAACTTCCATAGATGTCTCCACCATCTCTTCAGTCTATCCGGCTTGTGATCATCATGTATAATATCATACCCTTCCTTGGAGGAGTAGTGCCCATTCTTTGTATATCACCAAATCAATTCATCCTCCTATTCTCTTAGGCACACATGGGTTTCTATTAAAGTTTGCAAATAATTTCTCCACTGTCTTTGCCATTGTTCTGGGATGTTCCATGCCTCTCCTGTATGCCATGCTTGCTGGAAGATGGTTGAGTTACGACGGTCTCTGAGATGTGTGATGAAATGGACACCATTGTGGTTTAGCAGTGTGATCAGTTCCTGTGGGAGTTGGTAGGCATTTCTGCTGCCAATCCATGTATCAATCCCGATCTGGACTGACTCACCATTCCCAATCCTCCAAATGAGGCCCCTTTTAATAATGGGAAGGGTGTTGATTACTGCCCTCCAAATAACTGATATACCCTTCTTGTTCCAAGTGGGTCGTCTTAGCCAGTCCAATGTTATGCTAGGCCAAATGTATTTGTGGATGGCCACCTCCGACCAAAGGCTCTTGTGCTTCAAGAGAAGCCAGCCTAGTTTTGCAGCCAAAGCTTGTGCGAAGGCGGGGAGGTGCTTTAGACCCAAATCGCCCCATTTTTTGGGGGTCGTAATCCAGCTCCATTTGACCCACACAAAAGGCTTTCCTTCTTTCCGTCCCTTCCAAAGGAAATGGCTGCAGACTCGTTGGATCCTATGCAGTATCCCCTGGGGGATCTAGGCCAAGGACATCCAAAAGACTGGGGTTGCTTCTAACACTGCTTTTATGAGCACCAGTCTTCCAGCTCTGGATAGTAAGTGATGACTCTAGATATTTAATCTTTTTTCCATCTTTGAAATCAGCGAGGTCCAATCTGCAATTTTGTAACTATCTGCTTTAATCTTGAATCCCAAGTACATTAGACCGTCCTTCAGTGCCAAGGTTTGGTAGGGGAAATTTTGTAGGGCTAGTTGAGATTCTTGTTGTGTGAAATCAGAGAAGGATATAGTGGATTTTTCCCTATTTATTTCCATTCCTGTAGCAGCGCTGAAAAGTTTTAATACCTCTGTGAGAGTGATGATGTCCTGAATTCCCCCATTAAGGAATATGAGTATATCACCAACAAAAAGTATATGAGTTAATAGGCATTGATCTGTGATCTTGAGGCCCTGGAGTGTCCCAGCTCTCTTCTCAGTCGCAATTAGTCTGCTCATGCCTTCCATTACCAGAAGGAATAGTAGGGGGGATAAGGGGCAACCCTTCCTGATTCCCCGCTCCGCTTGAAAGGAATGGGAGGCTAACCCATTTATAAGAATTACAAAAGAAACTGAAGTAATACATCCCATAATCCACCTGATAAACACTGAAGGGAACCCCAGGTGGGTCAGTATCATCCTTAAATATAACCAACTAACCTTGTCAAAGGCCTTTGAGAGATTGATTTTGAGCACCACCCCTTTTAGGTTCTTCAACTTAATGGAGTGGAGGGCCTCTTGGGCAAAACCAATGGCTTCTTGAATTTCTCTATTTTGGAGGAAGGCAAATTACTCATGAGATATGTGTTCAGATAGGATCGGCTTGATGCGATTTTCTATAATCTTTGCAATAATTTTGTAGAGATAGTTGCAGAGGGATATAGGGCGAAAGTCATTGAAGGAGGTCAGCGAGTTTGACTTGGGAATGAGGGCAATAAAAGTAGATTTTATGGGGGCATATATGCAGCCTAGAATTTGGCTCTCTTCCACCACCCCAAGCAGGTCTCGTCCAATGATATCATAGAAAGCAATAAAGAATTCCACAGGCCAACCATCCAGTCCCAAACTTTTGTCCTTCTTGAACCACTTAAGAGTGCTTTCTAATTCCCCCATGGAGACAGGTTTTATAAGGTCCTCCACCCCATCAGGTTCGACAAACCCAGGGAAATGGCCTGCAATGTTAATGATTTCAGCAATAGAAGTGGCATGGGGGGCTTTGAAAAGCTGCTTGAAGTGAGAGATACCTAGATGGGTGAGCTGAGAGTGAGTGTTGACTATCTGATCTTGGTCCGAGGGCATCTTCCATATTGTATTGCTAGATTTTCTTCCATTTGTGTATTTATGAAAGAACTTTGTGTTACCATCCCTCGCTTGGATCCAGATTGCTCTGCTTTTGAGTCTCCACGTTTCTTCCTGGTTAAGTAGGATCTTATATCTCTATGCCTCCAAATCAACCAGATGTAGCTTTGCTTCGATGGATAAGTAGCAAAGCCCACTTTCATCCATTAAGGAGGCCAATTAGGCTTCGATGTCCACAAGGGATTTGTCATCCCTAGCCTTTTTCCTTTTTGTCCATTCAATGGTTAATCTCTTAAGTTGGTTCAGGTTGCTACAGAAACCAACAGCCTTCCTCTGGTCCATTAAAGGGGGTTGGGCTTGCCAGAAATCCGAAACCAACTTAATATATTCAGGGTCCTTTAACCATGTGAAGTTAAATTTGAAAGGTGCCCTAGGTTTTCTGGATGAGCCAGCGACTTCCAAGTATATGGGGGAGTGATCCGAAATACCCCCCGAGCCCACCCATTGCCTGAAGATGGAGAGAGAATGGAGAAGGTCTTCTTGAATGAGGTATCTGTCAAGCCTTCTACCAAGGTCTACTTCTCCGGTCCGTTTGTTATGCCATGTTGGCATCTTCTTATTCATAGGAACATCTATAAGTCCATATTGATCCAGGAGGGAGCTCAGCTGATCAGAGAGAGGGTCTAGCTACGAGTGATGCCCCCAGGATTCCTCATGTCCAATGGAGAAATTCAAGTCTCCCCCAAGAATTGTAGCATTGCTGATCAAGGGATATTCCAAAAAGGTTTGCCAAAAGGCAAGCCTGTTTTGGTTTAGAGCATAGATATTAATGATACGAAGTTGTTTGCCTAATTCAGCTGAGAAGATGTCCATGCTAGGAAGCCCTGGCCTCCCCAAGAAGATATCATCCTTATATATTGAGGGTTTATCCCAATGGTTAAGCCCCCAGATCTGTGTGCTGCATCCAAGGCTTGGAAGTGCCAGCCGGGTAAGATGGCTTGAAGGGTCCTAACAATCTATTTAGAAGGCCCTAGGGTTTCCTGAAGAAGGATCATGCCACAGGGAATGCAATGCAAAAGTCGCTTGAGGGCCAGTTTTTTAGGGGGGTTGGCCAAGCCCCTACAGTTGTATGAGAGCCATTTCATCAGGGAACAGAGTCAAGGGTGTCAGATGCTCTAAGTGCCCTTTCAATGGTGTTCTGGTGCCCCTGATCCACATCTGCCCCCACAGATTTGATGGCTTTGGAGATCTTTGAAGGTCTGCCCCTGGAGGGTTTGTGCTAGGAGGGGGGGAGGGATGTCCAATGCTAGCAGGTTAGGGTTAGTCAATTGTCGAGAGCAGATATTGTAGGAGGGCAAGCCCGAGGCAGTAGGGGAGTGAGAGAGGTGATGGAGGGGGCTCAGTTCTTGTACCATCGGCGGGGTGTTAGAAAAAATGGGGGAGAGGGGCTCGATATCATAGTTAATGGGGGTATTCAAGCAAGAGAGGGATGCAGATTGAGCCAAATATGCATTTATATGATTATAAAACGGAGCAGAGGGAAAGGGAAGAGGAGCATTACCCGTTGTAGGAGTAGCCTCCGCAGCAAACTGAGATCGTGTCAGTGGATGGGATATAGGTGGTATCTGTGGAGCACTGGTTTGCAGAGTGACTCCATCCACATCCTTTTGAGTGATCCTGACCTGTGGGCTGCTCGTCCACAATCGGGTCTTCCGGTTGGTGATGTTTCAATCCCTTTGCAGCCGCATGTGTAGTTGGAGTGAGCAGTGGGCAGTCCTTGTTTAGGTGGCCGACCTTGTGGCATCTTCTGCACCGAAAGGGAACACCTTCATAGTCCAGATTTTGACGACGCAAGAAATGTGTCCAATGGAGGGTTATCTTTTCCTCTAGCCCTTCCCTTGTATCCACATGTACCAGGATACGTGCCATTGTCATGATTCCTATCTTTTTGAAGGATTGATCATGTTCCAAGTAAGTGCCTAGGGCATCTCCGTAGCAGATGGGGGTATTATGGTTTGAGCCTTTAGGGTTTAGGGTTGCACTGGAGAGGGCAGGATTATTGAGGGGAGGAGGCGTGGATGAAGGTATGCATGAGGTGGAGGGGGTGCAATGGGGTACAGAGATATGGGGGAGTTAGGGTAAGGGAGCATCGAAGGTGGGCGAGGGATGTAGGCCGGTTCCAAGCAGGTTTAGGGTAGCTGGAGACAAAGGGGGGCAGTCCACTCCAGGAGCGTCGTCAATGTGTACTGAGGGCGGTGGATGAGGCACAGAAGTACCAGGGCTAGCCTGAATGGATGGTGCAATTGACAGAGGGTGCAGGGTGGCAGCGAAGGGGCCAAAGCCCGACACGGTTTGGTGGTGAGACCATATAACCTGTTGGGGATGAGGGTCCTCATCATAGTCAACTTCGTCTAGCTCCATTGTAACCGACAGTAAACAGTCGGAGGAGTTACAGATGTCGAGGTGAATAAATGGGATGGAGAGTAAACCAGGTAACCGCCAGGTGAGTCCGTTGTAGGCCAGGAACTGCGAGATGGAAGGATGTGCGTCGCAGAGAGTTTGGGGAGAAGACCATGGCATTCAAGTCCAGGGTTTTTGGCCCCGAGGGCCTCCATGGGTGCCATCCTCAGCATCTGCAGAGCTCTCACCGCGATTCAGATATAAAATTATGTTATTTAATATGGACATTGAAATATTTTACTTATGGTTTATGGTTGACAGTAAAATATTTTTTTGTTAATAGTATATTTTTATTTCAAATATCACATGTAAAATGAATGCAGAATGAATTACACATCATGTAAGAATAAATTACTTATCATGTAATATCAATAATACTATTTCTTTATCATTTCCATATTAAGTAGTGAAAAAATTACATTTCTTGAACTAAAGAGTAATTTTTTTTTTTTTACTCTTTAGTTTAATGCGATGGACCGACCGAAAGAACATATTCTCAAGTAACAATGTTGATCTATCCACATCGCCAACCTGCGGAATGTAACTTGGTGCGTGAAACATTTAAAGTTCTCCCAGGTTGGTCGATGATCCATAAAAATAAAATATTCGCATTGTCCGTAGGTTCACTGTGTATATCCTTTTTTTAATTAAAAATCATTTGGATGAGGAAACAAATAATTGACGCATGAAATTTGGTATGAGATTGGAAAAATATTCCGCATTGAGTTTATTGCTTAAAACGAAGATGATAAAGGAGGATTTGTGGTTGCTTGAAACGAAGATGATAAAGGAGGGTTTGTAAAGGAGGATTTGTGGTTGCTTGCAAAGAAGATGATAAAGGAGGGTTTGTAGGATGATAAAATTTATTTCTTAAAACAACTAATTATTATCATTTTAAATGATATGGTTTTGTCAAAGGTAAATTTTGATATATCATTTATGGTTTGATATTATTAAGATGTTCCTTTATGTTTAAGTATGATATTATTAAGATGTTCCTTTATGTTTAAGTAAATTTTTTTTGCGAATCAAAAGTATTATGGTTTTTAAGAATCAAAAGAATCAAAAGTATTATTATAGGGATATATGTTTATTTTGAAAAGAAAATAAAGAGTTCAAAATTTTAATTTAATTATTAGTAATTATTATCTAGGAAGAAAAGATTTAATTAGTTTTTTATAAATCAAAAGTTTTATTATAGGGATAGATGTGTTTATTTTAAAATAAAATAGAGATTTCAAAATTTTAATTTAGTTATTAGTAATTATTAGGTTTACAAATTAAAGATTGAGATTTATTTTAAAAGTAATTATATTTTTTCAAAAGGTATGGTCTATATTGGAATTGGGCTTGAGGAATTTTGAGTTTTCATAAGTAAAAAATTGATTGGATGGTTGTGATTTGATAAACTGGGAATATTCTTCGTATAAATCACAATCCAATGGATTATATTAAGGGTTTAAAAAATAAAAGGTCACAATTTTCAATTTAAAAAACAAGAGCAACAAATTAAATTAAATATTTATTTCGTTTGCCACTTGTAATGGCGGCTTCCATTCTCTTTTGCAAGAGTTTTGCTTTAATTCCTCATTAGGGTGTTTCGATGACCAACATATATGCACTGATATCCCAACCGAAAACACACAATTAATGGTGCGACACAAGCTGCCATGTCCAATAACCTGAGGAATATTACATATGGAAGTGTTTCTGTGTTTATAAACATCCAATGCATAAAAAAGTCGAAGGGTTATTGATCAAGCTATAATGTACAAGAAAAACAAGAGATGGAGGCAGCAATAGTCCCTGTCGAGCAAGTTAAGAGTTGCACATGATGGTTTTAATAAGGACACATTTCAATACATTCCAGTTTCCTATTTCTTGTAAAATTAAAACCACCCAGTTATTCATAAAAACCAACTTAGATCCATCTAACTCCGGATCTATCACGCGTAGAGAAAGATCAAATCCCTCGAGGTTCAAACCTTCTTTTCGGAGTGTGAAATTTGAGGAAATGTTTGCACCTTGAGGGATTTGATCCCTCTTAGCACATGATAGATCCAGAGTTAGATGGATCTAGGTTGGTTCCAGTTGAGGGTGGCAATGACACATTTTTAGATTATCATTATTATGTATATGTTTGAGATAAACTTCATACTTTGAAATTTACATTATGTTTTCTTTGTTTGACATGACTATATCATTCTCTTCTTTAATTTTATTCTTGTTGCTTGCCTTGAATGGTTTTCTACATATGCCCTTGGATGCTTTGAGTGGTTTTTGTGTTTATGTGTTTGGATTCAGATGGAATGTTTGTGTATGTTACAATTGTTGTGTTATATTTCTATATGTATGTGTAATTCTCTGTTAGTAATTATTCAGTGATGAATAAGAGAGACAATCTTGTCAATAGTTTGCAAGATGATTGATACTGCACATACATTTCATTTAATTCTAGGTATCACAAATTTTGACAATTAATAATTCTTAATAGTGTCCCTCCAGGTATTACTAAATATATTTTGAAGAGTTGTTTTAATAATTTACTGCATCAAGATTACTCTTGAAATCATTTGTTTCATTCCTAATGTTTGAAATAATTTATTTCCTTCAAAATATTTTGATGACTTTTTATTTTTTTTGCAAAGGTCAAGAAATAATGTAGTTTTTTTTAAATGAGTGGTCAAATTTACAAAATATTTAAAATATTTGTTAGTTTTTCCATATTTTCACATTGATTATATGAAAAGAATAGTTGAGATTGTAAACCATTCAATTCTTTAACTCAAACTATTGTAGTAAACATCATACCTTGTCTCTCTTGCTCTCCATTATTAATAGGTTGAATTACTATAACACAAAAATTAATGCAAATTGCCAATCAATTTTTTGTGCTTACACTAAAATCAATGCACATTGTTAATCTAATCCATTTAAGTTAACGTACCATCATACATTGAGTTACATCAATTCGAAAAACATCATCTACACTGAAATCAATGCATCTAATGCACATAATTAAATAAGATTAGAAAACATCTACACTGGAATCAATGAATCTAATGCAAACGATCAAATAAGATTAGAAATCAACATATACACTAAAATCAATGCATTTAGTGCAAGCAATCATATAAGATTAGAAATAAATATCTACACTGAAATCAATGTATCTAGTGCGAGCAATCAAATACAATTAGAAATCAACATCTACAATAAAATCAATGCATCCAGTTCAAGTAGTCAAATAGGATTAGAAATCACCATCTACATTGAAATCAATGCATCTAGTGCAAGAAATCAAATAGGATTAGAAATCGCAATATGCAGTGAAATCAATGCATCTAGTGCAAGCAAACAAATAGAATTAGAAATCACCATCTACACTGAAATCAATGCATATAATGCAAGCAATCAATTAGAATTAGAAATCAACATCTACACTGAAATCAATGTATTTAGTGCAAGCAATCAAATAGAATTAGAAATCAACGTCTACACTGAAACCAATGTATTTAGTGCAAGCAATCAAATAGGATTAGAAATCAACATTTACACTGAAATGAATGCATCTAGTGCAAGCAATCAAATAGGATTAGAAATCAACGTCTACACTGAAATCAATGCATCTAGTGCAAGAAATCAAATATCATTAGAAATCAACATCTACAATGAAATTAATGCATCTAGTGCGAGCTATCAAATAGGATTAGAAATCACCATCTACCATGAATTCAATTCATTTAGTGAAAGAAATCTTCTTCCCTCTCTCCCCCCTCCATCTATATCTTTATCTCCCTCCATCTCCCTTTTTTGTCTCTCTATCTCCCCAAACATACACACTCTCTCTCCATCTCTTCCTTTTCACTCCCCCCTCTCTCTCGTTCTACTTTTCTCTCTATATGTATTTTTTCTTCCCCCCCGCTCTCCCCTTCCAAATCCATCTATTTTTCCTCCCTCCCTCCTCCTCTCTCTCTCTCCCTCTCTCCTCCTCTCGATCCACATTTCTCTCTGTGTTATGAAACCAACTCACAAAAAGATAGAAAAGATAGATCAAAGCCTTAGAATTCAGCCTCTTCGAGGGGGAAACCTCCTTTACATTACACACATGAAAAATTCTTGGATGATTCAAATAACAAAACCTCCTTTCTATATATAGGAGTATAAGGGGTCACAATATAACCAAGCCGACCTAACAATAATAATATAAAGGCACAAAAATAACAATAGAGGGATTCTATGGGGCACAATAATAAAAATATGGGGACAATAGGGGCACACTAATAATAATAAGGGATACGACGACAATAGTAATGGGGGAATCACTAGTATTATAGGGACCTAACATGCCCCTCTCCTTCAAAAGAGTGTTGTCCTCAACGCTTGAGTAGTTCTGGATGCTTCTGTATAAAATTCTCACCCTCCCATGTGGAATCTTCAACGGGTAAGTTCTTCCACTTGATGAGATACTCTGAAATTGATCGATTTTTTAGTTGTCGAGTTCTTGTTTCTTTGACTACTTCAGCTTCCAATATGATTTTTTCTTCCTCATCAAGTTCTGGCAATATTGTTTTAACTGGAAGCTTATCACCTATAACCTTCTTCAAGCATGAAACATGGAAAATTTGGTGCACTCAGGAAGCTGCAGGTTGCTCCAATTTGTATGCCATAATACCTATCTTTTGCAACACCTTGTACAGACCATAATACTTTGCTAATAATTTACTATGATTCTTGGCTTTCTTGAGGGACATTTGTTTATATGGTTGTAGCCATAGGAATACCCAAAAAAACTACAATCCGTCCTCTTTCTGTAACTTCTTACAAAAATTCAATATGATGCTCAGAGCGAAAGTTATGATGATTTTCCCAAGGTGACCTGTTTCAAATGTAATTCGGGGGTTTGCAAAAGAACCCTAACTTCCGCAGATTGTATATCCAAAAATATAGCAAGATAGGATCTGAAATTCAGAGCCGAGGTCCAAACCGATTTCTTCTCAAATGGGTTTTTTTTTTTGGCTTCTGAAACTTCATAGCAAAAGAGTTATAGCGAAAATTCCACAATGACCTGTTTTAAATGAAATTCTGGAGCTTGCAAAAGCCCTAACTTCCTCAGATCATATCTCCGAAAATATAGCGAGACTTCTGAAATTCGGACCTGAGGTTCAGCGCGATTTAGTCTCAAATGGGTTTTTTTTAGCTTCTGAAACGTCGCAGAAAAAAGTTATAGCGAAAATTCCATGATGACCTGTTTGGAGCAACGAAACCCTAGAATCCAAAGCTCTGATACCAAATGTTATGAAACCAGCTCGCAAAAAGATAGAAAATATAGATCAACGCCTTAGAATTCAACCTCTTTGAGGGGGTAACCTCCTTTACATTACACAAATGAATAATTCTTGGATGATTCAAATGAAAAAACCTCCTTTCTATGTGTAAGAGTTTAAGGGGTCACAATATAACCAAGCCGACCTAACAATAATAATATAAAAGCACAAAAATAACAATAGAGGGATTCTATGGGGCACAATAATAACAATATGGGGACAATAGGGGCACAACAATAATAATATGGGATACAACGACAATAGTAATGGGGATCACTAGTATTATAGGGACCTAACACTCTGTATGTATTTTTTATTCCCTCCCTCTCTCCCCTTCTGAATCCATCTCTTTGTCCTCCCTCCCTCCTCCTCTCTCTCTCTCCCTCTCTCCTCCTCCATGCCAAGTCATCTCTCTCCCTTTATCACCCCACTCCCTCTCTCTCCCCCCCCCCCCTCTCTCTCTTCCCTCCAACCATGTCACTATCTTGCTCCCTCTCTCCCCCCTCCATATTTGTGTCTCCCTCTTTCTCTGTCTTACCCTTCTCTCCCTTTCTCACTCCCCTCCTTCTCTCTCTCCCCCCTCCATCTTTATGTCTCCCCCTCTCTTTCTTACCCTTCTCTACCTCTCTCACTCCCCTCCTTTTCTCTCTCTTCATTCCTCCTCTCCCATGTCCTTCAATTTATCTCCTTCAATGCAAGCAATAAAATAGGATTAGAAATCGCCATCTACATTGAAATCAATGCATCTAGTGCAATAATTCATCTTCTATCTCTCCCCCCTCCATCTATATCTATATCTCCTTCCATATCTATCTATCTCTCCCTTTCTCCATCTCTCTCTTATTCCCTCTCTTCACCTTCCATCTATATATATATATATATAGATATATATATATATATATATATATATATATATATATATATCTATATCTATATCTATATCTATATCTATATCTATATATATATATATATATATATATCTCTCTCTGTCCCTCTATATCACCCCCAAAAAATACACACTCTTTCTTCATATTTATCTATCTCTCCCTCCCTCTCCCTCTCTCTCCTTCTTCCCCTTCTCTCCCTCCCCCTTTCTATCTCTCTTCCCTCTTTCTCTCCTCTCTTCCTCTCTCTCCATCTCCATTATCACTCCCTATCTCTTTCTCCAACTTTCTCTCTCTGTGTCTTTCTTCTTACCTCCCTCTTTCTCTCCCTTCCTCTCTCGTTCTCTCTCTCACATCTAGTCTCTCTCCCTTCCTCTCTCTCCATTTATCTCCTTCCTCCCTCTGTCTCTCCCCCTTATCTCTTTTTATTTCTCTCTCTCTCTCTCTCTCTCCACCCTCCAATTTTGTCACTATCTCTCCTTCTCTCCTCGACTTCTCCTTATCTCTCTATCTCACCCCCAAACATATACACTCTCTCTCCATCTCTCCCTTGTCACTCCCCTCTCTATCTCTCTCCACTTTTCTCTCTCTATGTGATTCTTCTTCCCAACCTCTCTTTCCTTCCAACTCCATTTCTCTATCCCTCCCTCTCTTCTCCCATCTCTCAAGTCCTCTCTCATACTTCCTCTCTCTCCCTTTCTCTCCCTTCCTCTCACTCCCTCTATCTCTCCACCTCTATCACTCTGCCTTTGTTCTTCCCTCCCATATATATCTAGGGTTAATATATATCATGATATATTAATATATATTATAATATAACAAATTTGATATTATATTAAAGTTAATATTGTATTAATCCTAAGTTAATAAATTTAAAATATTAAATTTATAATATATTAATATTAATATTATATTAAAAGATTTTTTACTTTATTTTACTAAATGATATTGACTTTAGTAGAGAGTAAATATGTTTAAAATTTTCCGTGAATTGGAATTTTAATGTGGTAATTTTTTTTTATTGAAGGTAAATTTATGATCCATTCAAATTCAACGTATATGATAAAATAACTATTAAAACATAATACAACACAATTGTATATGTAATACAATTATCTTATGTGTTTAATAGTTATTTTATTATATACATTGAATTTCAATATATATATATATATATTTAAATTTTTATTTTGGCCGACATATAGACACGCTTACAAATCATACTGGGTTGTAGAATGCGCCTCTCGGTGCAATCACTGGCAAACTATCATTCAATGCTTTTTCTGTAAAGTGTAATAAATACAATAAAAAACACAATAAACAATATTGTGATGTTTTGCACCTGAAAACAATATAATTCTTACCAGAAGTATCCACCTTCAGGATATATGGAAAACTTCTCATTATAATTAATACCCATTCAATGATGCAATAGGTACAACATCCATCCATGAACAAAGTCCGAAAGAAACAATCCTCTTACTAATAGAATTTAATTAAAAATACATCACCTATAATACTTGCAACATAGTCCCCGATAATCCTCCTAAACTAGGTTCTCACACTACATATGTAGCGAAAGAAAGAGGGATAGGGTCTAGTGGTGGAAGGATTTGTGTAAATTTAGAAGCCCCTTAAGGCTCGAATCTTTATGTGGTTAGAATTGAATAATGAATCCCTCACTTGGGAAAAGCTACAAAACGGAGGCGTGCAAAGTCCTGATTGTTGTACACTTTGTAAAGAATGCAATGAATCTATTGATCATTTACTAATTAATTGTCCATATACAAATAAGTTTTGGAGGGAATTGTAGACACTAACTGTATTAGGGGAGGTTTGGGGAGGCAGCACAATTGAAGAGACTTTTTCATAAGTGGTGCACCAATTCAGCTGTGTAAATATACAAAGCACTGCCTCCAATTACTGCGAGATCGCAACTCCAAAATATTTTAAGGAAAACATATTTCTCCTATTTAGCGTGAGAGTATGGATATATTATATGGATCTACATAGAATTCAAGGATCAAGCCACCCATACAAGTCATTAAGGAGCAGATAGGAGTAGTGCATGAGCCTACTTCCATGGGGCTTGTCAAGAAGATCCACCATTATGTGATGCTGGAGGTATGATTGATATAATTGGTCACCATGTAATATCTTCGAAGGATGGCTTTGGAAAACATAACAACAACTTGGCCAAGAAAATTGCCTCAAGACTGTTGCTGATTCTAGCAACTAAAAAAAGGTGCCCAAAAATAATAGATATTTGATGATTCACAAATTGTGGTGAATTGGATGAGTGGAAAAAATTCATATTTAACACATTATATTTCAACACGTGTACAAAGAGAGGAACATGGAAACTGATGGACTCTCCAAAGCTGGATTACACATGGAAGCAGGAGCATGGATCATTCAGAAGAAAGTGGAAGGGCATGTCATGGAATATCTTCATACACCTTTCATAAAATCACGAGACTGTTCAAATGTGAATATCTATATGTATATTTTTTTATGGGACTATTTATGAACATATCTAGGAGCTAATTTTTTAAGAGATAAGGTTTCAAACGAGTGATATATATTAGAATGACTGTGATAGGGCTATCATATTGATATTTTTGAAGATTTCTTATGAAGTAAGATATCTTCTTAGGCATACTTTTATCACTTCCTATGCTTAAGGATATATCTGAAATGAAGAAACACATATAGTTAATGTAATTTTTTTTTTCATAATAAAATTATTACTTTTTCCTAAGGAAAATATGGTAGCCTAACAACATAATCATAACCAATTTGGTTATATCTACCTAACATGAGATGTTAAACTAAGGGTTCAATAGAAAAAATCTCATTATACATCATTATAGGCAGCTAGTTGGATCCATTACCCAACTTCTATTTGTTGTTATAATCTCAAACAAGACTCCCAATCTAAACTAATATCTAACATTAACTTGGTCAAGTGCTTCTCTAACATTGTACCTTAAGGTTAAGATATACTTTACGAACATAAGATACTAAAAATCATTAGAATCGAGAGTAATTTTTTTAACTTAATTATATGAAGTGCTCTGAAATTGGAAAGTTCAAACACATGCTACATCAAGATTTCTGCAGTATTGACCCCATTTAACATCATCGCAATACATCCACTTTTCCATGGATGAGAAAAGCACAAAAGGGCTATGCAACATGCCCCCTTGTCAACTATAGGGCTTAGCTAAAGTATGCTACAAATATGTATTTTGAATTAGCAGAATAATGTTGAGAAGTCATTTGGATGCATAGAAAGAAGAAATAAATCTCTCCAAAGGAAAGCACAATAAAAGAAACATTTCTTGTGATCCACAGATGATTACCCACAAAAGATAGGAAAAATAAAATGTAACCTTGAAACCTTATTATATTGGTACATATGAGGGTGTATGGTATATTTTTCCTGATTTTCATGTATGTATAAAACATACTAGAAATATATCAACACAACAGGCGAAGGGATTTTACTATGAACGATGCCTGGTGAGAAATCACTTATGGAAAGAAATTTCATTCTTGCATATATAGAACGAGGTCAAATAAAAAATACTCTTCCATTTGGAAGGAAACGATGATGGTACCTATTGACTGACCAATAATATACACTATGCAAATATCCTGTAGTCATTAAAGATCAAAGTTCAAACTAGAATATGCGATGAAACTTATTTCTTTATACCACTCATCTTTCAAATGTTAATTCCATTCTAAAACATAAATAACATATCATTGTAAAGAGAATTGGCACTTGGGAATCAAGTTTTTTAGAAGTACAATTCTACCATGAAATATGATTTTCGAAAAGGAGGACTGGACATCTCCAACTAGAAGAATAATGTAAGTGAATTTGACATGAAAATATGAGTACCTCAATAATCAAAAGTGTTGTAGGAAACTGGAAAAAGAAAACTAGTACTTCCAAAAAGAAAAGCGTATTAAATAGAACTTCAGATAAAAATTGAGTTTAACAAAAAGTAAAGTGTTCAATTGCACCCTCCATTAATGATCTGTAAATACAATAAAAGTTTGGTGTATCTCACATGTGGTAGAGAAGTAATAATACACTGCTATAATATATGAAAAAAGGGTCCTAGAGTTATGGCGGCTAAACGCCTACAGACAGGCACGACCATCAACAAAGCAACCAAGCATTGGAGACTCGCCAAGGCTACGGAAAATATAGCAGAGCTCATTACAGGGATGAAAGGTCTAATCTTCCAGACAATCAGGAGAAAGGCGAATGGTCTTGCCGACCATCTGGCAAACTGTGGAGCAGACAACCCCAACGTTGCCATGGACAGGTGCTGGTGGGAGATTGACGACCCAACCATAAGGGAAGCATGCAAACAGCTGGCAGCGAAGGATTTAATCCAGGCCACCCAACCTTAATAGGGGAAGGCACTTGGCACCGGTCTCGGAATCACAAGGAGATCGGTAGGGATTATCAGCCCAAGCCCCTCATTGGGTTGATTGGACATAGGGAGAGGTGGAGCTCCTGGCGGCAGCAGCTCCTGCAAATGGGCGATCATACTAAATTAAGAGACGAGATCCATTACATCAGACTCCGTCCTATCAGCACGCATGGAGAGGGTCCGTATAGAGAGGTTTCATTGCCATTAATGGAAATTCTGAGTGGAAGGAGGTGGAACATGGCCCGAAGGAACAACACCAAGCATGCCAGTATACGGGGCATATCACTCTTCACGCGCCACCACCCCATCAGAAGGTTTTCACCAAACACCTGGCGCCTGGCTCGTCAGCCTGGAAGTAACATCATAAGCTCCAATTCTTCCAGCGACAGCCTCGCTTGTGCGATTCTCCAGCACACTCATCAGCAAAGTACCACCACTTTCAAAGACATTTACTCCAATCTCATGAGGAAGCATCATGGCTTTCATTATAAAAACATGGGCAATTGCCCTGTTCTCCTTATTGCTCTTCGAGTTCGCGTTGAGAGTGGGTCTGTTCACAAGTCTGGTTTAAGTCGGGCAAGTTACGAGAGGTTTGCTATGGATGCGGGAGGTAGTCGCTGCGCGGCAGCAAACCGAGACCTTCAGGAAGCCAGAGGTGGTTATGAGACTAGGACTGCAACCAGAATCAAACGCAAAATGGCAGAATTAGAAGCTCAGGCCAAGCTTGAGGAGGGTGGTCGAACGGATATGGAAATTGCTGCAGAGGTCAACTGGTTAATAGACCCCGGCACTCCCTCGAACAGGGCTACTCAATTCGTGCGAACCCAGGCGGAGAGTTGGCGCACGAAAACCTTAATTGCAAAGGCTCTGGAATCCATTGAAAAGGATAGGCAACATATCGTTACAGAGGTAAATCTCACTGAAGAACAGATGGCCAAGATTATAGACTACAATAGCTCCCTGGACAGAAAAATCACCTCGGTGAATGAAGCGGTCAAAACCCTCAACCGAATGCTTATGCTGCTCATCCGGCTACTCAAAGACTCCATCAATACTGCTCCTGTGGCTCAGCCAACCACTTTGGTCGCGAACCATGCTGCTCAGCCAGCCACTTCTGTAGCGAACAAGCCTGTCTCCCTGGAAGAAATGCAGGCGAAGGTCGATAGCCACATCAGGGACATTGGATTGGACACCATCGCCCAGATGGGGAAATACCTCTAAGGACATTATGATGGCTCTCTTACTGACTCGGGTTCTTGCTTTTCTGTTATCTTTTCACTATGCTATCTCGGCTTTAGTGTTTGTCTGTCGTTCTGTTGTTACTTCTCCTGTCTATTTTCGGTAGTTCCAGTGTTTTAGTAATGACATGTTCTGTTCCTAGCCACCCTGCGTGGTGGGCTCTGTTTTGGTTTATGTGTATCACTTCCTCTGAGCAGGCGATTAGCCCAGGAATATTGTACATCCCTGCTCGCACTGCTTCGGCAGTTTTTTGTATTATACTTGTTATATAATATAATTTTCTCACTTACACAAAAAAAAAAGAAAAAAGGGTCCTAGAGTTAAATAACCCAGTAGCATGAGGTTCATATATATGCAACACAATTCTTGTATAAAAGATAAACCTAAGTTTCATACCCGGTTATAAGGTGGCATTTGCAAACTCGTAATGGTTAGAACAGTCATTGTAGAATGAAGAGTCTTAGTCCCAAAGGCAGAAGTCAATTCTAACGAAAAACATAAAATAAGGACAAAAGAGTAGTATAACTTTTATTATTTTTCAATTGTTTCCCCTCATCTGTGAAGCGAAGTTTTAGTAAAGCCGAAGATAAACCAAAGTGTGACAATTGTGGCAACACTGTTTCAAATATTCGTGATGTTGTATTTGAGTAGAAAAAGGCACATGACTTGGCCTATAATCACAAGCATTCTATTAAGAAACTAGTAATACCAAAGACCAATGTACTCAAAGAAGCACACAGTGGAATTAATATGATAGATAAATTTACTCCCAATATAACAGGAGTGCCATTGGATTACCCCGAGAATATACCTGAAAATAAGTTTGTAACAAAATTGGATACTACATATTAATATAGATTGTAGACTTACCTAGAATAAATTTCACCACACGAGGATGGTTAAAAATAACCAATGGACAATAGAATAAACCTCGTATCTCACCACTAGTGCAACAAAAATCCTTTTTTGCAGCGAGAATCTAGGAAAACCTCAGCTAAGGACATTTGTAAATAGGAAACCCAACAATGCTAGACAAGACGTGTCCAAACTGATGTAGCAATGAAATTTACCAATTAGTGCTTGCGAGTTTTAATGGGCATACAACCCCAATGACAAATCCATTACATCGTCGAACTGTAATGTGGTCATGCCGAAACCAGTAGGACCCTCCCTCTCTTTAAGGAATATAGAGGAAAAGTATTAGGCTTTAACCTTCAATCTCCCCCTTGAGCTGCTTAGTTGGATTTTTTTGGGAGGCTGATTTAGAAAGCACCCTAGATGACAAGGGTCCATGAGTGCTATGATCAAAATAATAATTGAATAGACCATGATGACTAGAAATTTATTGTGGACCTCCCAACCCACAGTATGAACATGGTTGCCTACTAAGAATGGAGTTACATTTGAGCCCTAAGTCTCTAGGTCGAAATCGAAATCAAATTTTAGAATGCACAAAATATGAAACAAAATTGTTGTCATCTTGAAGGAAGCCTACCTTCTAAGGTTATCATGTTCCCCTCATGGAAAACACTAAAGGTTCACACTGTGAATTTTTTTCTACAATTCAAAACTTCAAGCTTTCATAGACAAAAAAACTTGATAAAGAAACAAGGAGAAGTTATGTCAGATTTTAAAGCAAGGCATCATTCCAACAATTTCTAAACATACCCAAGGAATAAGAATATGGGATAAAATCTAGAACTTGCTTCATTTTCCAAACACTCTACATAAATTTCCTACTCGAGGGGTTGTTAACCATCTTCTACAACGAAAGTATCGACCTTATCATTAGCTTCAATCTATTTGAAACATATAATATTTTGTTCCACTTTGTCTTTCATCGTAACTTTTTTACCTCATCCCACCTTATAGCCGCTACAAAAATGTCTGAAAACATCAGAATATATGAAGCATTTTTAACCTCTTGAAGAAAGCATTCTATCACACACTCAACTAGATCGACACTACTATGAATTTACAAACACCAAGCAATGATCCCGACAAAGTGACACAATTTCTTATTCATATTTTCTTAATATATAATTTGGTTTCACGTAGACAAGGGGCACAACTGACTCAATCGATACGTAGAAGACCTGATGTAGTAATTCTATTTGATGAAATTGAGAAGGTACATAAATATTCCTTCAATATTCTACTTCAAGGAAGCCCTATCTACCTATCATTCAAACCAGACAGCTAAACTAATGAATCATCTGGGGTTTGACCTCGGACTGGGTTGGGACAAACAAATATCATAGATTAATAGGTCGTACTAGTCCTCTTATCCTGCATGTTTACATACTGCAAATGATAAAGCACGAACACATCCATGCGAAAATAAGAAAGAGAGAAAGGAATTACTTGTTTGACTAAAAGGAGGAGAACACCACTCCACAAGATCTTCGACTACACCGACAACATGGGCTTTCTTTATGACTCCCATCCATATGAGAATTTCCCTTTCCTCTCTTCGTTGCAGAATACTGCAAACTTACCCACATACTCAAGATGCTTCTAAATTGTTGAACGTTATCAAAATTCTAATAATAAATTATTATAGTTGATACTGTAATATTACTAAATGATATTGACTTTAGTAGAGAGTAAATATGTTTAAAATTTTCCGTGAATTGGAATTTTAATGTGGTAATTTTTTTTTATTGAAGGTAAATTTATGATCCATTCAAATTCAACGTATATGATAAAATAACTATTAAAACATAATACAACACAATTGTATATGTAATACAATTATCTTATGTGTTTAATAGTTATTTTATTATATACATTGAATTTCAATATATATATATATATATATATATATTTAAATTTTTTATTTTGGCCGACATATAGACACGCTTACAAATCATACTGGGTTGTAGAATGCGCCTCTCGGTGCAATCACTGGCAAACTATCATTCAATGCTTTTTCTGTAAAGTGTAATAAATACAATAAAAAACACAATAAACAATATTGTGATGTTTTGCACCTGAAAACAATATAATTCTTACCAGAAGTATCCACCTTCAGGATATATGGAAAACTTCTCATTATAATTAATACCCATTCAATGATGCAATAGGTACAACATCCATCCATGAACAAAGTCCGAAAGAAACAATCCTCTTACTAATAGAATTTAATTAAAAATACATCACCTATAATACTTGCAACATAGTCCCCGATAATCCTCCTAAACTAGGTTCTCACACTACATATGTAGCGAAAGAAAGAGGGATAGGGTCTAGTGGTGGAAGGATTTGTGTAAATTTAGAAGCCCCTTAAGGCTCGAATCTTTATGTGGTTAGAATTGAATAATGAATCCCTCACTTGGGAAAAGCTACAAAACGGAGGCGTGCAAAGTCCTGATTGTTGTACACTTTGTAAAGAATGCAATGAATCTATTGATCATTTACTAATTAATTGTCCATATACAAATAAGTTTTGGAGGGAATTGTAGACACTAACTGTATTAGGGGAGGTTTGGGGAGGCAGCACAATTGAAGAGACTTTTTCATAAGTGGTGCACCAATTCAGCTGTGTAAATATACAAAGCACTGCCTCCAATTACTGCGAGATCGCAACTCCAAAATATTTTAAGGAAAACATATTTCTCCTATTTAGCGTGAGAGTATGGATATATTATATGGATCTACATAGAATTCAAGGATCAAGCCACCCATACAAGTCATTAAGGAGCAGATAGGAGTAGTGCATGAGCCTCCTTCCATGGGGCTTGTCAAGAAGATCCACCATTATGTGATGCTGGAGGTATGATTGATATAATTGGTCACCATGTAATATCTTCGAAGGATGGCTTTGGAAAACATAACAACAACTTGGCCAAGAAAATTGCCTCAAGACTGTTGCTGATTCTAGCAACTAAAAAAAGGTGCCCAAAAATAACAGATATTTGATGATTCACAAATTGTGGTGAATTGGATGAGTGGAACAAATTCATATTTAACACATTATATTTCAACACGTGTACAAAGAGAGGAACATGGAAACTGATGGACTCTCCAAAGCTGGATTACACATGGAAGCAGGAGCATGGATCATTCAGAAGAAAGTGGAAGGGCATGTCATGGAATATCTTCATACACCTTTCATAAAATCACGAGACTGTTCAAATGTGAATATCTATATGTATATTTTTTTATGGGACTATTTATGAACATATCTAGGAGCTAATTTTTTAAGAGATAAAATTGGTTTCAAACGAGTGATATATATTAGAATGACTGTGATAGGGCTATCATATTGATATTTTTGAAGATTGCTTATGAAGCAAGATATCTTCTTAGGCATACTTTTATCACTTCCTATGCTTAAGGATATATCTGAAATGAAGAAACACATATAGTGAATGTAATTTTGTTTTTCATAATAAAATTATTACTTTTTCCTAAGGAAAATATGGTAGCCTAACAACATAATCATAACCAATTTGGTTATATCTACCTAACATGAGATGTTAAACTAAGGGTTCAATAGACAAAATCTCTTCATACATCATTATAGGCAGCTAGTTGGATCCATTACCCAACTTCTATTTGTTGTTATAATCTCAAACAAGACTCCCAATCTAAACTAATATCTAACGTTAACTTGGTCAAGTGCTTCTCTAACATTGTACCTTAAGGTTAAGATATACTTTACCAACATAAGATACTAAAAATCATTAGAATCGAGAGTAATTTCTTAATTAATTATATGAAGTGCTCTGAAATTGGAAAGTTGAAACACATGCTACATCAAGATTTCTGCAGTATTGACCCCATTTAACATCATCGCAATACATCCACTTTTCCATGGATGAGAAAAGCACAAAAGGGCTATGCAACATGCCCCCTTGTCAACTATAGGGCTTAGCTAAAGTATGCTACAAATATGTATTTTGAATTAGAAGAATAATGTTGAGAAGTCATTTGGATGCATAGAAAGAAGAAATAAATCTCTCCAAAGGAAAGCACAATAAAAGAAACATTTCTTGTGATCCACAGATGATTACCCACAAAAGATAGGAAAAATAAAATGTAACCTTGAAACCTTATTATATTGGTACATATGAGGGTGTATGGTATATTTTTCCTGATTTTCATGTATGTATAAAACATACTAGAAATATATCAACACAACAGGCGAAGGGATTTTACTATGAACGGTGCCTGGTGAGAAATCACTTATGGAAAGAAATTTCATTCTTGCATATATAGTACGAGGTCAAATAAAAAATACTCTTCCATTTGGAAGGAAACGATGATGGTACTTGTTGACTGACCAATAATATACACTATGCAAATATCCTGTAGTCATTAAAGATCAAAGTTCAAACTAGAATATGCGATGAAACTTATTTCTTTATACCACTCATCTTTCAAATGTTAATTCCATTCTAAAACATAAATAACATATCATTGTAAAGAGAATTGGCACTTGGGAATCAAGTTTTTTAGAAGTACAATTCTACCATGAAATATGATTTTCGAAAAGGAGGACTGGACATCTCCAACTAGAAGAATAATGTAAGTGAATTTGACATGAAAATACGAGTACCTCAATAATCAAAAGTGTTGTAGGAAACTGGAAAAAGAAAACTAGTACTTCCAAAAAGAAAAGCATATTAAATAGAACTTCAGATAAAAATTGAGTTTAACAAAAAGTAAAGTGTTCAATTGCACCCTCCATTAATGATCTGTAAATACAATAAAAGTTTGGTGTATCTCACATGTGGTAGAGAAGTAATAATACACTGCTATAATATATGAAAAAAGGGTCCTAGAGTTATGGCGGCTAAACGCCTACAGACAGGCACGACCATCAACAAAGCAACCAAGCATTGGAGACTCGCCAAGGCTACGGAAAATATAGCAGAGCTCGTTACAGGGATGAAAGGTCTAATCTTCCAGACAATCAGGAGAAAGGCGAATGGTCTTGCCGACCATCTGGCAAACTGTGGAGCAGACAACCCCAACGTTGCCATGGACAGGTGCTGGTGGGAGATTGACGACCCAACCATAAGGGAAGCATGCAAACAACTGGCAGCGAAGGATTTAATCCAGGCCACCCAACCTTAATAGGGGAAGGCACTTGGCACCGGTCTCGGAATCACAAGGAGATCGGTAGGGATTATCAGCCCAAGCCCCTCATTGGGTTGATTGGACATAGGGAGAGGTGGAGCTCCTGGCGGCAGCAGCTCCTGCAAATGGGCGATCATACTGAATTAAGAGACGAGATCCATTACATCAGACACCGTCCTATCAGCACGCATGGAGAGGGTCCGTATAGAGAGGTTTCATTGCCATTAATGGCAATTCTGAGTGGAAGGAGGTGGAACAAGGCCCGAAGGAACAACACGAAGCATGCCAGTATACGGGGCATATCACTCTTCACGCACCACCACCCCATCAGAAGGTTTTCACCAAACACCTGGCGCCTGGCTCGTCAGCCTGGAAGTAACATCATAAGCTCCAATTCTTCCAGCGACAGCCTCGCTTATGTGATTCTCCAGCACACTCATCAGCAAAGTACCACCACTTTCAAAGACATTTACTCCAATCTCATGAGGAAGCATCATGGCTTTCATTATAAAAACATGGGCAATTGCCCTGTTCTCCTTATTGCTCTTCAAGTTCGCGTTGAGAGTGGGTCTGTTCACAAGCCTGGTTTAAGTCGGGCAAGTTACGAGAGGTTTGCTATGGATGCGGGAGGTAGTCGCTGCGCGGCAGCAAACCGAGACCTTCAGGAAGCCAGAGGTGGTTATGAGACTAGGACTGCAACCAAAATCAAACGCAAAATGGAAGAATTAGAAGCTCAGGCCAAGCTTGAGGAGGGTGGTCGAACGGATATGGAAATTGCTGCAGAGGTCAACTGGTTAACAGACCCCGGCACTCCCTCGAACAGGGCTACTCAATTCGTGCGAACCCAGGCGGAGAGTTGGCGCACGAAAACCTTAATTGCAAAGGCTCTGGAATCCATTGAAAAGGATAGGCAACATATCGTTACAGAGGTAAATCTCACTGAAGAACAGATGGCCAAGATTATAGACTACAATAGCTCCCTAGACAGAAAAATCACCTCGGTGAATGAAGCGGTCAAAACCCTCAACCGAATGCTTATGCTGCTCATCCGGCTACTCAAAGACTCCATCAATACTGCTCCTGCGGCTTAGCCAGCCACTTTGGTCGCGAACCATGCTGCTCAGCCAGCCACTTCTGTAGCGAACAAGCCTGTCTCCCTCGAAGAAATGCAGGCGAAGGTTGATAGCCACATCAGGGACATTGGATTGGACACCATCGCCCAGATGGGGAAATACCTCTAAGGACATTCTGATGGCTCTCTTACTGACTCGGGTTCTTGCTTTTCTGTTATCTTTTCACTATGCTATCTCGGCTTTAGTGTTTGTCTGTCGTTCTGTTGTTACTTCTCCTGTCTATTTTCGGTAGTTCCAGTGTTTTAGTAATGACATGTTCTGTTCCTAGCCACCCTGCGTGGTGGGTTCTGTTTTGGTTTATGTGTATCACTTCCTCTGAGCAGGCGATTAGCCCAGGAATATTGTACATCCCTGCTCGCACTGCTTCGGCAGTTTTTTGTATTATACTTGTTATATAATATAATTTTCTCACTTACACAAAAAAAAAAAGAAAAAAGGGTCCTAGAGTTAAATAACCCAGTAGCATGAGGTTCATATATATGCAACACAATTCTTGTATAAAAGATAAACCTAAGTTTCATACCCGGTTATAAGGTGGCATTTGCAAACTCGTAATGGTTAGAACAGTCATTGTAGAATGAAGAGTCTTAGTCCCAAAGGCAGAAGTCAATTCTAACGAAAAACATAAAATAAGGACAAAAGAGTAGTATAACTTTTATTATTTTTCAATTGTTTCCCCTCATCTGTGAAGCGAAGTTTTAGTAAAGCCGAAGATAAACCAAAGTGTGACAATTGTGGCAACACTGTTTCAAATATTCGTGATGTTGTATTTGAGTAGAAAAAGGCACATGACTTGGCCTATAATCACAAGCATTCTATTAAGAAACTAGTAATACCAAAGACCAATGTACTCAAAGAAGCACACAGTGGAATTAATATGATAGATAAATTTACTCCCAATATAACAGGAGTGCCATTGGATTACCCCGAGAATATACCTGAAAATAAGTTTGTAACAAAATTGGATACTACATATTAATATAGATTGTAGACTTACCTAGAATAAATTTCACCACACGAGGATGGTTAAAAATAACCAATGGACAATAGAATAAACCTCGTATCTCACCACTAGTGCAACAAAAATCCTTTTTTGCAGCGAGAATCTAGGAAAACCTCAGCTAAGGACATTTGTAAATAGGAAACCCAACAATGCTAGACAAGACGTGTCCAAACTGATGTAGCAATGAAATTTACCAATTAGTGCTTGCGAGTTTTAATGGGCATACAACCCCAATGACAAATCCATTACATCGTCGAATTGTAATGTGGTCATGCCGAAACCAGTAGGACCCTCCCTCTCTTTAAGGAATATAGAGGAAAAGTATTAGGCTTTAACCTTCAATCTCCCCCTTGAGCTGCTTAGTTGGATTTTTTTGGGAGGCTGATTTAGAAAGCACCCTAGATGACAAGGGTCCATGAGTTCTATGATCAAAATAATAATTGAATAGACCATGATGACTAGAAATTTATTGTGGACCTCCCAACCCACAGTATGAACATGGTTGCCTACTAAGAATGGAGTTACATTTGAGCCCTAAGTCTCTAGGTCGAAATCGAAATCAAATTTTAGAATGCACAAAATATGAAACAAAATTGTTGTCATCTTGAAGGAAGCCTACCTTCTAAGGTTATCATGTTCCCCTCATGGAAAACACTAAAGGTTCACACTGTGAATTTTTTTCTACAATTCAAAACTTCAAGCTTTCATAGACAAAAAAACTTGATAAAGAAACAAGGAGAAGTTATGTCAGATTTTAAAGCAAGGCATCATTCCAACAATTTCTAAGCATACCCAAGGAATAAGAATATGGGATAAAATCTAGAACTTGCTTCATTTTCCAAACACTCTACATAAATTTCCTACTCGAGGGGTTGTTAACCATCTCCTACAACGAAAGTATGGACCTTACCATTAGCTTCAATCTATTTGAAACATATAATATTTTGTACCACTTTGTCTTTCATCACGGTTCGTAACTTTTTTACCTCATCCCACCTTACAGCCGCTACACAAATGTCTGAAAACATCACAATATATGAAGCATTTATAACCTCTTGAAGAAAGCCTTCTATCACACACTCAACTAGATCGATACTACTATGAATTTACAAACACCAAGCAATGATCCCCACAAAGTGACACAATTTCTTATTCATATTTTCTTAATATATAATTTGGTTTCACGTAGACAAGGGGCACAACTGACTCAATCGATACGTAGAAGGCCTGATGTAGTAATTCTGTTTGATGAAATTGAGAAGGTACATATATATGCCTTCAATATTCTACTTCAAGGAAGCCCTATCTACCTATCATTCAAACCAGACAGCTAAACTAATGAATCATCTGGGGTTTGACCTCGGACTGGGTTGGGACAAACAAATATCATAGATTAATAGGTCGTACTAGTCCTCTTATCCTGCATGTTTACATACTGCAAATGATAAAGCACGAACACATCCATGCGAAAATAAGAAAGAGAGAAAGGAATTACTTGTTTGACTAAAAGGAGGAGAACACCACTCCACAAGATCTTCGACTACACCGACAACATGGGCTTTCTTTATGACTCCCATCCATATGAGAATTTCCCTTTCCTCTCTTCGTTGCAGAATACTGCAAACTTACCCACATACTCAAGATGCTTCTAAATTGTTGTTGTTTCTTACTGGAAGTCACAAGAAAGACAAAATTTGAGATTCTTATGTTATATTATTGACCCGAAAACTTCACAATATTTCATTGGACTCACAAAGAGATATTTGTATAGTAAGTCTCAAGCATGGTTACAAGATAACCACCGGTGATTTCATAGACCGTATGCTATTATAGTTCAAAAAAATTAACGATAACACTCGCTCACACAAGTGTTTTGTAAACATAACAAATCAAAAAGTTAAAATGTTTAGAAGTTAAAATATTTAAATTAGATGACCTTGAGGACCCTCACACGAGAGCTACATGTAAGTTGGATGTGCCAAAATCCAAATATAGAGGAACCACTCATTTAATGTCCGCTAACCAGCTATTTATTTTCAACGTTATCCATCACTCCGATAGCTTCTTCAACAGCCTATTCAACGCACGGTTGCTTACCGATCTTGCAATCGTGACAGTTCATGCTGCCACGCGGCTTTCTTGCTTTTTAAGGATCATTTTTTTTCCAACTATATCGTCACATAATCGATCTTTTTAATCCACGCAAACCCGTGTCTTCACTGTCGTGTCATTTTATTAACGTTGTTACAACAATGCCGTTGACCACAACAAGGGTTTTATTCCCACGGCGATAACAATGCCGTTGTTATTGCTTCTGCTTGTGTTGTAGTTGCACAGCATTATGCAAGGCGTTGATTAGGTTTCGTTAGGAGGACGATGCGACGGACCAAAAGAAAGAACACATTCTGAAGAAACAACATTGATCTGTCCACATCACCCACCTGCGGGAATGTAACTTGATGCGTGATACATTTAAAGTTTTCCAAGGTTTGTTGATAATCCATAAAAATGAAATATTCGCATTGGCCGCAGGTTCACTATGTATATCCTTTTTTAATTAAAAAGCGTTTGGATGAGGAAACAAATAATTGACGTATGAAATTTGGTATGAGATTGAAAAAATATTCCGCATTGATTGAGTTTATTGCTTAAAACGTCTATGATAAAGGAGGGTTCGTGGTTTAAAAGGAGGGATGATAGTAATTTTATATCTGAAAAAGAAGTGATTAAATGGTAGTGTAAGTTGCCATTCATCATAATTACTTAAAAAGAAATATATCATTTTAAATGATGTGGTTTTTGTAGAAAGTAATTTATAAAAATTTGGAGAATTAATTTTTATTTGTCATGTGTTTATTAATTGATGTTTATTATTAAATTTTATTATTGTGTGATTGTTAATTTTTTGAATTTGAGAGATTTAGTCTAACTAATATAGCTTCTATTTTGGTGTTTGGTTGAGATATTTTCTCAACTAGTTGATTGTATGGTTAAGATAGAATTTCTATCTTGAATCAATACTTATTGTATATATATGTGGTGTTTAATATAATACAAGTGTAGTTCTGCATGTATTTTCAAATTTTATCTTGGTATCAGAGCTTATTTAGGCTAACTCCCTCACAAGAGGGCCCAGGGGCATAGTGAGAGCGTAATTTGTTGCATGGAGACTGTAACTCGCTACTGCATCTTTTTTTAGTAGTGTTTTAGTTTGTATATAGAAGTGTGAATTGTTTGTCAGTCAGTCTGACTGGTGTGGCACCGTGTTGTTTCGACATTTTATGTTAGAGCACATAGTCCGTAATATTCTGTGGTGGAGGAAGCCAATCAAAGCAAGTACTACTAGCTTCTCTGCGGTCTTGCACAGAACGAGAGCCGTGTCTGTGTTAGGGCTTCTCAGAGAAGTTGTTGTGCCAAAGAGTGTTATGAAGATACTCTGCCTCACTCAACTGACATGCTGAATCAACCTGCATTCTCGTGATCGAAATTCTCTGCGTGGCAACACCATGACCTTTTTTTGCATCTATTGTTAAAGGAAAAAATCACAAAAGCTGTTTAGATGTAATCTTTGGATTGGGCACCATTTTCTTGACTGCTGCAGAAGAAAAACCATATGTCACAAGACATCCTCAACAGAACATATAAGAAGATCGCCTGTGGAGATTATTCCAAGCATCACGAAGAGAAGTCCAGCAACACCAAGAGACAAAGAAAGAGAAAAAAACATCTCGGTTTGAACCCTGGTCAACCATTCAAAGAAGCCATTGAAGATGCCCTGTAGACTCACATGTTTTGAGGATATTTCATTGGTATCTACGTTTGTCACTTCGCAACAAGTGAACACAATGCAATTTGAATGCAAGGGAGGCAACACTAGTTGGATTACATAGATGTTCTATTCTACATGATGTCATTGTTATTGTGTTTTGAAAGGGAGCAACAATATTAATTAGTAGTAGATTTTTTATAAATTATAAAAAGTTTAGAAGTTTCTTTAAATTAAGTGATGATAAATTTCAAATCAGATATAGAGGTCATTTTGTAAAACTGATTCTAGACACATTCTGTATCTAGATGGCTTCCCTAGATAACTAGCGAGTACAACGGCTGGTACCCATGTATCTCGATAGATGGGAGTTCGTCCATAGAATGACTAGCAGTTCAACTATTGCAAATCAGTGATTAATTGTCTGAAGCAATTATTTTAAGAGATCGAGTGGTGTAAAACTCAATATGGATGGTTGTCTAGATAGTTTGGCATTTGTGGATATAGGAAAGGATCCCTCATTCTTTGAAGATGTGGGAGTGGCCTTCTGGTGAGGTTATGCGACAACTTGAGAGTTTGTTCAATAATTGACTTTGGGAGATCCGTGGTTCAGGAGTGGAACTCGGGAATCCAGTTTGTTGACTACACCTTTTCGAGGTTATGAGACAACTAGATGGAGTTTTCTCTATGAGACTTCCAAGATGTTTAAAGAAGCTAATGAAGACGTTGAAGACAAGAAGATCAAGACAAGTACTCATTAAGTGAGGGACTTGGAGAATTAAGTCCTACTTGTCATGTGCCTATTCATTGATGTTCATCATTAAATATGATTGTTGTGTTATTTTTAATTACTTGAATCTAAGAGATTTAGTCCAACTAATATAGCTCCTATTTTGGTGTTTGATTGAGATATTTTCTCAACTAGTTAATTGTATTGTTAAGATATATTTTCTATCTTGAATTAATACTTATCATATTTATATACATAGTTCTTTGTGTATTATCAAATTTTATAGATAAACGTTTCTATTTTATAATAAGATAAAAATCAAAATCAAAATTTAGTTATTAGTAGTTATTAAATATAAATTAAAAATTTATTTTTTATAAAATATTTTTAATAATATTTACAAATTAAAAATTAAAAATCATTTTTAAAATAATTACACTAAACTGATTCCAAATGACACAGTTGAATGATGGCATGATGGCAACCTCGATTAACACCAATCACCAAGGCTTTCGCATCATGTTTTGTATCTGACGTCGTTTCCAAGAGCAATAAAACTGTAATTACTAATTTTCTATAACCTTCTCAACAATATTTCTGGGCAGGAGAAGTGTTTCTATGAAACAAAGTTGTATGGATAATAATTCGTAAAGAAGGTGCCATTAATTTTTGTCCCTGCTTAGATGGGATTATCTGTGGAGTGGGGGCCATAAATTTACCATAGTAATGATTACTGGATTTATGAGATGTATTCATATGGATATGTGATTGTGGGTCTTTTTACGCATTTTATCTTTTTTGATGTTTTGAAACAGTATTTGGCATCTCTTATGAAGATCTCACCAAGATTTAGAAACAATTCAGAAACAATTGATTTTTCTTTAATATGTTGGCTACTGAAAAATAATTATTTATTGGATTATAAATGATGTATCTATTTTTTAATGCTCATGAGTTTGTTATAGTTTATATATGTTCCAGGTTGAAGCTTATGTTTGTTATATTTTAAATATATTTATTTTTATATTTTTAAAATAATATTCATAATATATATGTTTTAGGTTGAATTTCATATTTGTTTTATATATATATATATATATATATATATATATATATATATATATTTGTAAATTGGGAGTTACTATTCACATTAAAAACAGAATAATATAGTTACAAAAAGGCCATCGAGGCAGCTGTCCAAAGACCAGCAAAACGCTAGATCAATCCCACACCTAGGGAAAAAGGAAACAGGGGAAGAGAAGCTGGGTGGGGAGACCGATAGCAAGGGCAAAAATCCAGCTGTGAGCACGCCGGCTCGACGCAACAAAAACCCTGATGAGCAGGCCAAAACAAGATAGAAACATAAAATTACAAACCCGAAGGAGCCAACATATCATCACCATCATTGAAAAAGTCATCAATATTGATCGGTCATTCTGGCGTACCATTGGCTCTGGGGTGATATCCCTGATGTGACGAGCAACATTTCTGGCTTGAATCTCCGCCCTGGTAAAAGGGTGATGGGAGGGGTTCTTCCACTGGGCAGTTCGGCTGTGGCGAATAGGAGGAGGGGGAGGATGCTTGCGACGAGGGGCCATGAGAGGGTGCTTAAGCTCAAAGGGAATGGGGGCAATTCGCAGACTAAGCGCCTGAAAGGGAAGGCCGTAGAACTTGCGCCGAGAGGTTCTGTAGGAGAACAGGACCGGGAAGAGGGAGGTCAGACGGCAGCGAAACTCAGCAATGAAATGAGGAAAAAGAGCTGGGTGGGGGGTAGTTATGGATACATGCGAGCGCGGGCTAGCAGCGGTCGGGAAGCAAAGACGCATGCCGATCGACTTAATGAGATCAGGTGGAGAATAATTGTAGGGCAGGGGAACGGGCCAAGGAGATCTGATCCAGGGTCGACCTGTGCTCGGAGAACGAGATAAATCTTCAAATGAGTACTTTGTCATAATGTATAGGCTAATTGGGCGGCTGCGATATGACGCCTGCCTTGTGCAGGTCATTGATATTGATTATGGTACACACCTTCTTGATTTCGGGTGATTCGAAAGAATTCCACTCCAGAGACATGAGCCGATTCTGGGTTGTTACCCCCTGGTTGGCCAAGTAGTCGGCCATGCTGTTGACCTTTTATATGACCACTTGAAACAAAACCCCTTTTGCTTCTTTTATGTTGTCGTTAATTCGCTGAAGAATACAGTTGAGATGCCATCCACTAGAGACTTTAGCCACGCTTCGGCCCTGCTGCAATTTTCGGCAAGCTTGGGTAGCAACTAATAATATATATTTTTAAATAATATATCTAATATAAATATAATTTGTTTTTTATTACTATTATAATAATAATAATAGTATATTATTTTAATAGGAAAGTATATTTTTAAAATAGTATTTGTAATATAAATATATATTTTATATATTTTATTGTTATAATAATATTTTTTAATAGGAAAATTATTAGTTTAATATAATTAAGTTGAAAGGTGGTTTTACAATTTAGTCCAAGAGAGTATATTTAAAAAAAGAAGCTGATTTAGTTAATGTTAGAGAGAGGGGTTGGTTACTTTGAGTGAAATAGTACTTTGAGTTTAGTGTAGGATTTCTATGGGTCAATTAATGATGATGATTAATGTTCAGTAAGATTGATATGGTCTATCAGACTTTAAAAAGGGAAGAGATTGCTTGGAATTTTTTTAGCATTTTATTTCTATGTTAGAAAAGCATTAAGAGAAGCATTCCAAGATCGCCATAGTTTTGTTGACTTAAAAGGTCAATAAGGTTGGTAGTGCTACAAATATTTTGAAATTAGATTGAATGTGAGTATAAGATGGACAATCTAAGAGAAAATGATTTTCATATTCAATCATCTTAATTTGGAAAAGGTGATTGCATTCTCTTTTATCCCATGGTGTTTTGGGAAATGACCCACTCTTAGTTTCACTATGAAGTTCATGAGAATTTGTTCTTATTTTAGCAATGTTTATTTTCTTCTTAACATTAATCAAGAAATAATTCGACATTTTCCATTTTCAATATTAACATAGTTGCCGATCAAACGAGAAAAAACAACCAAAAAATGAAAATTGTGTATGCCAGAACGATGTTTTTTTGGGTAAATTTTCAACATTTATTTATTTATTTTTTTTAAATGGAAGTAAAAACCATTTTTTTTTTGCAAAATGGATGAAAAAAGCACCCTTAAAAAAACAAGTGTTGATTCTGGAATAACAAAAAAAACCGGGTTATAATTTTGACATTTTTTGGCAATGAAATTAAAGATAAAATATCTGGATTTTGAAAAACTGTAAAATTCCAATAATTCTGGGACATGATGTTAAAGATAAAATGTCATGTTTCAAATCCTTGATAATTCCAACAATTTCTATCGATGTTGTTAAAGATAAAGTATCATGACTTAGAAAAACATTAAAATCTTGACAATTTTTCAACCATGCAATTAAAACCAAAGATTATGACTACAAAAAAATATCAAGTTTTTAAAATATTTCAAACATGACATTATGTAAATTTTTTATGACAAATAACTTTAAAAATGAACACCTGAATGAAAGAGTTATTATACCAAGAGTAATTTATTCTTTAAACGCTACATATATAGCGATTTTAAAATCTTAGCCTAAGACTACTTGATACATTGCAACAAAAATTTAAAAATCAACCAGCAAATTGACAGGCGGTGTAGGTGAAGTCGACCCATTGTAATGAAAACTTAAAGACCAACCAAGAAATTGATACATTGTGGGGGCATACTCGGTTCATTATAACGAAAATTTTAAAATCAACTTTCAAATTGTACATAATGGGATTGGGTTGCTAGACGAGCATCGACACAGAGCCTATGAAAAAAATGTATAGGAAAATAAAAATGAGAAATACAAAAAACACAAAATTTCAAATATTGAAAAAAAATAAAAACAATAAACAAACACAAAAAATAATACAAAAGAAAACAAAAATTTAAATATTGATTAAAACAACACAAAAAATAATACAAAAGAAAACAAAATTTAAATATTGAAAAAAATATAAAAACAATAAAAAAACACAAAAAATAATACAAAAGGAAAAAAAGTCAACTATTAAAAAAAACCTCAAAAAATAAAACAAAAGAAAGCAAAATTCAAATATTGTAAAAAATTAACAATAGTAAAAAACAATACAAAAGACAACTAAAATTCAAATTTAAGGAAAAAAACAACAACAACAACAACAAAAAATAAATAAAAAAACAAAACAAACAAAAAAACAATACATTAAAAAAATAAAAATATGACCAAAAAAAATGAAATATAAAATAATAGAAAATATAAAAATGTAAAAAATAAAATAAAATTAACTTATAAAAAAAATTAAATAAAAAAATAGATATAATTTAACAAAAACAAAATTTAAAATAAAAAAAATAAAAAAAAATAATATATATATATATATATATATATATATTAAATAAAAAAAATAAAAATAATATATATATATATATATATATATATTAAATAAAAAAATTAAATTAAATAAGATTAAAAAGTATGTAACTAACAAATAAAATAAATAAAAAAAAACAATTAAAAAAATTCCAAACAAAATAATATAAGAAAAACAATTAAAAAAAACAACTTAAAAAATTGAAATAAAAGAAAAAAACAATTTAAATTTTTAAAAAAGATTAAATAAATTTTTTTTTTTAATTTTAAAAAAGATTAAATCAAAACAAAACCATCAAAAAAATAATTAGAAAAAAAAAATGTCCGCTACCACTAGGCAGGGTTGGTGGCGGACGCGGGCGAGGAAGGGGCTGGCAAGGTCGATTCTTGGAATCAATCTTGCAATCTCTGGGCAAAGTTGGCCGCGGGAACAGGTCAGGAGGCAACCGTGTGCAACGCCCCTCCCCACCTGCACCCGTGGCCAACCTCGCCGAGGAGCCGCCAACCCTAGGTGGAGATTTTTTTATTTTTTTAATTTCTATGTAATTTTAATTTTTAATGGTTTTTAAAATCAATTACTTATATATATATATATATATATATATATATATATATATATATATATATATAGATAGATAGATAGATAGATATAAAATTTATTTATTTTTTATAATTTTTTTTTTTTAAATTTAAATATTTATTTCCCTCCACCCTTTTTTTTATAGCTTAAAAATCGTTATAAATGTGTTTTTTTTGTATTAATTTTCAATTTTTTTTCCTCCAAATTATATATTTTTTTGAAATATATATATATATATATATATATATATATATATATATAATTTATTTTTTGATATTTTTTTTATTTTTTTATGGGTGTTTTTTATATATTTATTTTATTATTTGAGTTTTTTTTGTCATGTTTTCTATTTTATTATTAGTATTATTATTTTTTACCAACATGAAAATCACAAGCATTTAAAAAAATATCCACACTTAATATATTAGAAAATTTTGAGTGTAAAAAATAAGCCCTCTAAACAAAAAGGGTTGATGCCGCATCAACACTTTTCAAAATCAAGAAGAAAATCATTAACATTTAAAAAAAGTGTTCATACTTGATACATAAAAAAATTTAAAGTGTCAAAAATATACTCTTATATAAAAGTGTTGATGCTCCATCAACACTTCTTAAAATCAACATGAAAATCACTAACCATTTTAAAAAAATGTTCATACTTGATACATAAGAAAATTTAAAGTGCTAAAAATATGCTAAAAAAATGTGTATTCTGAATCACCAATTTTCAAAATTGTTCAAAATCGGGTGATTTTTTGCAACCTCAAGAAAACGGGTACTAAGTAATTAATGCTTAAATTATATGACAAATGACAGTATGTACAACTTAATGGTATTGAAGTTATATTTAGGCAGATCCACTTGAAAGGATCACATCTCATCATCGGCTTATTATCTCCGTGACCTCTCAATAACAAGATACTTTTAGTAACAAAATCTCAACCAATTGAACTAACTCTCAAGACTTACAAACATTAAAATGTTATTCGAATATATATTAATATAAAAATTAATATTTATTATATTTAAAGAAAATATAATATATATATAAATCAATTTATTAGATTTTAAAAATTTATAGGCAATATATAAATTTTTTTTAATATATGAAACATTTAAATATATTATTTAAATAATTTTTAAAATATACTTAAATATAATAAAATATAATAGGTTTATTCGCTTCCGATCAATTATTCCTATATGGGTGACATATATTAGAAATATATTGAAATTCTATGAAAACTTAAATACTTAGGTCGTAACGTTTGTTTTTGAGTTCTCAATCTTTACGTGACAGGTTACTTTAGAACGATGTTTATATATATATTTCTTTTTTCGAAATAACAATGCTTAGGTTATTTTTAACTTGTTGTAAATGGCGTTCTAATTGCACGCCGTTAGGTTTGGTGCGGAGGACGATTAGTTTAATGCGACGGACCGAAAGAAATAACATATTGTGAAGGAACAACATTGAGTATGGTTAAGATAGAATTTCTATCTTGAACCAATACTTATTGTATTTATATGTTATGTTTAATAGAATACAAGTGTAGTTCTGTGTGTATTATCAAATTTTATCTTGGTATCAGAGTTTATTTGGGCTAACTCCTTCATGGGAGGGTCCAGGGGCATAGTGAGAGTGTAATTTGTTGCAGAGAGATTGTAATTCGTTGGTGCATTTTTTTTAGTAGTGTGTTAGTTTGTATATGGAAGTGTGAATTGTTTGTTAGTGAGACTGAGTGGTGTGGCATCGTGTTGTTTCGACATTTTTTGTTAGAGCACGTGGTCCATAATATTCTATGGCAGAGGAGATCAAAGCAAGTACTACTAGCTTCTCTGCGGTCTTGCACAGAATGAGAGCCGTGTTCATGTCGGGGATTCTCATAGAATTCATTGTGCAAGAGAGCATTATGAAGATACTTTGCGTGACTCAACCGACAGACTAAATCAACCTGCATTCTCTTGATCGAAATCCTCTACGTGGCAACACCATGACCTTTATTTTGGATCTATTGTTAAAGGAAAAAAATCGTGAAAGCCGTCTGGATGTAATCTTTGGATTGGGCACCATTTTCTTGACTATTGCAGAAGAAAAACCATATGTGACAAGGCATCCTCAGCAGAAGATATATGAAGATTGCTTGTGGAGATTAGTCCAAGCATCACGAAGAGAAGTCCAGCCACGTCAAGAAACGATGAATTTCAAATTAGATATAAAGGTCAATTTGTAAAACTGATTCTAGACACATTCTGTATCTAGACGACTTCCCTAGATAACTGGTGAGTACAACGACTGGTACCCATGTATGTCGGTAGATGGGAGCTCGTCCATAGAATGACTAGCAGTTCAGCTATTGCAAATCAGTAATCAATTGTGTCTGAAGCAATTATTTTAAGAGATCGAGTGGTGTAAAACTCAATATGGATGGTTGTCTAGATAGTTTGGCATTTGTGGATCTAGGGAAGGATCCCTCTTTCGTTGAAGACATGGGAGTGGTCTTCTGGTGAGGTTATGCGACAACTTGAGACGTTGTTCAGTAATTGACTTCAGGAGGTCCGTGGTTCGAGAGTTCGAGAGTGGAACTCGGGAATCCAGTTTGCTGACTACACCTTTCTGAGGGTTATGAGACAACTTGATGGAGTTTGCTCTATGAGATTTCAAAGATGTTTAAAGAATCGAGCATTTATACCACCATTCCCTATTACCTTTCTATGCCTCCTTTATGAATGTTTGTGCACGACCTGCTGCTAACAATAACCAACAACCTGTCATCTTAACCACCATTGATATACCGGCTCACTTACCTTCACTTATAGATTGTACGGGCTTCGAAAAACAACCACTTACTCCTAAATGGGTAAGTTTTTGAAAGCATGAAACCTTGTCCAACAGTAAGGGTCTGTATGTCTATCTTCTCCTCACATGAGGGTACAGGTAGAGTCTGTCTGTCCTCTCCTCACATGGGATGTCTAGTATCAAACCGTAAGGGTACGGGTATGTCTAACCTAAACCTTCCTTCAGGATATATGTTGAAACCTTGTTGGAACTGTAATTCGATCAAAACTATGGGTTCTAACTGGATGGGGACGGGTCTGTCTCTCGGAACATTCGATGGCTATAATCGAACAGTAAGGATACGGGTATGTCTAACCTAATGAAGACGTTGCAGACAAGAAGATCAAGACAAGTACTCGTTAAGGGATGGACTTGGAGAATTAAATCCCACTTGTCATGTGCCAATTAATTGATGTTCATCATTAAATATAATTGTTGCGTGATTGTTAATTAGTTGGATCTGAGAGATTTAGTCCAACTAATATAACTCCTACTTTGGTGTTTGGAGTTGATTGTATTATTAAAATATAATTTCTATCTTAAAACAATACTTATTATATTTATATGTGATGTTTAATAAAATACATATAGATTTATGTGTATATTATCAAATTTTATAAATAAATGTGTCTATTTTAAAATAAGATAAAAAATTCAAAATGTTAATTTAGTTATTAGTAATTATTAAATATAATTTTTTTTTTATAAAATATTTTTAATAATATTTAAAAATTAAAAATTAAGATTTATTTTAAAAATAATTATGCTAAACTTATTTCAGATGACACAACCTCGATTAACACCAATCACCAAGGCTTTCGCATCATGTTTTGTATCCTGCGTGGTTTCCAAGAGCAATAGAATTGTAATTACTAATTTTCTATAACCTTCTATGAAAGAAAGTCGTATGAATAATAATTTGTAAAGAAGGTGCCATTAATTTCTGTCATTACTTGGATTATCCGTAGAGTGGAGGCCATAGAGTTACCCTACTAATGATTACTAGATTTATGAGATGTGTTTATATGGATCTGTGATTGTGGTTTCTTTTCCTTTTTTTTTTTTTTTTTTTTTTTTTTTTTTTTTTTTTTTTTTTTTTTTCAGGACGAAAAAGCATCATTGTATTATATTGAGACTATATAAAAGTTCCAGATTACAAAATTCCGCATAAGAAGCAGGAAGATCTTGTATTTGAGCACAAAAACTGAAGGATGAGCTCCCTCATGTAGGAAAAGAAGCCATCTGAGTTGTTCCAAACATCAGCAGAAAATACAAATACCAGTCATATGAGCATTACATGCGAATCATTTCTGATATGAGACCAAGATTTTAGAGTTAGCTGGATATTCATATAACATGTCATACACTTAGAGATAAAACAAAAAAGATGACAAAAAGAAAAACTGGAAAAAGCGAAGGAAGAGTTAAGCTCCAGGGATAGAGAAATCCTGGATAAAACTGGAAATCTTGCCAGATATAACCTTCATGGACCATGAACCTATTTCAAGAAGTAGACCCTCCTTTGACAGGCAATCCGCTTGCTAATTTTGGGCACAGTAAATGTGTTGAATGGAGCAACCTCTCATGATACCCCATAAAAACATAATCCTTTCCATCCATCCTGTGAGGTGTGGGCTCTTGATGTGGCAATAACCATTGACATGATCAATCATTGTTTTGGAGTCACCAAAAATTGAAATATCCTGTATATGCTTCAGCCATACTATTTGAGCCCCTTCCTCCATTCCATGATATTAAATATTGGAGATTCTCATCCATTATAATGTGAACCCCGCAGCCGCAAATGTTTTGCTGCTCAGCACCATCAAAAAATGCTCTCGGGGTTCCTGTGATATGAATTTCTTTCTCTATTCTGTTGCCTGTTTTCATTTTGGGCTGCTTTTTAGGCACAGAATCATGGATGGATATGATATGTCGCATAATAGTCTTGAGGGGGTTCTTTGATTCTTTGAAAATTCTGCTACTTCTCCACCTCCATGCACACCATAGGACGATAATAAAAATAGATCTCCATGAATCTCTTTTCCCACTCCACCATTCAAAAGCTGCATGAATTGAAGCAAAAACAATGTGAGGGAAACCATAAATAAATGCCAGATCATGCCAGATTTGCAGGAAAGATTTGCATTGGAAGAACATGTGGAGATTGGATTCCTCTTTTGATTCGCACATTGTGCATCTACTCGGCCCGTGCCAATTTCTTTTCCTTAAATTTTCCCATGTCAAATTTCTATTGTGGAAAACCAGCCACGAAAAAAATATTAATTTTGGAGAACACCTAAACTTCCAAAAAAGCGGGGGATACTTTGAGATAGAGCGAAAGGTCTTTAATCCTATCAAATCTGTATATATTTCTTTTACTCGAACCGGCAGATTTGCTTTTGGCACCATCCAGATTAGATGGTCTACAGGGCAAGAGCGGTGAAAGCCGCAATCTCTCAGCGCATCCTTAACAGGGTTCCAAAGCCCAGCCAGAGATTCTGACATGCCAAGTTCAGTGGCCTCTTTCCAGAGAGGGATCGGGCCTTGCCATGCTGTTATGAGCTTGTCCCATGTGAAAATACCATTTCTGTGGAAAAAAATAGAAGCCTTTCTGGGATGGATATGCATTCCCGACCGCTCAAAATGGGGTCTATACCAATTAGAATTCTGATGCCAGATTGTAAACTCCATTTCAGATTCTTTAGAATATATTGCTCAATTTTGCGGAAGCTGAGCTAGATAGTTGACCCATATTTAGCCCCAATCCTTCCTGTTCTGTACCAATATTCCAAATCTTTTCCTTTCATATATTTCTTTTTAATAGTAATACTCCACGACCCTTCCCCGAAAATTCCTCTCCACAGTGATTTGCATAGGAGAGCTTTTCCAAATGCCCTCAAGTCCAATAATCCCCATCCACCAGAGCTCTTGGGCATAGATACCTTTTCCATTTTAGAGAGATGATATTTTCTCTGATTTGATTTACCACCCCATACAAAGTTTGCTGTGATCATGTTCATTTTCTCGATGATGCTTGCCGGGAGGAAGAAAATGTGGGCCCAATATACAGCCAATTGCGTTAGTACAGCTTTAGTTAGAACAATTCTTCCTGCCAAAGATAGGCTTTTGTATTCCCAAGCCAAAATATTTTTGTAGTACCTATCTATTAACCACTGCCAGTCCACTTTAGAGTAACCCTTGGCTTTTAGCTGAAAACCCAGATATTTTAGTCCATCCTTAATTGATCTCGTCTCTATTCCAAACAACTCAGAGATCCATTCCACTATTTCCATATTGATGTCATTGTGGAAGAGGGTAGATTTTGCCTTGTTTATATGTAACCCAGTAGCGCTTTGGAACCTATTCAGAATGTCATTGAGGCATATCCACGAGACCCTGCAGAGCATTGCAAAAATGAGCACATCATCGACAAATAGGTTGTGCGAGATGTAGTTATTCCTGCAAATCTTGACAGGCCTGCACCTGTTTTCAGAGACCGCCTTGTTTATATGAAGGCTAAGAGAGTTCATTGCCAGGATGAACAGAAGAGGAGAAAGGGGGCATCCTTGACGAAGCCCTCTTTCTGTTGGAAAAAAAGGAGAAGGCATCCCATTAATGATGACAGCATAATTCACATTTTCTATACATGCCATGATCCATCTAATGGAATTTGATTTCAGGTTGATCTTTGCTAGCAAACATCTTATGAACCCCCAATCTAAACAGTGATACGCTTTTTGTAAATCTATTTTCAGAATGGCAGCATCTGATTTTTTTGAGAGCATAGAAAACATGCTTTCTTGAGTATTAGCGACAACATCCAAAATATTTATTCCCTTTAAAAATGCATGCTGATCTTTTGTAAGATAACTGGATAAAGTCGCTTTTATCCTTTCAGCAATTATTTTTGTTATGATTTGGAAAGTTATATTGCATAAGGAGATCGGCCTGAATTCTTGAAAGGAGTCTGCTTCCACTTTTTTTGGAATAAGAGCTATATGGGTAGAGGATGTGAATTGATGAATGCTACCTGAAATTCTTGATGCTTCAACCATTCTTAGCAAATCTTGTTTAATGATATCAAAGAAATGGACAAAGAACTCTATTGTTCAGCCATCTAGGCCGGGACATTTATCCTTCTTAAAGGCCTTCATTACTCCTAGAAGTTCATCCTCTGTTATGGCCTGAAACAGTCTCTCATTTTTTTCATCATCTAACATATGTGGAGCCAGGTCAATACCCCATAGGATGTCCCGGAACCCGCATCCATCCCTTCTACTATATTGGCTTTTAAAATGTCTCACAACTTCCTTTGAGATATCTTGTTGAGAGAAAAGATAGCCCCCCTGACCATCCCTTATTTTCCATATGGTATTTTTCTCGCGCCTTGAGTTTTCATATTTATGAAAAAACTTTGTGTTCTTGTCACCTTCCTTGAGCCATGTTGCCCTGCTTTTGAGTCTCCAAAAAACTTCTTCCTGCTTCAGAAACTTTTGTTTTTTCCTCTCAAGCTCATTAATGCGGCATCTCATGCTGAACGTGAAGGAGTTTGCATCCATAACCTTTGAAATATTGTCCAGTTCCCTCTGAGTTTCTTGAAGAGCAAGTCTGTCCCTTTGTCTTTTTTTAAATTGCCATTCTTTGACCACCTTTCTCATAGCGGACAACTTGTCTCTAAAAGTCAAAAACGGGGGAATCATGTTTTTTGCAGATAAATCCTTCCATGTTTTATTTATGACTTCATTGAAGTCTGGATCTTCTAACCATATTCTATTGAATTTAAATGGGTACCCCTTTCTGAATCCATTTTCCCTCCAGCTGAGATAAATTGGTCTATGGTCAGATATAAATGAATTCCCAATGGACGAGTATGGCATGCCCAATTTATCAATAATGTTGACATGTACAATGAACCGGTCAATCCTTTTAGCAATGTACGCCTCTTCTATTCTTCCATTGTCCCACGTAGGCATCATTTTGGATGGAGCTATATCTACAAGATTTCTGATCAGGAGTTCATACTTTATGCGATCTGCAAGCGGATCTCTCTTCCTGCAGTTTCCCCATCGTTCTTTTGAGCTTAGAGTTACGTTCAAATTGCTTGCTATCATCAATGATTCAACATAAAAAATTTCTGAAGCAAATAATTTTTCCCAAAAAGGTACTCTGTTCTTATATGGGGCATAGATGTTCAAAAGATTAATGGGGCAATTTTTTCCTTTGATCGATGCTGAGATAAGAATGCCTGCAAAGCACTTGTAGGCTTTAGCTTTGATCCAAACAGGGTCCCACAAGACCGCCAGCCCCCCCGATAGACCCTTGGCCTCCGAAGCTACCAGGTACCATGATGGAAACATTTTCCTAAAATAGGATATGGAGACATGATTGGAGTGCATGGTTTCTTGAATTAAAATAATTTTTGGCTGAGCTGAGTAGAACAGATCCTTTAGTGCCAAAAATTTTAGGTCTGCTCCCAGACCTCTAATGTTCATAGATATAATGAAGGTCATTTAGAAGTTTCTCCAGCCACGCTTGCTCTAAGAGGCTGAGACTCTGACATGTCAAAGATGGGAACTTCAATCAGGGACAGGTTCCTTACACCACTGTCTGCAGCAATTGTCCTCCCCCTAAAATGTCTGCTACCTCCATTGTGCTTCTTTCTCACTGTTATATTTCTTGCAGAATTCGGGCTTATGAAAGGAGGAGCAGGATTTCTAGGTTTATGGATGGTCAAAGGTTCCAACTCAAGAGATTTTCTGCTTAGAAGAAAGTCTAAGTCGTTGTCATACAAATTTGTTGGGGATGAGACAGGGGAGTTTAGTGGGGTAACAACCACCATGGGCTCTTTGCCCTTCATAGATGGTAAGAAATTCTTTTTGGGCGTCGGCGAGGATGAAGAAATAAGAATGGGATGGGATCCCACATTAAAATGGATTTGCAGAGGGGAAGGAAAAACTTTGTCGTCATTTGGTTCCGGGATGGGCGCGCAAGGGAGAGGTGGAGTCTTGTTTACAACAGAGAAAGCAAACTTTGCCGCACTTTTAGGATTGGAATCGAGGCCCAGAGAGAAGTCCTGAGACATGTACTGAGGAGATTTGTTTATTTCATTTTCCAGATTTTTAACGACTTGCTCATCCACAAGTTCCGTCGGGGATAAACTAGCTGATGGAGATGGGTTCTCCATTTCAGTGAACACGGGGGTGTCTGTCTGGGTCTTTCGATGAATCAGTCTACTTTTTAGAGCTGAGTGCCGAGGACAATTTTTTATAAGGTGACCTGTCCTGTGACATGCTGTGCATCTGAAAGGGATGCCCCAAAAAGCCAGTCTTTGTTTTATTTTCAAGTCTCTCTAGGCAATCTCAATATGGTCAGGAAAACCCCCCCCCATAGGCCTTTTCAATGAGGATCCACGCTATTCTTTTGTCTTTTTCCCCAAGACACCTTGGGTCAACGTAGACAAATCTTCCAATGGAATTACCTATCTCAGCTAAAGTCTCCTTGGACCACATCTCCAGGGGAAGGTTTGGAAGTTTTACCCAGATTAGGTTATTCGAAGGAGTGTTTGTCAAGGGATTATACCCTATATACCACCTGTAGAGAGTGAGGAAGCTCCTTCTATGAACCCAAGGACATTTCAGAATGGTTTCTACATCACTGGCGCTCAAGAAATGAAAGCAATACCACTCCTTCATGAGATTTGAAATAATGGGGGTATATCCAATCAATGGTTTCCACTGAGCCTCGAGCCATTTTCTCATCGCGGCATCATCCATTTCTGGGAAGTGCCATCTACCTACCAAAGCTAGGTCTTGTAGACTTTCAATTCTTTCAGTCAAGTGAACACTGTTCAATTTTATAGCAGAAGGCGGAGGGATGGTTTTACAGGGTTCCGAGCTTTGTTATAGTGGCTTGCATGCTCGCGTAGTACCTTATCTTTTTGTTGGAAAACACCTTTCCTATTGACCTCCCGACCTGGCAGCTCACTATGAAGACCTTCCCACTCCCTGTCAGCATTATACCTCGAAGGTTTGACAACCACGTCATCCAGAGTAGATTGCCATCCACCAGACAACGTGGCATCCTCCCATTCCTTCTCAGCCTGAACTACAGCCCAGATCATGGCCTCCGTGGCCGACGCATCAGACCCACCGTCCATGCGCCTCCAAAAACCTTCTCCCTGTCTTTGCAAAGGTACCTTTGTCCTAGATAGATTTCCGAATCGGGATTTTTGTACCAGAATTAATCAGCCTCTGACCGATCTCTGAAAGAAAAGCCTAGATAACGTAAATGCCAAATGAGGGAAATTAAGTCACTACTGACATAGGAGCTGGCGCCAAGAAAACTCGGGAAGGATGGATCCAAAAATCAAGGTAGGCGCGGAAAAAGAAGTAGAGATAATAACTATGGATGACGTCACCGATCATGGCTATTGACTGGAAAGGGATAATCCTAAAAAGTTTATACCTTTTGGTAGAGGGCACGTCACTTAAACGACATAATCCCAATCCAAATGATATTTTAAATTCCAATCCAGATTAGAGTGTTGAAATCCGGTCCTGAGAATAAGGTTTTCTGGTCTGAAGAGCCAGGGCCATCGGTAGGATGGTAAAAACTACAGGCTGCAGTCCAATGGAGTTCCAGGTCCTAACAGAGGTTGAGAGAACACAACTACAAAATGAAACTCATGAAGCATACCATCTCCTTGTTCACTGGATGAAAAATCTTGACAACTTAAACAGGAACAGTATATTTCAACCATGCACCACCATGCACCTATTTTAAATCGGATGTCTTCACAAGGTTTATGAATTACTATAAACTTCTTCAATTTGTGAATGATTGCCCAGAACATTCTGAATAACCCCTAAAACCAGAGCATAGAGATTTATAGACTTGCTGGGAAAAGCGTACCCTGAAAAAATATCTTAAGCCTTGTTGGAAGTAAAAACATGGATTATCTTAAAAATGGTCCAGACGTTACATAGACTTTCTTCCCATCTTTATGTTTTAAAGCGTCATAACAGAAGATGTTCAGAATGACAACAACTTACTGAAAACTTACTGACACTGTGCAGTGTCTATAATTCATAGGTAAGAACTACATTCCATAATCTAAAATATACAGAAGATCAAAACTGTGAGAGACAGCATAAACTGACCTCTTTCTAGGCGCATGCCGAGGGGAAAGCGACGATAATCCTCCATTAAGCCCGAGAACCAGTAGATTTGGAGAAAAAACAGAAAAACCCAAGGTGATTAAGAGAGAAACGAGAGTCAAAGGAGAAACTCAGCTCGGCATCTGGGCGCAAAAGGATGATAGTGATGCTAGCCAAAATTTTACTCCCCTGCCACAGCGCTGGTTATATAATGGCAAGACCAGTGAGTAGATGGAGTGTGCGTGTCAACCTATGGGCTAGCATGTATGGCTATGGGCAGAAGTCGTCAAGTGTCTGAGATGGTGCACGTCGGGTGGTGGACATTTCATGGACTAAGCAACAGCTTGAGGCATGGAGCAAAAAAAGCGCAAACCTGTGATTTGGCACTTTGCGCTGAAGCTACCTGGTTGGATGGTTTCAGCTCGCATTCCCGCTCGACACGCGCTCGCAGAACCTCCTCATATGAAGATCTCACCAGGATTTAGAAACAGTTGATTTTTCCCTCATATGCTGGCTACTGAAAACAATTATTTATTAGATTATAGATGGTGTATCTAATTTTTTAACGCTGATGAGTAGGCATATGAACGTTTCTTGTTGCGTCGGATAGGAGTTCTAATTTTGACAATGTAAGAAACCCCATGATTATGACGAGGGTTGCATTACACGTAAAATTCGTACACACATATCCATCATTTCTTGTTGAGGTGTCTTTTTATTTTTCTCTTCACTATAGAGTCTTGTTTTCTTCGAGTGTTAGATAAATACGGGGTGTAAATCTTTTGAAATTATTATTGAGTTTTTAAATTGCTGATATTTAGTTTGAAGCTTATATTTATATTTTTTGATATTTCCTAATTGATTTTTAAATTTTTAATATATATATATATATATATATATATATAAATAAAATATTAATATATAAATTAATTTTATATTTATATATGTTTCTGCTTAAAGCTTATATTAGTTATATTTTAGATATTTTTATTTTTATATTTTTAATAATATACTTTTTAAATTAATATTTGTAATATATTTGTTTTAGGTTGAATTTCATATTGGTTATATTTTAGATGTTTTTAATAATATACTTTTGAAATAATATTGGTAATATATTTGTTTTAGGTTGAATTTCATATTTGTTATATTTTAGATATTATTAATTTATTTTTATATTTTGAAATAATATATGTAATATAAATATATAGTTTATATATATTATTATTGTAATATTAGATTATTTTAATAGGAAAATATATTTTTTAAAATATAGTTTATATATATTTTATTATTATAACAATATATATATTTTTATATTTTATTATTATAATATTATATTTTTTAATAGGAAAATTATTAATGTAATATAGTTAAGTTTAAAGGCGGTTTTATAACCTAGTTTAAGAGAGTATATCTAAAAAAGGGAGGTTGATTTAGTTAATGTTAGATAGAGAGAACTTTGAACTCGGTGTAGGATCTTTCTATGGGTCAATTGATGATGATGATTAATGTCCAATAAGATTGATATGGTCTATAAGACTCTAAGAAGGGAAGAGATTTCTTGGAATTTTTTAGCATTATATTTCTATGCTAGAAAAAATATTAAGAAAAGCGTTCCAAGATGACCATAATTTTGTTGACTTAAAAGGTCAATAAGGTTGGTAGTGCTACAAATATTTTCAAATTAGATTGAATGTGAGTATAAGATGGACAATCTAAGAGAAAATGCTTTTCATATTCAATAATCTTATTGTGGAAAAGGTGACTGCATACTCTTTTATCCCATGGTGTTTTGGGAATTGACCCACTCCCAGTTTCACTATGAAGCTCATGAGAATTTGTTATTATTTTAGCAATGTTTATTTTCTTCTTAACATTAGTCAATAAATAGCTCGATATTTTTTATTTTCAATATTGGGGTTGATCACCTCCTTATAATATTTTAGTTTCATTTTTCCCTCTAACTCTTTATCACCCCACAATTTCTCCTTAAATTTTGATGTAATAATATTTTTAATATTATCTTTGTGCTACAAAATGATCTCTTCCTCTATTCCCCCAATGGTTTAGAAAACTAGGTATACTTATGCCACCCCCTATAGCCCAAAGTAGGGATTTTGGCCAGTGTTAGAAGCAATTTTAGGAAACCTCTTAGCTTCCATGTTGTTTAGCTTATTCTTATACATAACATACCTAGTCATATCCATGCCTTCAATGAGGAAAAAGCTTGCTTCAATATCGCAGATAAGATAGGGAGTATCTCCTTTAATCACGAGATCGTAGGTTATAAACTACTTTTTTATTGGTTATATCTTCTTCCATGAATATTTGTCGATACTGCAACCCCAAATCTCACATCCATATAAAATAATAGTTGTGATGAGAATCTTAAAGAAGATTTTTATTTTTATCCCATATCCAACAGATCTATTGTTTTACAATTGTTTTCAAGCCCCATAATAGGCTTTCCATCATCCATTTTTCCTTTTTTCAATGTTATTATTTGGGCCAACTACCATTATGACATGCCTCACTCAATATCCATATCAAGATAACTATTGTAATTCACATTGAGATATTTATATTAGGTACCATTTGTGAATATGGGAAAGCGCTCGAGAGTTTCCCTACAAGGTTTTCCTTGGAAAAAATAAACACAAACACAAAGAAAAAGAAGGATAATAATAACCTATCTCAATTAATATTAACCCCAAATGAATCAATCTTTCATAGGTATCAAATTCCATAAGGAAGAAAACACATGGAACATTTCCAAAAGTAGTTGTATTGTTGGAATGATTTGCATCTCAATATATTCAATACTTCTTGGTGCTCAATATATTTGAGGTTAAGATGGATCTAATATAGTTAACAATGCAAATGCATGTATGTGCAAATAATCTGAGTCTACATACATATGTCACTTTTTAGAATTAAAGTGTTTTCTTAACTTAATAGTAGCATTAGAAATTATGCAAAAGATATTATGGAGCAGAAGGAACTTTCTTATGAAAGTGAAATGTTCTAAAGGGGAGAAATTATTAAGTATGATCATTTTTTAGCTTGGCGGGACTACATATTCATCATGTCCAATATATCATCCCAATCGGGGCAGGGAATTGAGCACCCGATCACCATCTATCCAAGACATTATGGACTAAGTATGATCATTTGTATTTGGTTTCATTGTAACAGTAAGGGGATGATGTTCTATAAATATCACCTATGACTTAGAATTAGCATCGATCACTTATTTTTATGTTTATGATAATTGAATCTTGATGAATAGCCTCACATACCACCATCCTCGTAATTATTGAACCACAAACTATTGGTAAAACAACGCAAGACCATCAAGACATTCAACATCAAAGTATGAATGGAATTTGGTGTGTAAAGATAACTATTAAATTGTAAGCATGATGTATGTGCATAAGGAACAAATAGAAATTGTAAGCATGAATTATGTTCACAAGGAACAAACAAACAAATGCACCGAAGAAGAAAAGTGAGATTGAAGAAGTTTAAAAGTATGTCAAATTCAAAGGCGAGTAATCATACTAATAAAGTGATAAAATCATACTATTGTTAAGTGTTGATTCATATCTAAATCAATGGTCACACTTATAACTCTGTAGATAAATGTGACCTAATTTCTTATTATTAAATTTTCCAAAATTACATTAATATGATATTAAATTTTATTATTTATTTGGTTTGTAAGATATCTCATTCTTTCCCCATATGCGAGTGTCAAAAAAGTGGCCATGTATAACACCCACTCCATTGATGGAAAAGGCACTCTCTGACCTTGATATCCTCACTCGACAACGCTCACAACTAGGCTCCCTTGCAACCTAATCAATTTTTGTACCTATGAAATTGCAGAGTGTATCAAGGTGTCGTCCTTTCAGCCTCTAGGAATTTACTCTTTGCAAGCTTGACACACTTGTCATACTCACCTCCTCATCTTCCTGCCACGGGTTTGGTTATAAGTTTTGGTAGATGGATTAGATGAATGTTCAGAAGATCTCTCAAGAAGAAACATTGTGCTCTTCTCCTGTGTAGTGATTCCATAGTATGTAGTCATTGTTATCATGCTCTAATGGTTCATGAAAGGGGATGTCCTTGTTTTTGGGGAAGAGGAAGAAGGAGACCCACGCCTTTGCCATGGTATGATTTCAGATTTGATTGGTTTGATGTTAGTATCCCTCATATATACTAGCGCATGGTGGTTGATATGGAAACCTCATCGCTTCACAATGTTGGGGACCATTTATGGGCTCTACACAACACACTCGAACATTATCTTTATGATCATGAGGAGGGGTCCTTAGTGCTTGAGGCTTGTCTCCTCGAACTGGAGTTGTAACTAGGACTTGCTAAGGTAGTGATAAAATACATGGACAAAGCCCTAAGGATTTAGTTGCACTCTACCACCACCTATGCTACCACCTCCACATATCATAGTCCAATTGTCACTCTGGAGAACAACAAAAAAATTCATAAAGGTAGTGGCATCGAAAATACTCCTAACACAAGGCATCAACAACAACTCAGCGCATACCTGCCTCTAGCTCAGGACATTCCCTCCCTATCAGTGGCCCCGATCATCGACTTGGGCATAGGTGTCATGCCTAGGCCAATTGTTCATCCTCAACCAGAAGGAAATGCTTAGTATGTCCTAATGTTGATTCTGGAAAGGTTCCTCAACAACATGTGGAGCAACAAATTGACTCAACTAGGTTCTCTAAAACAACTTAGACATTTATGCTTTCATATCTCAATTGTTTTCTTTACTCAGCTTGGTGTACTCAAACTATGGGAATGATGGCTTTAGCTTCTATATCAACCTCAAGCCATCTTCTCTTGTAGCTATGCACATGGTTCTCCAGCTCAAGCCAACCCTTTGGGATTTTTTTTTGGGTTGTCCTTTTGTCTCACATCTTTTGGGTTATCGTGATACAACTAAACATTTTAGTTTTATGGCTCAATTACTAATATAATGTATCCTATATAAATAAACATGTAATACACAATTTACTTAAAAAAGTAAGTATATATATATAATTTTGAAAAAAGCCACATAAACATGTAATACACAATTTACTTTAAAAAGTATATATATATATATATATATATATATATATATATATATATATAATTTTGAAATTTTGAAAAATATTGTTCATAATGATAATAAAAAATACAAAAGTTAAAGCAAATTGAAAGTTCAGTTATAAATAGTACTGGAATTACTTACGACAAAATGACACTGTGTCCAACTTAAGGATATTGAAGATCTAGCTAATTTTAAAAATATAATTTATGAGAAGAGTATTGAAATAAGATTTTGTCTATTTTTTTTTAATGGATAGTATAATTTGAATATGTATAAGCATCAAAATGGTATTTGGAAATATATTAATATATATATAATTTAAGAAATCAATTTATTAAAATTTGGAGAAAATATTAAAACAATTATTAAACAGAATAATTTATTATTATTAAAAATAGGTTAGTTTAAAATAGGTTAAAACTAAAGGTTAGTTATTTCTAAATCACTCTTTAATCTATTTGCATGGGCCATAAGTCCTACATTTAGATTGGCCATGAGCCCCACGCTTATCAAAGGGATAAACATGTTATTGTGATTAAGGGGGGTTGAATTTTAATTGATATTAAGAAATACATAATATTAACAAATAAAATTTCCAATAAGTAATTTTTTTGTGAATTTAGGTTATATTGTTTTAGAATTTCATCATACATCAACAAAAATATCATTGTTCATGCAATGCCTTGTTTTAATTTTCCTCTAGGGAAAACCATATCTCTTAACCGTTGTCTAGAGTTTAGGTAATTCGAAATAAAAGAATCTAATATTGATGAAATAATAACATATACCATAGATAGAGCTATATGAAATAAAAATAAAAAATTCCAAGAGGCAAAGCATATCATCAAAAGTTTGAAGAAGTGACTAGAGACGGGTCTTGAACACTTGTTTGAGTTGGAGTAGGAGGTTTTAAATCACACTGAAGATGACTTTTGAGGTGAGAAATCTAGGTGTGAAAATTCAACTAGACTTAATTTGGTAATTATTCACCTATATTTTAATGATTATTTGTCCCAATAAATTAATTTATTGCAAATATTGAATAAAAACACCACTACAAATTTCACCAAATAATAAACAATAAGAACTGGGAAAACACCACACATAAAATACACATCAATACATTTGGACAAATTTTCCTTAGAAAAACCCCAAGGTAGGGAAAACCATTCTATAGATGAGGGTTTTATTAATCTTCCACAAATTTGTAGTTGAAAATTACATAAACTGTTTGTCGTAAACTGGAAAAGCCCTGCCAAATTATTTCCTTCAATTATGCTAGCTAATTCGACCTTCTAAAAGCTATTCGACCCCTCAAAATCAATTTGACCCTCCTGTACAACCCTAAATCAACCCACACGTGTGGCCTTGGAGAATAAATTTGCCTCCTCTAGAAGCTTTAGTTCTTGGCCAAATAATTTGGCCTCCACTTGAAAATTGATATCTACTAGAAAACTCATCAATGCTCCTACAAATCAAATTCTATGGAAAATTCCTCCTTCCTATGGAAACTCAACCTCTCTCTAGAAAACTAGCCTCTCTCTATCAATTCACACCACTTGCAAAAATTCGACCTTTGTAGAATATTTTGAACTCCCTATGTCACTGAGAAACTAGAAATCATTGTGAAGACATTCTATTCAGAAAATTGATCTTCAATCATTGTTGAACCCTCTGTTGGTTGTTGAAAGATTAACAATACTGAGAGGGTGGGTGAATTAGTATTACACCCTAGGTCAATCTTTGCCCACTTTTTACCCTTCTTTAACAAATAACTGATTCATTCATTTATTAGCAGCACATCACAATGTATAACAACAAATCTAAGCAATCTTGTAAAAAATATGAGCAAAAAGATACAAATCATCAAACAACCAAAAGAGAATAATGTACAAGCCATCAATCATACACATAAGGACATTGGATGTTAGGTGGAAAACCCAACTGGGAGAAACCATTGTTGTTGTTGTTGTCTTTTTATGTGTCTTTATTACTATTATAAATATTCTTACATCATCTGCACTATCCACCACAAATGTGTAAGCCACAACTTTCCAATCACATGAATACCTCTTGCTCTAGTCCACTACCTAAAGGAACCCACCAGTTCTTGAACTTTGCAGACCACCATATGATGGAAGCCACTACTCCCACAACTTTCTAGGGCACCACTTACTGGATGCCCCAACACGCAATAGTCTATCCAACCACCATTGGATCGAAGACACTAATCCCAAATTCTCATGCCACTACATGAAGGATGTCACTACACTCTGAATCCATAAGCCAACACTTGCTATCACTGAATGTCCCAACCTTCAAGTTCTTTTGTGGGCCTCATTTCACAATATTTCAGACTAGGATCCACCTGTCTCAAACTCAACAAACAATAGGCCAGGTTTCGTCCATTTTCACACTAGGCCCATATACAAACTCTATGCTCTTCAATTGATTCAAAACCTCTGCAAACAACTCTAAACTATACCCTGCTCATACAATCAACTCATGACCAAACTCTATCACATCAACTTTATAGACATTAGTAACCTCACTTAGTAACACACATACATCAAGATGACAATACACGACTCTCTAGTACATACATAATGACAAGATAACAAGTTGTCAACCCTAGAAACACCTCAAGACAACACAATGGCAATGCTATAGAATTACAAGACAGTGAGTCACTCTACCTTACATAAATTAGCAACACAAACTCAACTAACTCTCCTCATCACACTTTATATATCACAACAACTCAATATAAAACTACTACAACATCATCTCTGTATATGCATGACAATGCATAGCCATACAAACTACAAAAACATACAATGAACACACTCAACCATGTATACTTTATACAACACACTACTCTTAGCCACACACAAATCAAAAACCACATCAGTAAAATCCACATGATAGACCCTACAACCACAATAATTAATTGTTGAAACACCAACAATATAAACCAAATAGACCCTTTTGTAAATCTGCTCTGACTCCTCAAACTCGAATGCTCTGTCTCATGCATTTCATCACTGTCTATACGAACATCATCAAAAGATAATATCAACATATGATGCTTGGCTACAACCATTCCTAATATCAACATATGATGCTTGGCTACAACCATTCCTGCACTGGATTTCCTCTGTCACGTTTAGTAGCGCACTACTTCAAGCAATGATCTTTGCATACAACATATCAGCCTGAATGCATGCCATACAACCATGTGCACACACGAATCAATAATGTAGAGTCTCTTAGCCATGCCTAATACACATCACTTCAGACCTGAGCCATCGATCTCTTTACATGCGCACTCACATTTGCTATCTTTGGGTTTGTCCATACACACTATCTCAAATCGATCTAGCTATCTTTGGCCTGGTCTCTACAAATAATCAAACCTATGCAATAGCAATTGAAACACCTTTTAAATAACTTCCTACACTCTAACTCAGACCAAACCGTAAGCCACTGCAATGATCTAATCAACTTGGACTAGATCCATTGTTGTTAACTTGGATGAGATGAATGCAGCGATGGAGACACCAAATCATTGATACTTCAATGATTAATGCATTCATACCATAAGGGACCAAATCTATGAGATGAGTGCAATCCACTGCCATTTGTGTGATCTAGAGCGTTATGACCAAATCAATTAGTCATTCAAAATTTCAACATATTCTCACTCTCAATGACGACCAATTCAATTCGATTGATGAAGAGACAAGTCAAACGAACCATTGTCAACCTTTACCATGGGCAAATCACTGGTTGAGGCCCATGATTTATCTTTCACACTCGATAGGCATCTGAATGGGATATAAATGGGTATCCTAACACTAAAGTATGCATGAAAATAATGGGATGGTATAGGCACTCGTCCAGTGCTGCATTTTGATAGTTCAAAGACTGCAAGACTCCTCTGAACTACGGAAAATCATGCTTTCTCTCCCCAAAACTCTTCCACTTATCTTCAAACATTCTCCAACACTTCTATAAGGACCTGTACCACCTCTGCAATACCTCATAACATCAACAAACCTCTGACAAATACCAAAGCATCATCACAAGCTCCAAAGCCCGTTAACATTAATGTCAACCACAACTGGCTAACTGACTCCTAGATTTGACATCAATGCCAACACCATGCAGCTAACATTGGTGTCAACCCATGCTATCACTGCACCCTTACTCACTTGAATTGTGTCTCCAAGATGCCCATCGGTTTCCTCTTATAATATCTCATTAAGAAATCAAAGGCCATGATCTAATTACAATTGATAGTTAAGATCATATCGACTTCATCAAATTACTTTTCTAGAAGCCACTAGAGAAAAATCGACTTGTTTCAATTAATACTAATTGATTAACCATTTCCCTAAGTTAGACTTAAGAAAATAATTAAAATTGATTAATAAATTTACTTATGACATTTTCACTTAGAAAAATAAACTAGGTTTGGAGATAATTAATCCATTTGTGTTTCTAGCCTCATTGACACCACTTGAGACTAGAACACGTTCAAGGATTTTCAAAATTTTAATTTAATTCTTAATACTTATTAAATAAATAATAGATATTTAACTTTCATTAAAAGCTTTAGAATATTCTTAGTAACAGATTTACAAATTAAAGGTTGAGATTTATTTTAAAAGTAGTTAAATGCTCTTTGTTTCCTTTTAATTATATTGATTAATTAAAAAACATTGATAGCGACATATACAATGAATTATGGTTATTTTTGCATTTGGTATTGATAGACCATGATTGGAGTGAATCTCCATGATTATGTATATGTGTTATATATATATTATGGTTATTTTTGCATTTGGTATTGATAGACCATGATTGGAGTGAATCTCCATGATTATGTATATGTATATATATATAAAATAATAATAATAAAAATTTACAATAAATTATAATTTAGTTAATTAGCTTGATTTTTATTATAATTAATTTTTAAATATTAACAATGTGTGACATATCATAAATAAAGTGTTTTGATGCTTATCATAAATTGATCTCTAAAAACATTTGCCAACTATATATATATAGGAAATATTTGGGTAGATCCACAAAAAGGATCACATCGTGCTGGCTTATTAGCACAACCTAACCCCAAGGGCCTCAAAGAGAATTTACCCAATAACCTCTTAGTAGAAGTGCTTAAATAACAAGAACTCACCAATTTCGCTAACCCTAAGGGCTTCATATATTTCTATTATAATGCGACTTTTTGGAGATTCCGGTGAGGGAATCCGGCGGAAGAAATTGAGATTAAATCATGATTTGTTGCAGTTAAAATGGTTTTTTAACTGCATATTCGGATTCAGCACCCTGAAAAACCCCTGGGACGCTTTGATTGTGCAGAAACTAGCTATCAAACTTGCGATTCCAATAAATTGCTGCCGGATTTTCACCGAAAAAACCCGCCGAAAAGGTTTTCAAAAAGTCGCGTTATAGACAACTGCTAAATAAAGTATCACATTTTATTAAAAAATTATATATATTAATCTATTATTAATTTTTAATTTCTCAACTGACCTGATTATACAGTTTTTCAATAAATCATTTTTTTAATCTCTCTTTTTCTTTGTTTTATATATAGATGGCAGGTTTCCAAGATTATAATTTCCATAAAGATCACAATAGAGACGTGGTACAGACGTAAATGCAGAGAACCCATCGGAGTTGATCATATTCACTCCTTTTTGTAAAAGGTTACGGATCCTATGAACAAGGCTCGTAATCACACTTTATACACTTTTGTAATCAGCACGCTCCCTTAGTATATTTGGCATGCCGCATTGAGGTGTGATAAATATTGGCTCACTCTAACATGGTTCATTGTCACCTTATTCCCGTTCTTATAATACCCGTAGGATGCAGTTTGTACTATCTACTCATTGTTGATCGTTAACGAATGTTAAATATAAATTGCTGCCTCTTCTCACAATTTTATGTGAGCCAAACCATTTTCGGGTTTGGGTTTTTTGTTTTTGTTTTTTTTGTTTTTCTCCTTCTCCTGAATTTGCTCAGATAGTTATGGCTCCCGAATTGCCAATTCTGTGTTCATGTTAAATGATTTATGTCTATATACATAACTCATTTTTAAAAATATTTCAACGGTTTTTTTAATGCCCTTATCTATCATTCCGACGCTTCTTCAATGTCCACCACCTACATATGTTTTAAATCAGGATGATAGGATGGAGAGTATTTTTATTAATCTTGAGATCATAAGTTATAAAGTGCTTTTACATCTATTCTATATTTCTTCATGACTCTTTGGAGAGTATGCAACCCTAAATCTTAGAACCATATAAAATAACTTGAGTAACCATAGTATTGAAGAGGAGTTTTCTTTTTATCCCATACCCAAAGATCTCTTGACTTACAATTGTTTTCAATCCCATAATAAGCTTTCCATCCTCATATTATTATTTTTTTATTGTTATTATTTGGGCTAGCTACCACTATGGCATGCCTAACTCAATATCCATATCAAGATAGCTATTGTAATTATTGTTGATAAATTTACATTAGTTACCATTTGTAAGTATGAGAGTATTTCAGAGTTTTCCTACAAGGTTTTTCTAACGAGTTTTCTTTAGTACAACTTTTTGGAAGCTTTTCCAGTGGGTTTTTTCCGGTCTAATTTCTCTAAAATCCGACAGGAATTTATTGAAAGTTCAAGTTTGATGGGTAAACCCTGCACAATCTAAGTGCCCCAAGGGTTTTTCAGGGTATTGAATCCATATATACAGTAAAAAAACCAGTTTAAATAACACAAATCAAGATTTCATCTCAATTTTTTCTGCCGTATTTTGACACAGAAAGTCCAAAAAGTCGCACTAAAGACAACTCCTTTTTCTAATAAGTAAACACTCACATATAATAATAATAAATTATACCAATTAATCTTAACCCCAAATGAATTCAATGAATTAAACATTCATAAGCATTCATAGAGGCACGAAACATTTATAAAACTTGTTACACTCTTGGAATTATTGTTTGCATCTCAATAGATGCAATACTTTTGGGTGATTAATAAATTTAAAGTAAAAATAGATATAATTTAATTAACCATGCAAATACATATATATTCAATACCCCACCGCCCTCTGTCGATCTTGATGATGCCTCCGGTCTGGATTGCCCTCCGCTTTCCCTGGCTACCCTGAACCTTATTGGCACCTGCCTCCACCCATCCCCTACCTTCGACTCGCCGCTGCCTCACACACCTCATATTTTCGTCCTGTCCTACACCCCTACATTCTCTGGCATCCCACATCCCGGGTCTGCTACCCTCCCATTCCCCACCCAGGCTGGAAGCTCTGTACCTAACCCTATCAACCTGACACCCAACACTCCCATTCGCTCTGGCTGCTTCAGCACGCTGGTCCCAAACCTTAAAACCACTCCTCCTACTCCGTAGACAGTTAACCAAGGCATCAGGGGACTCCTCCTGGAGTATCCGATGGCACGCAGGTCTGAAAAAGTCAAGAAAGGAAGGTGTTTGAAGGCCGTTGACAGGGATATCAACCTCTCTCTAGGGAAGACCTCTCGATGGGAGAAGTGGCTGAAACGGCCAAGAAGGTCCTGGTGGGCCGAGTTTGTGGGCAGAATTACATAGTGGAGAGACTACATCTCTAGACCAAGGAGATTTGGGGCACTTTACTCAAAGAATTGCCCACCATTCGGGTTCTCACGCGAGGGTGGTTTGCCCTTAGATTTCACAGGGAAGAGTACACAGATTGGATACTCTCTAGGTTTTGGCACATTGAATTTGCCCCGGTCTTGCTGAAAAGATGGGATCCGTTATTTGATCCTGAAAGGGAACAACTAGGAGCTGGGCCGATATGGGTACGTTTACCAGGGCTTCCTATGCAATATTGGTCTCTGGATGTCTTCAAGCACATCGACAATGCACTGGGAACCTACTTGGAGCATGACCAGTCTTATGAAACAATTAGAAATATGACCATGGCTCGTATACTGGTTCATTTGGATACTAAAGAAGGCCTGGAGGAGAAGATAACCCTACATTGGAGGCACTATGCGCGCAGACAAAACCTGGATTATGAAGGTGTCCCATTCAGATGCAAAAGATGCCACAAGGTTGGGCATCTTTACAAAGACTATCCACTCATCTCGCCATCTTCTCCTCCAGCATCCAAAGGAAAGAAGCATCGCCAGACAGAAGACCCGATTGTGGATGAGCAGCCCTCAGGTCTGGATAGTCCAAAGGTTGCGGCTGGGGACACTGTTCAACCATCCTGTGCTGCCCAGATTCTGCCTATCTCCCCACCTATGACTAGATCCCGGTCTGCTGCGGTGGCTTCTCCATCAACGAGTACTGTTTCTTCCCCCTTTTCCTCTACTCTAAATGATAGTCATTTTATATTCTCTTTGGCATCTACTGCATCTTTACCTTGTTTGGTTACCTCCCCCATTACTTGTGCACTTGATGCCCCCAGACCATTTTCTCCACTACCCCCTCAGTTGTCCATTCTCAGGGGTTCCAAGACCTCCCTATATCCCCAACTGCATCGGGTTCACACTCATACAATCTCCGCTCCCACCACCAAGCTATCACTGATTCGCTTGGCTTGGGCATCACATCCTCAAAAGCTGAGCTAAAGCCCTCCCGGGGGAGGCCATCCAAGATATCCAAAGCCATCAAGATTGCTAGGGCTGATGTGGCCCTAGGCAGACAGAACACCATTGAAAGGGTACTTAGAGCACAAGACACCCTTGGCATTGTTCCCCCATGAAGTGGCTATCCTTCAATTGTAGGGGTTTAGCTAGCCCATCTAAAAAATTAGCTCTTAAGAGGCTCCTAGGCAGTGAGCCATGTGATATCATTTTTCTTCAAGAAACCCTCGGTAGGTTAGAGCAGATTGTTAGGACTCTCCTAGCCATCATGCCTGGATGGCAATTTCAGGCTTCGGATGTCGTTGGACGATCGGGGGGTATTTCTCTTGGGGTAAACCCTCAAACCATCAAGGTCATCTCTGCATGGGGTGGTCATGGGTTCCTGGGTATGGATATTTTCTCTGCTGAAATAGGCAGGAATCTCCGTATTATGAATATTTATGCTCCCAATCATAGTAGACTGGACTTCTGGCAGTAGTTACTCGAGAACCCCCTGATTGACCATTCCACCATCCTTGGAGGAGACCTAAATTTCACCATTGGCCATGAAGAATCCTGGGGACATCACTCTCAGTTGGATCCACTCTCGGATCAGATGGGATTGCTTTTGGAGCAACACCATCTTATTGATCTCCCCATGAATAAAAAGATGCCTACATGGCACAACAGAAGGATAGGAGATGCAACTCTTGGCAGGAGACTTGATAGGTTTCTCATTCATGAAGACTTGATTGCATCCCTTACAAATTACAAACAGTGGGTGGGCACTGGTGGGATCTCGGATCATTCCCCTATCTATCTGGAATTGGTTGGCTCAACTAAAAAACCCAGGGCTCCTTACAAGTTTAACTCGACCTGGTTAAAGGACCCAGAATATATCAGGTTAGTTACAGAATATTGGAAAGCACATTCCCTACCAATTGATCAGGGGATGGCCGAAGGCTTTTGCCGCAATCTGGTAAATCTTAAAAGACTATCAATAGATTGGGCAAAGGGGAAAAAGGCCAGGGAGGAGCAGACCCTCCGTGATATTGAAAGTCAGCTGGCCTCACTTACGGATGATCAAGGTAGAGGATACACCTCTATCGAAGCCAAATTTAACGTTACGGCCTTGGCTATCTGCAGATGTACTTGACATATTGGAACAATGGAATTTGGAGTGGAGGCAATACACTACAGCTTTAAAAGAATCCCATGTGAGACTTAGGGATGTCGAGGACGAACTGATATGGGCTCATGCACAAAAGGGGATTTATACACCTAAGGAGGGTTATCCTATTATACATGCTCGCCACAAGCCTATCTCATTGGAAAGTTGGTGGTGCTGGTTATGGAAGCTGAAAGGCCCGCCTCGCACACGCCTCCTGATGTGGAACATTATCATGGACAAGACCCCATCTGGAACAAATCTCAGAAAATGCTCCTTCCAGGGCCCCTCCTGGTGTGTACTATGTCGTGGGGAGGAGGAATCAAACCATCATCTGTTCCTAACATGCACCACAACACAACAGATCTGGGAGCAGGTGCTGCATATGCTTAATATAACTCAGCGATGGGAAGGTGATAGTATATCGAATGCCTGGAACAACTGGTGGACTGAAGCCCCCAATTTAAAAACCCGAAATCTCCCTTTAATTGTATGCTGGAACATATGGATGAGCAGGAACAACAACATTTTTCTTGGCAAACAACTTCTTTGGCCCCTCATTATCCCAATAATCTGCAATAGTTACAATGAAATTCCGGATGATGTATTGGAAGCCTCGGCTCGTACTATCATTCCGGAGGTTATTGACAAAGCTCATCCATGGGCCTACTTTGATGGTTCAGCACAGGACCAGGGGTGTGGCGGAGGCATCATACTATACTTATCAGAGACACATATTTTCCATATATGCATGGGTTTGGGTGCTGGCACAAACAACCTCGCAGAGCTCCTATCGCTTTGTCATCTTTTATACTTTGCATTAAACAAAAATTGTAGACATTTACAAGTTTTTGGGGACTCTAAGATTGTTATTAATTGGTTCAACTGCATTTCTACATGCTGTGCACACACACTCAGAACCATATTAGATGATGCTTTGTTTTTAAAAACTCATTTTGATCAGATTACATGTTCTCATATCTATAGGGAGCACAACCAACTTGGGGACTGCCTCTTTCTTCTTGTCAAGTGCTTCTCTAACATTGTACCTTAATCTTAAGATATACTTTACAACCATAATATATTAAAAATAATTAGAATCGAGAGTAATTTCTTAATTAATTATATGAAATGCTCTGAAACTGGAAAGTTGAAACACATGCTACATCAAGATTTCTGCAGTATTGACCCCATTTAACATCATCACAATACATCCACTTTGTCATGGATGAGAAAAGCACAAAATGGCTATGCGACATGCCCCCTTGTCAACTATAGGGCTTAGCTGGAGTATGTTACAAATATGTATTTTGAAATAGGAGAATAATGTTGATAAGTAATTTGGATGCACAAAAAGAAGAAATATATGTCTCCAAAGGAAAGCACAATAAAAGAAACATTTCTTGTGATTGACGGATGATTACCCTCAAAAGATAGGAAAAATAAAATGTAACCTTGCAACTTTATTATATTGGTAAATATGAGGGTGTATAGTATATTTTACCTAATTTTCATTTATGTATAAAACATACTAGAAATAGATCAACACAATAGGCGAAGGGATTTTACTATGAATGGTCCTTGGTGAGAGATCACTTATGGAAAGAAATTTCATTCTTGCATATATAGTACGAGGTCAAATAAAAAATACTCTTCCATTTGGAAGGAAACAATGGTGGTACTTGTTGACTGACCAATAATATACACTATGCAAATATCTTGCAGTCATTAAAGGTCAAAGCGCAAACTAGAACATGTGATGAAACTTACTTCATTATACCACTCATATTTTAATTGTTAGTTCCATTCTAAAACATAAATAGCATATCATTGTAAAGAGAATTGGCACTTGGGAATCAAGTTTTTTAGAAGTATAATTCTACCATGAAATATGATTTTTCCAAAAGGAGGACTGGACATCTCCAACTAGAAGCATAATATAAGTGATTTTGACATGAAAATGTCAGTACCTCAATAATCAAAAGTGCCGTAGGAAACTGGAAAAAGAAAACTAGTAATTCCAAAAAGAAAAGCATATTAAACAGAACTTCAGATAAAAATTGTGTTTAACGAAAGTAAAGCGTTCAACTGCACCCTCCATAAATGATATGTAAATACAATAACAAGTTTGGTGTATCTCACATGTGGCAGAGAAGTAATAATATGATGCTATAATATATGAAAAAAGGGTCCTAGAGCTAAATAACCCAGTAACATGAGGTTCACATATATGCAAAACAATTCTTGTATAAAAGATAAACCTAAGTTTCATACCCGGTTATAAGGTGACATTTGCAAACTGGTAACCGTTAGAATAGCCATTGTGGAATGAAGAGTCTGAGTCCCAAAGATAGAAGTCAATTCTAACCAAAAGCATAAAATCAAGACAGAAGACTAGTATATCTATTATTATTTTTCATTTGTTTCCCCTCATTTGTAAAGCGAAGGTTTAGTAAAGCTGAAGATAAGCCAAAGTGTGACAATTGTGGCAACACTGTTTCAAATATCCGTGATGTTGTATTTGAGCAGAAAAAGGTATATGACTAGGCCTATAATCACAAGCATTCTCTTAAGGAACTGACAATACCAATGACCAATCTACTCAAAGAAGCACACAACAGAAGTAATATGATAGATAAAGTTACTCCCAATATAACGGGAGTGCCATTGGATTACCCCGAGATTAGACCAGAATATAAGTTTGTCACAAAATTTGATACTGCAGATTAATATAGATTGTAGAATTTCCTAGAATAACTTTCACCACAAGAAGATGGCTAAAAATATCCAATGGAAAATAGACTAAACCTTGTATCTCACCACTAGTGCAGTAGAAATCCTTTTTTGCAACTAGAGTCTAAGAAAACCTCAGCTAAGGACATTTGTAAATAGGAAACCCAACAATGCTAGACAAAACATGTCCAAACTGATGTAGCAATGAAATTTACCAATCAGAGCTTGCATGTTTTAATGGGCATAAAACCTTAATGAAAAATACATTACATCATCGAATTGAAATGAGGTCATGCCCATACCAATAGGACCTTCCCTCACTTTAAGGAATATAGAGGAAAAGTATTAGGCTTTAACCTTCAATCTCCCCCTCGAGCTGCTTTGTTGGATTATTTTGGGAGGTTGATTTAGAAAGCGCCCTAGATGACAAGGGTCCATGAGTGCTATGATCAAAATAATAATTGAATAGACCATGATGATTCGAAATTTATTGTGGAACTCCCAACCCACAGTATGAACATGGATGCCTACTAAGAATGGAGTTACATTTGAGCCCTAAGTCTCTAGGTGGAAATCAAAATAAAAACTTGCACTGCACAAAATATGAAACAAAACTGTGTTCATCTTGAAGGAAACCTACCTTCTAAGATTCTCATGTTCCCCTCACGAAAAATACTAAAGGATCACACTGTGAATATTTTTATACAATTCAAAACTTCAAGATTTCATAGACAAAAAAACCCAATAAAGAAACAAGGAGAAGTTATATCAGATTTTAAAGCAAGACATCATTCCAACACTTTCTAAGCATACCCTAGGAACAAAAATATAGGATAAAATCCAGAACCTGCTTCATCTTCCAAACAACCTCTCCATCTCTAGATAAATTTCCTACACGAGGGGTTGTTAACCATCTCCTACAACGAAAGTATGGACCTTGACATTAGCTTCAATCTATTTGAAACATAGAATATTTTGTACCACTTTGTCTTTCATCATGGTTCGTAACTTTTTTACATCATCCCATCTTACAATTGCTACACAAATTTATGAAAACATCACAATATATGAAGCATTTATAACCTGTTGAAGAAATCCTTCTATCACACACTCAACTATATTGATACTACTACGAATTTACAAACACTAAGAAATGAACCCCACAAAGTGAGACAATTTCTTATTCGTATTTTCTCAATAGATAATTCAGTTTCACCTAGACAAGGGGCACAATTGACTGAATCTATACGTAGAATGCCTAGTGTAGTAATTCTGTTTGATGAATTGAGAAGGTACACATAGATGCCTTCAATATTCTACTTCAAGGATGCCCTATCTACTTATCATTCAAACTAGACAGCTAAACTAATGAATCAGTTGGGGTTTCATCTCATACTGGGTTGGGACAAACAAATATCATAGATTAATAGGTCGTACTAGTCCTCCTATAATGCATGTTTACATATTGTTAATTGGTAAAGCACGAACACATCCATGAAGAAATAAGAAAGAGAGAAAGGAATTACTTGCCCGACTAAAAGGAGGAGAACACCACTCCATAATATCTTTGACTACACCAAAAACATGGGCTTTCCTGACGACTTCCACCCATATGAGAATTGCCCTTTCCTCTCTTCCTTTTGGAATACTTCAAACTTACCCGCATACTCAATTTGCTTCTAAACTGTTGCTGTTTTTTACTGGAAATTACACAGAAAACAAAAGTCGAGATTATTATAATATATTATTGACCTGAAAACCTTACAATATTTCATTGGACTCACAAAGAGAGATTTGTATAGTTAGTCTCAAACAGGGTTACAAGATAACCATAGGTGCTTTCATAGATCATATGCTATTATAGTTCAAAAAAAAAAACTATAACCCTCTCTCACACAAGTGATTTGTAAACATAACAAATCAAAAAGTTGAAATGTTTGAAAGTTAAAATATTTAAATTAGATGACATCGAGGACCCTCACATGAGAGCCACGTGCTTCATCACTCCATGTCCATAATATATCATGCAAGTTCTGCACCATGCCACGTTAACCTGCAATGTGTCAATCTAGATTGGTGGATCTTTGAAGAATTCTATGGTGTTGTCTTCTAGGCAGAAACAAAAGAAAGACAAGGCTTCAACTTTAAGGGGTTGGGGCAAACTAACCCACTGTAACAAACCCGAGTTAAAAGTTCATGTAATAAAAGTTAATAAAGGAAAAATAAGACCACGGTTAAGGGACACTTATTCCAAGCTGAATGTTGGGAAAAATATCCTAGTGGGCATCACTTGATGTGTTTATGGCTAAGGGGAAATTGGCAAAGGCAATGGCTAAGGCTTTAGAAAGGAAAAAAGGTATTAATTGGAATTTATTTTATGAAAATAAAGGAAATTAGGAGAAAAGGGAGGTGAAAGTTCACATGTTTCATGTGAGGAGGAAAATGAAGGAAAATAATGGAAAATTGAAGAAATTAGAAACATCATTAATAAAAAGACATCATAGCATCAGTTGGGAGCCTTTTGTTAGTTTAGTTTTGGAATTAGTCTCATAGAGGAGAAGAGCACCAAGAGGAGAATGAAATAAATCAAGCAAAGGAAGGACATGACAAGCAAAGGAAGGATAAGGCAAGCAAAGGAAGGACAAGGAAAATAAATAAAGGACAAGAAAAGCAAAGGAAAACAAGGATCAAGCAAGGAGTGAGCAAGGAAAAGTTGGATCAAGCAACTTCAACAAGAATACTTGCAGGTAATAGGTTGCATGTATGATTTCTTAGTTGGTTTTGACATGCATGGTTGTGCATGTTGGTATTTGGTTCTTTTGCTGTTATTGGCATGGATTTTGTCTGGTTTTGACGTGGATTTTAGCCTAGCCTTGCTATTTCCGGATAACTATGGTGTGATGGGATTCCTTATCGGTTTGAGCTTTGGATTGTTGGATGGCTTTAGAATATGGGGTGGGGTGGTCTTAGGAAAATTCCCAAACGCCTAAGAATCTCTTAACCAGTAATGGCAGGATACACGGTAAACCCTGAGGGTGGAGACAAGAAAAATTCATCAAGGATGGTGAAGGAATCCAGAGGCATCCAAGTTTAGTTTGGTTTTGTGATCTCGGGGCCAGTTTAGGTGAGATCACAGTATGGTGAGGGTGGAGGTGGTTTAACCTCTAGATTCCCTTGGTTGTTTTTGGATTGGTTTATCCCATGAGATCCTACATTTATGCTTGGAATATGGCACGGGGGTGATTGACTAAAAGAAGATATGGTTCAACCAATCTATGGTCGGGGGTTTCATGAAAGTCCTGAATCTCATTGGATTTTGCCTATGTTTAATAAGAGCTAAGTTTCTCTTTCTTTTGATGACTAAATGTACTTGCTATTATGTGGCTTTAATCGTTGTTCTCTCAATGTTATTTATCTAGTTATAGGCTGGTTATAAGCATGGTTATATGCCAGTTCTCAGTCATGGCTCTTTTCATGTTTTTACTTGTAATTGAATAAATAATGGATGTAAGGCCTAATTGATGTTATAACAACGAATGTGAGAAGGTAGAAAAATAATGTGAGAAGGTAGAGACCCTTCTTGTTAAACCTCAGATAAGTTTTCAGTCCCTTATGCTTAGACTTGCATTAATGACCTGTAGGGTGCATATTTACCATGTGTTTTACAAAATGTAAGTCCCGGTTGGGGATGGTCAGGTTAAGTCCTAGTTCTAGTTTTGGTTTACGAGCATTGTCTTCATGTTTGTTATGAGTTCTAAACGTTTTATAGAGTTATGGACAAATGTTAAGCCCCAACCCTTGAAAATATCCTTAAATCTCGTAGTCGCTGGCATAACACTAGCAGAAAAAGGCTACAATCACACTCATGCAACCTCATGGGAGAAACTGGGGAATCTAAGTCACTTGGAGGGCTTGACAAGGGAGCGAATGGGGCTCTAGTTCAAAAAAAGATGAGTTGTCTCAAGGACACAGGTCCAGGAAGGGTGGGTCAGCCCTTGAGGGCCCTATGGCATCAGAAAGAGGTTAGTAAGGTCTAGTTGTGTCAAATCTATTTCCTTAAGGTCATCTAGGAGGTTGAGTCTTATCATAGTAGCCCCTTAGATCATGTTTACCCCAGGAAAGCTGGTGAAAGTGGGTAGATATGACAGGAGGTGTGTTACACCCACTTTGCTGCAGACAAATTTGTTTATTTTTTACTGCCCTAGAAATACAACTGTGGGAGTTTATTTGAAAAAAGAAATGAAATGGAACCTAAGCCAAGTAGACACTCAAACTGCTAAATGGCCAATCACCTCAAAAATAATAGCTTGAGGTTGCAGGTCTAAAACTAATGAAATTGGAAACAAAGATAAATTAGCCAATTGTAAGGTAAGGTTGCACCAACAGATGAACTGAGCATGAAGGTGTCTCTCTGCTTTCACCAAAGGATGCACATTTCCACTAAAGGAAGAGAATCTTATGGCGAGATCCAACTTATGAGGGTTTATGTGTTCCCTGTAAAGATAAGTGTTGAACCAGTCATTGCGCAACCATCATGACCTTACATTTTCATAATATATATTCCCATAGGGGTGTGTCTTTTTACCAACATCTGTAAAAAAAACTCACTACCCAGTAATGAGCTAACAAGCAATCACACAGGGGATAGATTTTAACATTGGTGTTAGGGCTTTATTTTGGGTTCCTCGATATTACTATGTTTTCCATATTTCTGCAAGGAGTGGTCCCATGGAATTCTTTAGCTTCACCTCCTCTTCAAGAAAAAACCATCCCCAGTTCCTCGCAGGTAGTAGAAAAATACTAGAATCTCAACATTTTACTCTATGCATTCAATCTTTTTCGAATACGTTCCTTTTTTTCTCCCCTGTTTGATTTCAGGGAGAAATTCTATATTCAATATCATGAAAAGATGAAGTTTTGCCTCAACGTTTAATATCAGTGAGAAAAGGTTTAGGGAGATCTCACAATCGCAGGGGGAGTCAATGATTCTTCCTCCCTTGACTCACTCACCTACCACCCCTGAGAGAGAGAAAGAGCACGAGAAGAAGGAATGGGAGGAAGAGCATGAGATCGAACGCAAACACTCATTCTTTGGTATCTTGGAATTCAAGTGAAAACAAAGAAATACAAACAAAATCTATTCCAAAAGGTTGAATGGATGGGGTAAAGGGAAAATTAGAGAGGGTTACTGGAAAAGTTGCTTCCTTAAAGTAGGTAACTTTGTTCTTCTATTAATTTTTGCCATTAACTCTTTTCTTCCATTTTTAAAAAATTGTTTCCTGCCATAATCCATAAGGAGAGAACCCCTGGGGGTAAGCGAGCATGCATTGATGGATAAGTAATGAAACATGTTGCTTCCTTATATATTGGATGTAATGATTTGCTTGCTTATCAACCATGGAAATATCTAGGAGGAGGTGCGACTTCATGTTCCTAGCATCGAGTGAGAGGTTTATTTCACTAAGCCCTCTAAACCCAAGGCTAGGGTGTTTTCTTCTGAGGTGATAACTAAGGCTTGTTGTTTGTTCTCCCTTGGTGAGTTGGTGAGGAGCCTAATGGAAAGATAAGGGAAATTGTTATAGGGGTTTATGAATGAATGAACCTGGTGATCAAGTTAGAGCTTGTTTCAACCAATGTATTCCTTGAGTAGTGTAATTGAGCTACTCAAGACAACGAGGTGCCAACACTTCTTCATTTTCCTGCTTGTGGAATAATTTTCAGGTCAATCTTTTGCATATTCAGACTTATGTTATCCTTTATTCTCTCCTTGGTATTGTGCACAATATGTCCTTTTACAAAATTCAGGAAGTTAGAAGCCTTGAGAAATTAGATAAATACACACTCACTAGTAAGAAAATGGAAACTAACCTATAGTGGCAGGTAGGCTCAGATGCTGCAGAGGGTTAAGAACTGGGCTTTAGACTACTTCAAGTTGTGAAGACCTTCTTGAAGAGCAAGGATACAATGCACTTCAAGATGTGAAGCCCTTTCCTACAAAGTGATAATACAGTTCAAAAGACAACACAATGCACTTTAGGTTGTGAAAATCTTTCTTGCAGAGCGACAATACAATTCAAACCATTGTAGAAAAAATAATCTAACTAGATAAGGAAAACCACATCAGAAAAGGTATACATGTGGTTCGGTGAAATCAATTCTAAGACGCACAACAAGATTGAAGTGAAATCACTTCCAAAATAAACATGTGCGATCATGTTCTATGTATTAACATACAAGTTACACACTAAAAACAAGGTACAAACTACAAGATTAGGATGCAAGTGTTGAGGTATTAGATGAGAAAGGATGCAGGTTTTGAGTGGAAAACGAGGCAGGTGTTGAGTAGTAGGTGACACCTACATAACTTTGTATATAAAAAGGGCCAGATTAAATGTTTCAGACTAATGCTAACTTGAAAGTTAGCATAAGTTCAAATTCATAAATGTTTTAAACTCTTTAGTGCAGGTTATCCTAAGTTTTAATAACAATCACATAAATCATATATTATTTCTCGCAATAAGAGGTAAAAACTGAAACTTTGGGTAAAATTTTGTTTGATAGAATAATTTTGCTAAAACTTTGGTTAAAAGCTTGAATACATTGGTTTTTCAACCCAAATTAATATTGGGTCAGTGTCTACCGATTGCTATAGCCCCTATAGTACTTCGATAGGGACTAGTAATTGGATTTCCATATATATATATATATATGGGCACAAAACCATGGATAACTGAATTTATAAGTGATCACCTTCACTCAACCTTATTACATATGGAAGTGTTTATGTGTTTATAAACATGCAATGCATAAACAACCCTAAGGGCTATTGATCAAGTTATAAAAGACAAGAAAAATAATCGGATTGTCATATATATTTATGGGCACAGAACCATGGATGATTGACTTTACAAGTGATCACCTTCACTTGACATGCATAAGGGGACATACTTCACTGGTGGTTTGAACTAAGTCAACTTCACCACAGGGTGTTGATGTAAGATTTTAAATGATTTAAGTTTTAAACTTTCACAACTCAAAATATCATATTTATAATGTTTTAAGTTTTTAAAGGTCAAAACCATGTTTATGAAATATGGTTTGAATTGAGTCAATTTGTAACAACCCCAAAATTAAAATATTCAACTAATTAGATCAATCATGTGATTAATAATCATCACACAACTATTTCACTAATTAACATAGAATTTCCAAAAACACGAGAAAAGACGACTTCCCTGTGGTGATGATATTCCTTACTTGTGATTTCGGAGTTGAACATTATTTGAATCTCGCTAACCGCAACAAAGTTTTGGGGACGACTCTCCATCAACAGTGGGCTCAACTGCACATAATCTTTATACAGATGGTCACCCCGAGCCCTCAATCAATGTATTACCGCTAGGGAATCCTTTGTCTCACAACACTTTTCTCCCAAGAGAATGGCTGAAGGAATGATGAACCTTATATTCCTCATTGCCCATTAAATAGATAAAAAAATGGAAAGGGGACTGCATGCACACATTCCATGTGTCAACGTGCAACTTTTATTTTTTTATTTCAAGTTTTTTAATTTAATGTTTCTATTAATTTAACTCTTTCTTATATTATTCCTTTTTATTTTTTTGTTAACTTTACTTATTTTTACTAGTTTTATAGTTTACTTTTATCTATATTTATTTAGAACTCCCGTTTATTATTTTATTTATTTATTATTATTTTATTATCCTCATTATTTATTATTTATTTACTATTATTATCTTTTCTTTATTATTTATTATTATGTTTTCTTTCTTTATTTTACTATTTATTTATCATCATTATCTTTTCTTTATCGTTTATTATTTATTTACTTATATTTTAATGTTATATTATATTATTTATTTTTTATTATTTTTATTATTATTAGGAGACATTACATACTCCCCCTCTTTAAGGAACTTCGTCCTGAAGTTAATTTGAATCATTTAACATTTTATTTATTTAGTTATTTATTACTTCATGTTTTCCCTATACCCTCTGTTGAACTAGTATAACCAGCAGACATCAAAAGTTTCCACAACACTCGGGAAATACCAAGGAATCCCTATCCTTTTTCCACTTTTAGAACTACGCATAAGCCTCATCGGTCTGTTCCATAACCCAAGGCTGGCCCCAAGGCTCGCAACCGACTTAGACCTCATCTGCCCCAAGGTAGGCATCCGGTCCCAATACTCAATGACTTCGGGCATCTTGCAAGGCTGACCCACTCCCTCCATACTCACTAAGGTGCATAGCCCCAAACATCAAAGTCCTTACACCCGCACTAGACTTCGGCATCCCAATCCAATAACAGGCACTTGGCCTCCTCAAGATGGTCCAATAATCCCTCAAGAGCTATCCATCAAGAGATATACAAGACAAAGGAACCACTGGCATATGTAGTGTTGATTGAGTTTGTCCCTAACCCATATGGTGTTACATATTCTCCTTCGCAGATATGGGGTCCTACGAGATCATCAAATAACCTGACCCTCTCCATCCATTTGTGGAGTTCGTGTCAGTCACCACATCTCAACATGCAACCAATGTATTAGTTATAATAATTGTATCAAAGAAAATAGTCCACATGCCAAGTCTTGCATGTCATCATGAGAACATAACATCATTGTTAATCATAACATTCTGAATAATAACGAATTGCAATGGTCATGCATATCATAAAATCTGCATGCAATTACCACATGCTTCATCTTATGAAATACCACCATAGGTTATAACATTAACATATTTGTATCAAAGATATAACATGACATCACATAATGAACTAACTACATGTCAATATAACCTCATATCATAACATCACAAATATGTGAATCATCTCACTACATATCAAATAGAGAGCAATAATAAACTACAAACATTCTTATCACGATTTATTTAGAAAAATCAATGTCATTTACTTGTATAAACAATGAATACCAACAATGAAATAAGATTATTCAACATCCATCTTGGATTTAGATTATCTCACCAATACTATTAATGTTATGTTTTCATCAAAATACCAATTACTTTTCAATAATAATTTCCACTTCTTTCAACTAAAAAATTGTAGATACTAATGTAATAACATATTTAAATTATTTAAATTTCAAATCCTCATTATCTTGAGACTTAATGTCTTGTCAAATCTTCCTTCCCGAGTGAATTTTAATGAAATTCATTGTTAAAAAAAAGAAAGCCGCAAAATCAAATATTGTATTGAGAAAACCAATCTTCTGAATGATCGGAGATAAACCAAGGCACTCACGCGTCCACTAGTGCCAAGTTCAGTGTCAGCATAGGTGTCTTGTGTTCTATTCTAGTGATGGCCATAGAGACCCAATTTAATCTAAATTTTCTAGTATGGAATGAGACCGTCATTTCGCTGACCGTTTTAATCCCTTCCACAGGCAATAAAATGCAATGTTATGTGTAGATTTACTAGTTCTAGTTTACAATTAATACACGAGTGAAAAAATGGTCTAAGAATAATATAGATTGACATAAATAAAAACTTATCAAATGAATTTTTGTATTTTGGAATTAACTAACCTAATATTATTCATTGATTTTCGAGCCATGCAACTAAAGACAAGGAGGTTCAAATCAATTTATGGTTACATTTGAATAATCATATTTTTTAGAATAGAAGTAAAAATTTTAAAGTAAGGAAGTATTATATAAATTATGAAAAAGATAAAAAATAAATGTTGATATTTTTTAATTAAATTGTAATTTTAGAAATTATTATTATTAAAAAATAATAAATATAAAAATAAATTAAAATAAGAAAGAAATAAATAAATATGATTACATAAAATAATATAAAATAAATAATTTCCTTTATAAAATAAAATAAATGTGCTTTTAATTTTGCTATTTGCTACGGTATAGATTAAATATTTAAATATTAGTGTTATTTTTTTAAAGATATGTTTCTTAATCTGGTCAATAAATTCAATTTCAAATAACAAATACATTAATATAAATTGTAATATAAGTAATTTTAAATTATGTTAGTTAGTCGTTTTTATAAAAATTAATTGGCATATAAATGATGGAAAATGATACATTGGAGGTACACCAATCACATTCTAACCATATTTACTAATGTGGTTGTGTCAGTTAAACTAATTAATTGAAAAAAACCCTATTATATGACGAAATGTATATAAAATGAATTATAATTTTTTGGACATGTAATATTGATAAGCTATAGCATTTGACCATGATATTGTAATAAAGTCAAGAATGTTCATTGTAAAGTGAGAAACTCATATTAATTCATGTTATATTGATAAGTTATAGCATTGGACCATGATATTGTAATAAAGTCAAGAATGTTCATTGTAAAGTGAGAAACTCATATTAATTTTTTTTATAAACCAACATAGATCTATCTTAAATATGGATCTAACATGAGCAGAGCGGGATCCAATATCTTCACGTTCAAATTTTTTTATGAACCAATATTATTTAAATATTTTGTATAGTTACTTAATATTTTTTTGGTTTGACATTAACAAAATTTCAACTTTGATGACAAACGGACAAAATTACATATAATTACACATCATACTCGGTTGTGGAATAAACCTCTATTAATAATAATTTAAAGTAAAACTATAATTTAATTAATTTTTATATATTTTTAAAATTTTAATAATATGATATATATCATAAAATAAAATACGTTTTATCATATTTATTATAAATTTTTAAAAATAATTTTAGTTTTTTTTTTTTTTTTTTATTCCTTCATCATCAACTTGAGATTTAGATTTAGATTTAGTATGGACATAAATGCAAAGAACCCATCATAGTAAATCATATTAACTTATTATAAAAGGTTAAAAGGTTATGGATGCTGTAAACAAAAGTTGAGTAATTAGCATGCTTTTTAAAGGTTACTATTCCTATAATTTTTGTAATCAGCATGCTCCCTTAATATATTTGGCTTACCACATTTAGCTGCGATAAATATTGGCTTACAATAATATGGCAGTTGTCACCTTATTAGCCCCTGCCTCCAACATGGGCCTATAGCGATAGATATCGATTGATTTCCTATTGATTTAGGCGTACCGATCCATTTAACCATTTGGCTACGATAAATATTGGCGGTTGTCACCTTATTAGTCCCTGCCTCCAGCATGGGACTATAGCCATCGATATCGTTTGATTCCCTATTGATTTAGGCGTACCGATTTTCATCGATTTTTTTGCTTTATGAAAAGTTTTGTAGTTTTGTTTTGGAGGTCTTATTGTCAAGATATCATTGTTTTAGAGGTCTTATTGCCGGGATATCAATTGATTTCATATTAATTTAGGCTTACCAAAATGTTTTAAGAAAACATTGCATCACTGAAAAAGTATATCAATTGATTTCATATTAATTTAGCATATATCGATTGATTTAACCAATGTTTTAAAAAAACACTGCATCAATTTTTATTTTTTTATGGAAAGTGTTTTTGGGAGGTCAAGTTTCCTTGGATATGTAAAGTTTCGATCATATTTACATGAATGTTTAGGTCACTGTGTTTGTATTTACACGATTCAACGCGTAACCCACCAAAGCAAGCAAAACTAGCCTGCACTTAAGCTAGCAGCGTCAACATTTAGACATTTTTTCATAGAGATATTTGCATGTTGACCACCTGTTAGAGCTCGTGTTTATCACCCAAGCTTACACAAAGAATGGAACCCTGTCAAAGCTTATATGACAAGCAGAAAACCCTGCAAGGAGCCTTCCACCTCTGTGTACTCGTTCTTTACTCTGGCACTCGTTCTTTACTCTGGCGAGTTCTTTTGATCTACACCGAAGCCATAGCCTACATGGTTTCACCGTGATGTCTGTGTCGTCTATAAACTCAATTATTGTGTTGCTAGATCGCAGTGCCGAGTACTTGCAGGGATTTGCTGATTACAATAACATAGAGTTCTAAACATGTTTCAGAAATTATGTGACTCATCAATGGGTATTAATAATTGTAAAATTATGTGACTCATCAATGGGTATTAATAATTGTAATTTTTCTGGCTTACCTTGAGGTTGAATCTCAAGTGAATCTGAAATATCATCTGCACCAGCATCACTAGAGCATGTGTATTAATAATTGTAAAATTATGTGACTCATCAATGGGTATTAATAATTGTAATTTTTCTGGCTTACCTTGAGGTTGAATCTCAAGTGAATCTGAAATATCATCTGCACCAGAATCACTAGAGCATGTGTATTAATAATTGTAAAATTATGTGACTCATCAATGGGTATTAATAATTGTAATTTTTCTGGCTTACCTTGAGGTTGAATCTCAAGTGAATCTGAAATATCATCTGCACCAGCATCACTAGAGCATGTGGAAATTCTTAGGGCTTGTTGATATTCCTTGCCCCAGGAAGTCATGGTGGTAGCTCATCGACCTACTGCGGATGAATTTGGACCTGAGTAAAGGGATGCTGGTCGAACTTGAATTGGCTTTGGATATGCATTATTTGGAACGTAAGTAGGCTCTGGAACGGGCCCCTCAGGTATCATATGAAAGAAATGGCGTTCAGATTTCTCTCCTCGATCCAAATAACAGATTTGACTTCTGCGATCCAGGGTTATACAACCATACGCCTAGCGAAAGAAAGCATGTTTATCATTTTTCCGCCGCACATTTTCTGCATTGACCTTTACGGAAACCCTCATTTCTTCAACCTTGGGTATCAAACCCTCTCATGCGCCAGAAACCCTAAATTGTTTATCGTTTTTCCTCAATTCTTCACCCTTTTCGGATCTGAGACCCTCTAAATTGTGCCCAGATGATGTTTCCTCCAATATCCTCATCCTCTTGCCCTCGTTCTGAAGGGAAAACATTGTGTTGCATACACTCAACTGAAACAATGACAAATTCTACAAACAGAGATTCAAATTTAAGAGTATTTCAGCCCATACCTTCAATCATGATAAATAGGTTGCCAGGTCGAATCCCTATTGCAATATTTCATTGCGTTATGGGAGTTTTCAGGAGCATTAGCATTATTTATTCCTCTTCATCGTCTCGTGCTCTGCTACAATACCATAAAGGGATCGTTTGAGCTTTCTTTGCATGTCCGGAGGATTTTCCCTGGCTTACCGGACCAATGAATGTTACCTCCTTTCATATCACCACCATAAAACTGTAATCGGTGTTGCTTGCTCCAATACGAGTAAATGCAGAAAACAAAAGTTGTGCACTCGTGAGTACATACAGCTAAAGCTGTGAATGCACACAACAAAAGTTGTGCATTGGTGGTGTTTGTGGACAACAAAAGATTGGCGGATAGGGAAATCGATTTCATAAAATTGATACCAACAGTCTCATGTTGGAGCAGAAGGCCGAAGATCCAGAAGGGGCAGCCACTTGGCTACTGCATGCAAGACCCACTTGGTGAATACATACAGCTAAAGCTGTGAATGCACACAACAAAAGTTGTGCATTGGTGGTGTTTGTGGACAACAAAAGATTGGCGGATAGGGAAATCGATTTCATAAAATTGATACCAACAGTCTCATGTTAGAGGAGAAAATTAACTTTATTTTAACTTGGTTTAATTTAACTTTACTTATTCCTTAATTACATTTTTTTTTTTAATTTACTGGAAGAATGAGATCATAAGGTTATTTTTAGTTAGTAAGTATTGTGACTAAACTTGACATGATTCAACTAGAACCTCATCCATAGTCGCCACATTGCTGTAGAGCGGGGGATTCGTCGAGCCAACCAGGAGCAGCAGGATGTTGAGGTCCTAAATGAAAGGTTGAGAAAACTACTAGCATATTTCGTATTCATCTATTACCAAAATATGTTTTGAAGATCTTGGATTTTCTTTTCCGGCTCCGTCATGGTTCTCATTTATAGATGTTCTCATCATGTTAGAGGAAAAAAGGATGGAAAAGCGGTTCGGACTCATTTTTTTCACAGAGAGACATGGTTGTAATTCCTTATATATGTAATTACGCTCTTTATTCATGTTCAATAAGTAGTAGTTAATCCCGCTAATGCTAAGTTCTTAATCACTGATGGTTGGAATATGTATCATTAGACCAGGATGATTACTGCTTGTGTGAGGATAACATTTGATGCACCGCTTCCATTATTACATATGTCATCATATTTCATTGATTATTGCTTATGATATTATGTGAGTCAATGCTTAGGGCTAATCAATGCACTGGCATGCTTGTTACTATGAAACATGTTCAGCCACAACAACGGGTAAACGTGGGAAAAGTAAGTGAGAACTCAACAAATTTGAGAGGAGAAAAGGCGTGGAAATGAATTTGTTTTCATTATAAATAGTTTGAATATTAGTCCTATATGTTGCTACTGGATTGTACTTTCAGTCCCATTGACCTGTTTCGGCATTTTATTCTTGATGTTGTCTCAAGTGAAATGCATATCCAAAAAAATCAGGTAATTGTAAAAGATTAGAAATTATGTTACCTTGTTTTGTTTTTCCCTTGGTTCAAGAATTTTCAGTTTGCCCTTGTAGTGCAAGCAATTGTTTTGAATTATTTCAGTGAAAACACTTCTTAGAGATAGTTCTGCTGTAGGTTGTGTCACTGGAAGAAATTGTTGGAACTACTACACACCTACATGCAGACTCTTAGTTAGAGCATGTGACTGCATGCAAGATTCCTTTTGCATGTTGGAACTACTACACATCTACATGCGGACTTTTAGTTAGAGCATGGGATTGCATGCAAAATTCCTTTTGCATGAATTACTCCTTGATTTACTCCTTGATTTGCTCCTTCTTTAACTCCGCAACTGACTAGTTATCTCCGGAACTTGTTGTAGGTGTTGAGTCTTCTCATTGATCACCACTATAGTCATTACCTTGGGATCTTCACCCAGTAATGCTATATCATGAGCATTGTAACATAATTTTCTATTGAATCATTATTCTCTTCTTTCGATTTTCTTTTAGTGTTTTTGCTTTGCAAAGCTGTGTGTTCAACCTTTACTAGCTAGATTCATCTGTGCAGGTTTTCTAACACATTTACATGGTATCAGAGCCCACAGGTTGCTAGATAAAAGGCGCACCAGTACTTTATTTTTCAAGTATTACAGCTTGGAGATAGAAGATTGACAGAAAAATGGAGTTTCCCAAAGCATCGATCCTAACACCGTACAACTATCATGAATGGAAGGATCAATTGGCTCGAGACCTTCGTCATAAAGGGTTGTACAGGATTACCATGGCTACAGAAGTGGAACCCACTTCAGCCATAGAGAAATCCAAGTACCTCAACCGTATGGATGAGGCCCATGGATCCATATGCATGTGCATCTCTCCAGAGTTGCAGTTTCATCTATCTGCCTGCAATACTCCCAATGAGATTTGGAAAAAGGTTGAAGAACTCTACGGGAAACAGGATGAGATGAAAGGACATCTGCTCGAAGTGGAACTGCTATCATTGGATCCACGGAACTATGACAGAATTCAAGACTTCTTCACCAAATATAATGATCTATTGCTGCAACTCAAGGGTTGTGGAATCGACAAATCCAAGGAGGAGAGTCGCCAAGTTCTCTCTATTATATCAAAGCTCGGACCAGAATACTCCGTCTTTGTGTCTACATTTCATTCAGTAAGGCTCGCAACAGGTAAATCCTACACTATGCCTTCTCTCAAAGAATTTATGGAGTCCCTTATTTTTGAGCAAGATAAACTCATTGGCATGGGGAAAATCAAACCTCCAAAAGCACATGCACTTGCTGTGCATGATGGCAGCCACAATAAAAATCACAGATCTGATTCAAATCAGAAAAATCAGCAGCAAAAAGACAAAGGAAAAGCACATTCCCATCCTGTTGATGCCCCGAAATTCGTTGCAACAACATCGGGGAAACCACCCGGTCCGGAACTTAGTGCAGCTCCTTTTCCGTTTGGAATAGTGGCTCCGACTGGGGATAATGGGACCAGTTTCCCAAAGATTATAAGTAAACGGGATGGATGAATGATTTACGATATAAGGTGATAATAAACAAATAACTAAACTACAAGAGAAATATAATAACTATAAGCTAATCCCGGGACTTATCGATTCGTTTGAATGCAGCGTTTGATAATCTATGCTTAATGGCAGGCATATAGATGACACTAACAATAAGCATAAATGTTTAAATCATTTAAGATTGCTCTGCATAAGTGGTTATGCAGAGCGATAATAGCGAATTACTGCACTCAGTCATTTATATCATTGTTACACGCATGAGTAAGAGAGATAACAAATCACAAAACATTCAATAGTGATATGAAATGAAGAATTGCTATTATATTGCATACATGTATCCAACAATAGCAAAAATAATAACACAGCAATTGATATAATAGAAAAGAGAACAGATACAGATAATAGTACCATGCAAGCTGTTTGATCAATCCACTACATTAATCGCTATGTCGCGGTCCTTCCTTCAAACCAGAAAGCATTCCAAGCAAACGACAATAGTGCACAATTTACTTAAAACAGCCTTCCAAGCAAAATTAAGAACCAGTGGTCGAGTTTCAAAAAGAATATAGACTGAAGCACAATAGTGCAAACTTCAGCCTTTAAGTCTTTTACAAAATTTTACGACCCTTTCCAAAACAATGAAAGGATCTATAAATACTATGCTAATCTAAATATCTACAACTGAAAAGCTACTAAATCGGCATTAACAAATATCATCTTGTATTTTGGTGATTCGGCAGTCGGCGGCGATGCTTCAGTCAGAGGTCTCTTTTCCTTTACTCCTTCGCTGACATATCGCCAGCATTGGCTCTACTTCTGGTGGAGTATTGAGGCGTGAAGTCAGCTGTGCATCATATGTGGCATCTTGAATATCGGCAATCAGGTATCGGAGAGCATCTGTTAGACAGTTAAGAGCCGACCTTTGAGAATGTGGTTTAATCAGGAAAAGCCAGTATGCGTCGGCGGTCAAGGTATTTACTCCAGCAATTAACCGCTCTTGTTTCTCCAGATCAGGGTAATTCCTGTGCTCCAACATGTTTGCTGTTGTTATGTTTCCAGGTGTGCATTGGGAGATCATGTTTGCCAGATACAATGTATCATTGACTAGATTGATCATGTTGCTGGCAATCATTTTGCATCTCGAGGCTGCCCTTTCTGCTTTCATCACCTGTGTGTTCCATTCCATGAAAAGTATATCCTTGTATGTTACATGGATTCGGGAAAAGTTTGCTGCTTGCCCTTCTGGAGTGTCTTGCCATTCAATATACTCTGTTATATCGTCTTCAGCCTGATCCAACTTACTCCTGGCTTTCTCTATTTGTTCACACACTGCTGTAGATGTTTCACAAAGTGATTCAGCTTCAACAAGTTGTTGGCACAAGAGTCTGATTTGAGATATCAATGCGCTGTTAATTCGAGTTGCCTCTGTTATGAAATCATCAATACTCTGGGCACCTTTGATACCTTCGAGCTGTGCTGATAGCTGAATTATTTGCTCGTCTTTAGCTTTCATCATCAGCTCATTGGATGCCTTTAACTGAGATAATGCCTCTGACAATTCTTGTGCTTTCTGAATGCCACTTTGGTCTATCCTCTGTTTTTCGATTAGCAGCTGCTGGGTTAACGAATTATTTTCTCGCTGCTGAACCAGCAACTGTTCCTCTAACTGCGCTGCCTTATTTCTTGCCTCTATCACTTCTTCTTGCAATGCATATATCTCATGCTCTTTAGTCTTCAAAAGAAGACTTACTTCGGATGCTTTGTCAATAGTAGCCGCTGAATAAGCTCCCGCAAATTGCGATAGCTTTGTCAGATCTTCAGAGGGATCTAATTCTCCCTTCCAGACGACATTGCCCGTGACTGTTTGCTCAGGTGAAATAGAAGGTTGATCAAGCCTTCGTCTTTTCCTAGAGCGCCTTACAACGGCTCTATGCTTTGGGCTGTAGAAAATGTCTAGGGGAGGAATTTCCTCCACCTGAAGATCAATTTGATCGGATGGGTCTTGAGTGATTACCTCAACATTCTGTACCATGGGTGGGCCGCTGGTTCCTTCTAGAACCGGAGAAGAAGTAGTGTCGGGAGCATTATTTGTTTTAGAGGCGCCTAAGTCTTTGGAGGCTTCCTTACCACTTATAATGGAATCGAATTGGTTCCATTCTTTAATTAATTCAGGATCAGTAGAGATTTTCTCACTTTGTTCTGTGTGGGCTTTACTCTGTTCTTTTTCTCTTTCAATCCTCTGCTGTTCCTCGAATGCCTTCCGCTGTTGCTCCTCTTGTGCTCTTTGCTGCTGTTCCTCCAATTCCCTTTTTTGCCTATCTTCCAGTTCTTTCTTTGCCTTCTCTTCTTCTTCTCTTTTCCTCTGTTCTTCTAACTCCTTTTGTTTTCTTTGCTCTTGATCCTTTTGTGCCTTTTGCTGCCTTTCTATCTGCTCCCTTCTATGCCTCTCTGCTTGCAGCTTGTTTTGCTTTTCCTCCTGTTGTCTATCATATTCTTTAGTTGTAACAGGAGATAGGTGTATTTGCTGCTGACCAGGCTCGCTTGAGGAGGATGCTGGGGCTGTGGATAATAAATCTAGAGGCAAAGTTTGCAACCTTTGCTTTCTAAGTTTATTAAATTCAGTTAACTCCTCATCTTCATATCTCAGTGCAGCAAGTTGTCTGACTTGGCTTATTGAATCGGCACTCATGAACAGGTCGTCAAACTGGTCTTCTTGATGAACAACCTTTGACAGCTTGGCCTGTTCCAAGGCAATAAAAGCAGTCTTTTTTGGATCATAGAGTCTATTTGGAATAGAAGCTAGGGATATCATTTGGAGTTTTGCTGCTTCCTTTTCTGCATGCTTGTAATTTAGCAGCGTATAAACTCCAATTCTTAAAGGAAAAGAGGGCCATCCTCTCTTTTTCTCCTCTTTGAGAGTTTGTGTGACACCCTCAGACATAATCTGGTAGGAGATTTCCTAGGCTAACAATTTATCTGGGACGTACAGGGGGAGGACATGTGGCCTAGCCTTGCTTCCAAAAACTCTAATATAAGTAAAATGCTCTTCGCCGAACCAATGGGCTACGGCTGGTAGGTCAAAAGAAGCTTCATAAGAAATTCTAGGGATAGGTCTGTCAAAAATAGAGTAGTGAACGGGCACCATGAAACCATTGCAGATTTGATACAAATGGTCTTTGTGAGAAGGTTTCCATAATTTTCGATGGTACAAGTGAATGGGTTTTGGGTCATGGGTTGTCCATCTCCAACCAAGGACAGGAAATTCAGAATTAAAACAAAGGGTATCCATAATGTAGGCAGAGTAATAGAAGGGTGGGATTTTCCTCTCGGTGATTCTGGTTTTGGCCCTAAACTCACGAATAGCTACGACCAATTTATCAGACAGGATAGTGGCCCAATCCATGATTGTACTATTGACGGCCGCTTCCATTAAGGGAACCATATCAATATTGATATTTGCAGAGTCATGTAATCCCCACAATCTACACATCATAATCCCAGCATAGCAATAAGGTGAAGCCAAAGAAGCATTGGAGTACTTACCTGACATATCATGCTTGTGTTTAGCTGGATTCTGTCTCCAATCTCGGAGAGGTTCGGATGGTGATTCATTCTCCTTCGCGAACTTCTCCACAAAGGCTCTGTTATAGACTTGTTCGGGTTTGGGCAAATGATACATCCGTCTCAAGTCGTCAGGCTTGAAGGAACCGAAAATCCTTCCATCCTTAGTATGGAAGGTTCTATCAGTGAGAGTAATTTCTTCAATTGCCCAACGTACCACATCAGTATAAGGCAGGACTTGTTCTCTGGCTGCTATTCTGTGCAAAAAGGAGTCAGCCAAATCTTTAAGAGTTGCCTCGGACTTTCTTAATTCATCTACACTAGCCTCAGTTACTGTCTTTTCTGGTTGCTCTGCCTTTAGCAAATTGTATGTACCTTGCCATGTAGTGCTAGGAAGACCAGTGCATGTAGTGTCTGAGATTAAGCCTTTCTTTGAAAACATAGTAGCTTGGCCTGAGACAGGTGTCGTAGTAGAACCTGCCACCTTCTTGAACTTCTTTCCCATCATATTCAGACTTCTCTCGGCGGTTGAATTCTACACAAATGCAAGAGAAATCGTAACAAGGAAATAACAATGACGATCCATAACGGGATAGATATATTACTTGAAGTGTGGTGAGATTAATTCTAAAAGTGGCTGCGGATCTAATGATTTGAGAAGGCACCGCAGATGCAATGATGGTGATTTTACAGCCTGCAGCTCCATAAATGACCATTACTTAAGTTATTAAACCGAATGACCCCTTTAAGCGTGCCACAGATTTTTTTAAAGGTCTAATAGTAATTGTTCGTTAATTCGAAGGGGCAAAGCTTTAAATACGCATGCATTACCTTATCCCTTTACTTAATGGCATTTTGAAATTTGTGCTTTTGTCAAATCGGATTTAAATATAACTTTAAAGCTTTGAAATAATCACCTTTTAGGAACTCTGGTCATCATTTAAGCGTCATCGCATCACATCGGGGGTGTGAGTGACATTATCATTTGGGAGAGATCTTGGCGAATGCCGATTGCGACATTGCATCATATTAGCGTGCGAACATAATCCCTAAATGTATATCAATTGATTTACCAACTACCGATAGCGATATCACAACGCATCGGGAAAAAGATCTGAACGTCTTATGAAGATGTATGGGATTCTGCCGACTACCGATAGCGATATCGCATCGGGTCAAAGCTTTAAAACACTTTTCATAAGAAGTAGCGTCGATAGTTGATCACCGATATCGTATCGCATCGGGGAAAAGGCATGTGCTTTTTCTGTATGTGCATTAGCTATTGCCGATGGCCGATAGCGATATCGCATCGGAAAGAACCAAGGTGGCAAACGATCTTGCGATTGCTTTTTCGGACTTAACCAAAAATTGCTTATTATTTGTTCAAAAAGGCTTTTATCCACAAATTCATTTGATTATCATACCTTTTTCGAACAAGTTTATTAATGCCAATTTAAAATTTTAAAAGGGACCCATTTCATATGTTAATTGTTTGTGATAAAAATGTTATGAAATGGGGGGTTGTTGTAGGGCACAACAATTGGCGATTCGCTGGCAGAACCAGTTATCTCTGGACTAATAAATATACTTACACCTTTTCAAATAGAATCTTTATAAAGGAAAGGAAATTTCTAATATAACTAGATGTCTATTGATTCTGAATAAAACAGGTTTCTTCATTTGATTTCCTCTTTTTATAAAGAAAATAAATGCACTTTAAGTTTTAAAACAAGTCTTCATTGGTTCATAAAGGTAAAATAGAAAAATTTTCCATATCAGCTTTTAAAATAAACTCCTCTGTCACAGGTAGAGCCTCTGCTGCCAGCAAACGTTCATAGTCTCGGCAGGGTTACCTTTTAACCATGTTGTTGTCCATTATTCCATTCACTTAAGAGTGTGACTAAACAGAATGAATTCAAAAGATATTTTCGTATTTTTTGAATTTTTCTTTCTTCTTTGCTTAAGATAAAAGCCATTGTCCTGGTTTGGTGGCCAGATAACGACAATGCCATTCACGGGTAGTAATCAAACTGAACAAGCTGGCTCGTGATGAGACCCCTTGTCTTGAAATTTCAAGCCATTACCCTGTTTGATATGCAGTTTTGGTAATGTCAGTTAAATTATTTTCCTATGAACATGGTAAGCAGGCTTGTAATAAGACCTCTTATCTTTAATCTTTTATATTTTAGAATTACACTCTGAGTAATCATAAACTTTTGATGAATGGGATGAACAACTATCTTCTTAAGAGTAAATGGATGACAGGTTTAAGAGTTAAAGATGTTGAAGATGAATTAGCTCCTATTTTAATATAGATAACCTTTGGAGACTAATTTTGAAAACCCAAAATGACTCATAGAACTTCGTTCAGAGTGAAGTTTACAAAGGTTAGACTGTGATGTTCAGAATAAAAAGATATCTAATTTCCTAGAAATGATCTCTCTTGTTTTAAGACGCTATTATCCAAAAGTAAATACTAATAGTGTCATGGCGAGATAACTTTTAATTACAGCGAAAGGTCAATGGAAGATGTCCCACATCATTATTTCTACAAATCCTATAAACTATATAAAAATTATCAAACTACAAAGAGAAGGGGTTACCTCCTCAATTAAAGAATTTCTTCAAGATTAGACCATTGACAGGGAGAGAATCCCTCACCCCTGATAGATTTTGCAGTATAAAAGTGGAATGGCCTATTTTTTCACAGATCTGAAATGGTCCAAGCCATAGTTTCTGAAACTTGGAATGTTTACCTTTGTCTTCATGGGCTTTGTCCCATTTCAGGACTAGATCTCCGACTTGGAATTGTTTAGGACTAGATGAGGCTAGATCAAAAGCTGATTTAATGACTTGCTGATGTTTGGCGTGTGTAACCTTGGCTTTTTCCCTTTCTTCTTCAAGTTTGAGAATTTGATCATATCTAAACTGGATAGAGGAAGAAGGAGTTTCGTCAATAAATTGCACTAGGGCTAGAGATGGAAGAAGAAGATTGGTTGGTACGATTGCTTCTTTTCCGTAGACAAGATTAAACGGAGAGGTCCCTATGGAAGCTTTCTGTGTTATCCTATCTGCCCATAATGCAAATACCAAGGATTTATGCCAGTTCTTATGATTCTCTTCGATTGTTCGCTTAATAATTTTGATTAGATTTTTATTAGTTGATTCTGCTAGGCCATTGCCCTGAGGGTAGTAGTTAGCAGAATACTTTAATTTAAACCCTCTTTTGATAGCGAAATCAATCATTGCATTGCCTGAGAAGTAAGAAGCATTATCAAAGACAAGAGCGTTTGGAACACCAAACCTGGTAATGATGAACTGATCTATAAATTCAATGATCGCCTCAGAGTTTGTTGTCTTTAACGGAACTGATTCTACCCACTTTGTAAAGTAATCAGTTGCTGTAAGGATATATTTGTGCTGCTTGGAAGAAGAAGGATTAATTTCTCCAATGATGTCCAATCCCCATTGTTCAAAAGGTTGTTCAATGTTGATTGGTTGCAAAGGGAAAGCTGGTTTTTGTTGTCTTCCACTGGCAGTTTGGCATTTGATGCATTTCCTTACATATTCGTGAGCGTCCTTAAACAAGGTAGGCCAATATTATCTAGCATGAATGACTTTATGAGCCGTTGTATGAGCTCCGAAATGTCCTCCTGCTGGTCCGTCGTGTAGCTCCTGCAAAACCTTTTGAGCCTCAGGTTTCTCAAGGCATCTTAATAGGACAGAATCATAGTTTCTTCTGAAGAGCACATCATCGATAATGGAAAAACTCTTAGCTTTCAATCTAATGGCCCTTTTGTTCTTGTAGGACAAATTGGTAGGTGCATAACCATTCTTTAAATAAAAGATCAGATCTGCATATTGAGATTCGGAATCGGGAATACTTAGCTGATTAACTTCTTGGGTTTGTTCTGTATCACTTGATTCCGGAATGTTTGATGCTCCTGCTAATATCCTGCAAAAACCTTGACCTTTAACAAACTTTGCTGGCTTTATTTCTAGATCATATTCTTGGAGAGCTGCGACCCAATTTGCCCTCTTTTCACCCAATTCTTTTTGGATTAATAGTTGCCTAACTGCTGAGAAAGGAACTATCACTTTAGTATGGGTTTTTAAAAGAAAGGGTCGATAATGTTTGACTGCTTTAAAGACAGCAAAAGCTTGTTTCTCAATATCGGAATAGTTCAATTCGGCGTCTTGAAAGTTTGAACTGAAGAACGAGATGGGGGCTTCCAAATTGTCATCATTCAACTGGGTGAGCACTGCAGCGTAAGATAAGTCGGATGCAATGGTATATAATGTAAAATGATTAGAAAGATTTGGAGTATTCAGAGCTGGGACATTGATTATTGATTGCTTAATGTCATTAAAGGCTTGCTTTTCTTCTAATCCCCATCTGAAGGTTGAATTCTTTTTAATCATCGTTTGTAGTGGTAATACAATCTGTGAAAAATCTGGAACAAATCGTTTAACGAAATTAATTTGTCCTAAAAACGACTGCATCGATTTTTTGTTGTGTGGAAAAGGAATTTCAGAAATTTCCTTAATTCGATCAGGATCTACATAAATGCCATCCTTAGATACAATAAACCCTAAAAGCTTACCCTGGTTAAGAGCAAAGAAAGACTTTTTCGGGTTAAGAGAGATACCATATGTTTTGCATCGTTGAAAAATCTGATTTAAATCATGCAAGTGATTATATCTCTTCTTAGAATATACAGTAATATCATCGAGGTAGACGACTACTGTTCGATTAATTAACCCTCTAAAGGCTGTATCCATAGCTCTTTGGAATGTTGCTCCTGCATTTATGAGTCCAAAAGGCATCTTTTGATATGCATAAGTCCCCCATTTTGTTCTGAATGTGGTTTTTAATTGGTCATCAGGATGAACGAGCACTTGATTATATCCTGAGAAACCGTCGAGAAAGGACATCAATTCAGATCCTGCTACCGATTGGAGGATTTGTTCCATGGTAGGCAGTGGGAAATTATCTTTTAAGCTTGCCTTATTCAAGTTTCTGAAATCAATACAGATTCGGATGTCGCCGTTTTTCTTCCTGACTGGTACCATATTAGAGACCCAGTTTGAGTGTCGGACAGGGAAGATAATCTTAGCTTTTAAGAGCTTATTAAGTTCCGACTTTATCTAGCTCTCCAAATTAGGATGTATTTTTCTTAACTTCTGCTGGATAGGTTTTTGATCAGGAAGCATAGGAATAGTGTGTTGTATGATAGATGTATCATATGTCTTGAGGTCGTCATACTTCCAAGCAAAAACTTGTTTGTTTTTCCTTAAGAGTTTGATGAATGCTTCCTTTTCTTCTATAGAAAGTCCTAATCCTAAGTTGATATTTTGAGGAGCTTGATCTGTTCCCAAATTAATCAATTCAAACCTAAGAGTAGAGCTTTGGAGTTTTGTATTAATTACAGGTTTGAACCTATCTTTAATGTCATAAAGGTCTTCGAGCTTTACTACAGGTTTAGGAATCGCGTTATCTTGAGCTGTTTCTTTCATTTGAGAATCATGCTCATCTTCTTCAATGATTTGATTGTCATAAGACTTTTCAGAGGTTAAGAATTGCAAGATATCATTGTCATGGTTGAAAACCCTCCAGTTGGTGATGTTATCGGGAACTGAAGGTCTAAAGATTAATTCTATAGAAAATCTATCAAGGCTATAGTCTTCGGAAGGGAGAAGCTTGGAAGCTACGTTGGCTAGTAAATCGGCTGCTGAGTTCTGTGATCTAGGAATGGAAGAAATGTTGAATGCTAAGAAATGCGAAGTAAGATCTTGCACTAGCGATTGATAATGTTTAAGGTGACTTGAAAGGCAATGAATTGCATTCCTTACCTGCTTAACAATGATCTCACTATCGCCGAATACTTTAATATATTGGATTTTAAGGTCAATTGCCTTATATAATCCCTGCACTAGAGCTTCGTATTCGGCCGTGTTATTGGTGCATTCAAATTCTAATCTACAGGAAAGCATCGTCTTTTCGCCTTGCGGACTAACCAAAATGCAACCTGCTCCTGAGCCCTCGCTGGACTTAGAGCCATCAAAATACAAAGACCAAAATAAAGGAGAATCAACAAAAATATTTACATCCTTTTGATTTGCACTGAAGCATTTGGATAAATTGGTTTGTGAAAAATTTTCTACTTGAGATGTACAATGGTTAACTGAAAAAGGGGAAGATTGGGCAACAAAGTTGCCAAAGAATGATTCTGAGGAATAATTTCCCAAAATGTTGTTGTTGAAGGCCACAGGCTGGTTTTCTTGTTCGAAATCGGTTACTGTGTGGGTCATGTGTTTCTCACGGTCGATCCTTATTTGATTTGGCTTACCCTTGTAGGGGAGCCACATATGTGACCAATCCGTGGAAATGTATCCATGGAGTTTTTCAGACCAATCTCTGCTCAAAATTAAACCATAGAATTCAGGTATGTCAGCAATCAAAATATCTATTCTCTGAACTATTCTGGGATCAGCAGACAACCTTATAGTCACGGAATTAATTTCTCCTATAACCTGTACTTTGGTTCTGTCTAACTGTACAATGTGAATAGCGGACTTCTGGGGTTCGATGTTCAGTTTAGAACAAACTGAAGCTGGCATAATATTAGATGAAGCCCCTGAATCAATTAAACAGTTATGCAGATTTCGATTATAGATTTCATAGGTGAGCAAGAAAGGTGGGGTATGAGAATTGGATCTATCTTCGATCAGAACCGAATCGGTAGCTTCGACCATATCTGGAGGGGGTTGTCCTGAATCATTAGCAGCTTTTGAACTGGGGAGAGGAGAAGAGGGGACAGCATTAAATTCTCTTAGGAGTAATTTCTGCTGATGTTTTAACTTACTTAGTTCAAACATGGTTATGTTTGCCTTAGTCTTTTTCATATCATCAACAATATTATACTCCATGGAGTCAGATACCACTAGTGTCTTAGATGTCGAAGGAGAATTAGAAATTGGAGGCTGGTTTTGAGGGGCTGCTATTGGAGACTTTTTTGGAAGAACTTTTTCTTTTGGTGTGGCAGCACCTGCACTCCTCTTTTTTGTAGTTGTTTGAGTAGGTTCAGAGGCAATTTTACTTCATGTAGTAACAGGAAATGCTTCTTCTTGATTCTCAGTGTCAGAGTTTGGGAGTATAAAATCCCACATGCCGTGACATTCAACTACTTCTTCTTCATCATCTGTTTGAGAAGTTGATTCCTCTTCCTCTTCATCCTGTTCTGAGTCTACATTAGATATAACATTGGGTGGCTTTGTTTCAGTTTTCTTGAAAGTTCTAAATGGTCTTTTGTTCGAAGTCTCAGCCACCTGTTTTTTAATCTCAACCATTTCATTAGACAATATTTTGAGGACTTTTTGTAAACCTTCCATGTCGTATGGGTCCTTTGGGGTCTTTTTCTTAGAATCTTCTTTAAATGAAACTTTTTTGGATTTTCTATCCTCCAAGGCAGCTTTCTTCTCTAGAGCATTAATACGCTTTTCAACGGCAAGTGCTTCCTTCATATTTTCAGCTAAGGTAGGTTTGCCAGCCCTGTCAACAAAAATAGCTATGTTGGAAGGGAGGGCAGTAATATACCATTCGCTCCTAATTTGTTCACTTGGTTTCAAAGCGGTGGGGATTTTATTTAGGAGTTTGTTGAATCGAGCATTAAACTCCTTTATTGGTTCCCTATGTTCTATTCTCAAATTGGAGAGGTCATTTATTTAAGTCGCCAGAGACCTGTCATCTCCATATTTGGTAAGGAACTGCTCTTGGCATGTGGTCCAGCTGGTAATAGAACCAGAAGGTAAAGAGAAGTACCAGGATCCTGCCGATCCTTGCAGGGTATAAGGGAAAAGCCTGACAACAACATCTTGTTCTGTCACTCCTTTTAAATTAACTGCTAACATGAAATTGTTAATATGTTCTTCAGCTTGTGTTCCGTTATCTGGATTAAATTTAGGCAACCATTTTTCGGGAGCATCAGGTAGATCATGTAATGGTCCGGGCATATTAACTGCACCTGGCGTAGTCCATGGATCTGCCATTATGCTGGCGATAATAGTTGTTACTACTGTTGGGATTCCAGATGACTGAGGAGAAGAAGTTGTTGAAGAGTGAGTAGTTTGAGATGCTGTAGTACTTATTCCCTGATGAACAACAGTGTGTAACGGAGGAGTGGATGGTTGACTTCGCAGAGGAGGAGTTGAGATGGAAGATATGGAAGAAAGATCTTCACTATCAGATACTTCAGTAATCTTCTTAGCCTTTTTCCTTTTCGGTAAAGGGAACTCAGTAGGTTCAATACCGAGTTTTTCGCTCTGAAGCCTGGTAAGTGGATGGGATAAGTTTAACTGCGAGGTCACACTGCTTTGTGATACTTCAGATTTCTGAGGCGAAATCGAGAAGCTCTGAAGTTTATGGATAAGAGACTGAACTTCAGGGGATTCAAGACTTAAATGTTCTGAAATATGATGGGTATGAGCAGTGGTGATTGATTCCTCTTTTTCTCGATTGTGTGCCGGAGAACCAGCATGTGATTGAGAAGGGGAAGAGGATTTGGAGGGAGAATTACTCTTAGAATGGTTTGCAGATTTGGACCTACTTGCCATTCACGGTCGATGGCCCTCCTTCTAGCGCCAAAAATGTTCATGCCCCGAAATTCGTTGCAACAACATCGGGGAAACCACCCGGTCCGGAACTTAGTGCAGCTCCTTTTCCGTTTGGAATAGTGGCTCCGACTGGGGATAATGGGACCAGTTTCCCAAAGATTATAAGTAAACGGGATGGATGAATGATTTACGATATAAGGTGATAATAAACAAATAACTAAACTACAAGAGAAATATAATAACTATAAGCTAATCCCGGGACTTATCGATTCGTTTGAATGCAGCGTTTGATAATCTATGCTTAATGGCAGGCATATAGATGACACTAACAATAAGCATAAATGTTTAAATCATTTAAGATTGCTCTGCATAAGTAGTTATGCAGAGCGATAATAGCGAATTACTGCACTCAGTCATTTATATCATTGTTACACGCATGAGTAAGAGAGATAACAAATCACAAAACATTCAATAGTGATATGAAATGCAGACTTGCTGTTATACTGCATACATGTATCCAACAATAGCAAAAATAATAACACAGCAATTGATATAATAGAAAAGAGAACAGATACAGATAATAGTACCATGCAAGCTGTTTGATCAATCCACTACATTAATCGCTATGTCGCGGTCCTTCCTTCAAACCAGAAAGCATTCCAAGCAAACGACAATAGTGCACAATTTACTTAAAACAGCCTTCCAAGCAAAATTAAGAACCAGTGGTCGAGTTTCAAAAAGAATATAGACTGAAGCACAATAGTGCAAACTTCAGCCTTTAAGTCTTTTACAAAATTTTACGACCCTTTCCAAAACAATGAAAGGATCTATAAATACTATACTAATCTAAATATCTAAATATCTACAACTGAAAAGCTACTAAATCGGCATTAACAAATATCATCTTGTATTTTGGTGATTCGGCAGTCGGCGGCGATGCTTCAGTCAGAGGTCTCTTTGCCTTTACTCCTTCGCTGACATATCGCTAGCATTGGCTCTACTTCTGGTGGAGTATTGAGGCGTGAAGTCAGCTGTGCATCATATGTGGCATCTTGAATATCGGCAATCAGGTATCGGAGAGCATCTGTTAGATAGTTAAGAGCCGACCTTTGAGAATGTGGTTTAATCAGGAAAAGCCAGTATGCGTCGGCGGTCAAGGTATTTACTCCAGCAATTAACCGCCCTTGTTTCTCCACATCAGGGTAATTCCTGTGCTCCAACATGTTTGCTGTTGTTATGTTTCCAGGTGTGCATTGGGAGATCATGTTTGCCAGATACAATGTATCATTGACTAGATTGATCATGTTGCTGGCAATCATTTTGCATCTCGAGGCTGCTCTTTCTGCTTTCATCACCTGTGTGTTCCATTCCATGAAAAGTATGTCCTTGTATGTTACATGGATTCGGGACAAGTTTGCTGCTTGCCCTTCTGGAGTGTCTTGCCATTCAATATACTCTGTTATATCGTCTTCAGCCTGATCCAACTTATTCCTGACTTTCTCTATTTGTTCACACACTGCTGTAGATGTTTCACAAAGTGATTCAGCTTCAACAAGTTGTTGGCACAAGAGTCTGATTTGAGATATCAATGCGCTGTTAATTCGAGTTGCCTCTGTTCTGAAATCATCAATACTCTGGGCACCTTTGATACCTTCGAGCTGTGCTGATAGCTGAATTATTTGCTCGTCTTTAGCTTTCATCATCAGCTCATTGGATGCCTTTAACTGAGATAATGCCTCTGACAATTCTTGTGCTTTCTGAATGCCACTTTGGTCTATCCTCTGTTTTTCGATTAGCAGCTGCTGGGTTAACGAATTATTTTCTCGCTGCTGAACCAGCAACTGTTCCTCTAACTGCGCTGCCTTATTTCTTGCCTCTATCACTTCTTCTTGCAATGCATATATCTCATGCTCTTTAGTCTTCAAAAGAAGACTTACTTCGGATGCTTTGTCAATAGTAGCCGCTGAATAAGCTCCCGCAAATTGCGATAGCTTTGTCAGATCTTCAGAGGGATCTAATTCTCCCTTCCAGACGACATTGCCCGTGACTGTTTGCTCAGGTGAAATAGAAGGTTGATCAAGCCTTCGTCTTTTCCTAGAGCGCCTTACAATGGCTCTATGCTTTGGGCTGTAGAAAATGTCTAGGGGAGGAATTTCCTCCACCTGAAGATCAATTTGATCGGATGGGTCTTGAGTGATTACCTCAACATTCTGTACCATGGGTGGGCCGCTGGTTCCTTCTAGAACCGGAGAAGAAGTAGTGTCGGGAGCATTATTTGTTTTAGAGGCGCCTAAGTCTTTGGAGGCTTCCTTACCACTTATAATGGAATCGAATTGGTTCCATTCTTTAATTAATTCAGGATCAGTAGAGATTTGCTCACTTTGTTCTGTGTGGGCTTTACTCTGTTCTTTTTCTCTTTCAATCCTCTGCTGTTCCTCGAATGCCTTCCGCTGTTGCTCCTCTTGTGCTCTTTGCTGCTGTTCCTCCAATTCCCTTTTCTGCCTATCTTCCAGTTCTTTCTTTGCCTTCTCTTCTTCTTCTCTTTTCCTCTGTTCTTCTAACTCCTTTTGTTTTCTTTGCTCTTGATCCTTTTGTGCCTTTTGCTGCCTTTCTATCTGCTCCCTTCTATGCCTCTCTGCTTGCAGCTTGTTTTGCTTTTCCTCCTGTTGTCTATCATATTCTTTAGTTGTAACAGGAGATAGGTGTATTTGCTACTGACCAGGCTCGCTTGAGGAGGATGCTGGGGCTGTGGATAATAAATCTAGAGGCAAAGTTTGCAACCTTTGCTTTCTAAGTTTATTAAATTCAGTTAACTCCTCATCTTCATATCTCAGTGCAGCAAGTTGTCTGACTTGGCTTATTGAATCGGCACTCATGAACAGGTCGTCAAACTGGTCTTCTTGATGAACAACCTTTGACAGCTTGGCCTGTTCCAAGGCAATAAAAGCAGTCTTTTTTGGATCATAGAGTCTATTTGGAATAGAAGATAGGGATATCATTTGGAGTTTTGCTGCTTCCTTTTCTGCATGCTTGTAATTTAGTAGCGTATAAACTCCAATTCTTAAAGGAAAAGAGGGCCATCCTCTCTTTTTCTCCTCTTTGAGAGTTTGTGTGACACCCTCAGACATAATCTGGTAGGAGATTTCCCGGGCTAACAATTTATCTGGGACGTACAGGGGGAGGACATGTGGCCTAGCCTTGCTTCCAAAAACTCTAATATAAGTAAAATGCTCTTCGCCGAACCAATGGGCTACGACTGGTAGGTCAAAAGAAGCTTCATAAGAAATTCTAGGGATAGGTCTGTCAAAAATAGAGTAGTGAACGGGCACCATGAAACCATTGCAGATTTGATACAAATGGTCTTTGTGAGAAGGTTTCCATAATTTTCGATGGTACAAGTGAATGGGTGTTGGGTCATGGGTTGTCCATCTCCAACCAAGGACAGGAAATTCAGAATTAAAACAAAGGGTATCCATAATGTAGGCAGAGTAATAGAAGGGTGGGATTTTCCTCTCGGTGATTCTGGTTTTGGCCCTAAACTCACGAATAGCTATGACCAATTTATCAGACAGGATAGTGGCCCAATCCATGATTGTACTATTGACGGCCGCTTCCATTAAGGGAACCATATCAATATTGATATTTGCAGAGTCATGTAATCCCCACAATCTACACATCATAATCCCAGCATAGCAATAAGGTGAAGCCAAAGAAGCATTGGAGTACTTACCCGACATATCATGCTTGTGTTTAGCTGGATTCTGTCTCCAATCTCGGAGAGGTTCGGATGGTGATTCATTCTCCTTTGCGAACTTCTCCACAAAGGCTCTGTTATAGACTTGTTCGGGTTTGGGCAAATGATACATCCGTCTCAAGTCGTCAGGCTTGAAGGAACCGAAAATCCTTCCATCCTTAGTATGGAAGGTTCTATCAGTGAGAGTAATTTCTTCAATTGCCCAACGTACCACATCAGTATAAGGCAGGACTTGTTCTCTGGCTGCTATTCTGTGCAAAAAGGAGTCAGCCAAATCTTTAAGAGTTGCCTCGGACTTTCTTAATTCATCTACACTAGCCTCAGTTACTGTCTTTTCTGGTTGCTCTGCCTCTAGCAAATTGTATGTACCTTGCCATGTAGTGCTAGGAAGACCAGTGCATGTAGTGTCTGAGATTAAGCCTTTCTTTGAAAACATAGTAGCTTGGCCTGAGACAGGTGTCGTAGTAGAACCTGCCACCTTCTTGAACTTCTTTCCCATCATATTCAGACTTCTCTCAGCGGTTGAATTCTACACAAATGCAAGAGAAATCGTAACAAGGAAATAACAATGACGATCCATAACGGGATAGATATATTACTTGAAGTGTGGTGAGATTAATTCTAAAAGTGGCTGCGGATCTAATGATTTGAGAAGGCACCGCAGATGCAATGATGGTGATTTTACAGCCTGCAGCTCCATAAATGACCATTACTTAAGTTATTAAACCGAATGACCCCTTTAAGCATGCCACATATTTTTTTAAAGGTCTAATCGTAATTGTTCGTTAATTCGAAGGGGCAAAGCTTTAAATACGCATGCATTACCTTATCCCTTTACTTAATGGCATTTTGAAATTTGTGCTTTTGTCAAATCGGATTTAAATATAACTTTAAAGCTTTGAAATAATCACCTTTTAGGAACTCTGGTCATCATTTAAGCGTCATCGCATCGCATCGGGGGTGTGAGTGACATTATCATTTGGGAGAGATCTTGGCGAATGCCGATTGCGACATTGCATCATATTAGCGTGCGAACATAATCCCTAAATGTATATCAATTGATTTACCAACTACCGATAGCGATATCACATCGCATCGGGAAAAAGATCTGAACGTCTTATGAAGATGTATGGGATTCTGCCGACTACCGATAGCGATATCGCATCGGGTCGAAGCTTTAAAACACTTTTCATAAGAAGTAGCGTCGATAGTTGATCACCGATATCGTATCGCATCGGGGAAAAGGCATGTGCTTTTTCTGTATGTGCATTAGCTATTGCCGATGGCCGATAGCGATATCGCATCGGAAAGAACCAAGGTGGCAAACGATCTTGCGATTTCTTTTTCGGACTTAACCAAAAATTGCTTATTATTTGTTCAAAAAGGCTTTTATCCACAAATTCATTTGATTATCATACCTTTTTCGAACAAGTTTATTAATGCCAATTTAAAATTTTAAAAGGGACCCATTTCATATGTTAATTGTTTGTGATAAAAATGTTATGAAATGGGGGGTTGTTGTAGGGCACAACAATTGGCGATTCGCTGGCAGAACCAGTTATCTCTGGACTAATAAATATACTTACACCTTTTCAAATAGAATCTTTATAAAGGAAAGGAAATTTCTAATATAACTAGATGTCTATTGATTCTGAATAAAACAGGTTTCTTCATTTGATTTCCTTTTTTTATAAAGAAAATAAATGCACTTTAAGTTTTAAAACAAGTCTTCATTGGTTCATAAAGGTAAAATAGAAAACTTTTCCATATCAGCTTTTAAAATAAACTCCTATGTCACAGGTAGAGCCTCTGCTGCCAGCAAACGTTCATAGTCTCGGCAGGGTTACCTTTTAACCATGTTGTTGTCCATTATTCCATTCACTTAAGAGTGTGACTAAACAGAATGAATTCAAAAGATATTTTCGTATTTTTTGAATTTTTCTTTCTTCTTTGCTTAAGATAAAAGCCATTGTCCTGGTTTGGTGGCCAGATAACGACAATGCCATTCACGGGTAGTAATCAAACTGAACAAGCTGGCTCGTGATGAGACCCCTTGTCTTGAAATTTCAAGCCATTACCCTGTTTGATATGCAGTTTTGGTAATGTCAGTTAAATTATTTTCCTATGAACATGGTAAGCAGGCTTGTAATAAGACCTCTTATCTTTAATCTTTTATATTTTAGAATTACACTCTGAGTAATCATAAACTTTTGATGAATGGGATGAACAACTATCTTCTTAAGAGTAAATGGATGACAGGTTTAAGAGTTAAAGATGCTGAAGATGAATTAGCTCCTATTTTAATATAGATAACCTTTGGAGACTAATTTTGAAAACCCAAAATGACTCATAGAACTTCGTTCAGAGTGAAGTTTACAAAGGTTAGACTGTGATGTTCAGAATAAAAAGATATCTAATTTCCTAGAAATGATCTCTCTTGTTTTAAGACGCTATTATCCAAAAGTAAATACTAATAGTGTCACGACGAGATAACTTTTAATTACAGCGAAAGGTCAATGGAAGATGTCCCACATCATTATTTCTACAAATCCTATAAACTATATAAAAATTATCAAACTACAAAGAGAAGGGGTTACCTCCTCAATTAAAGAATTTCTTCAAGATTAGACCATTGACAGGGAGAGAATCCCTCACCCCTGATAGATTTTGCAGTATAAAAGTGGAATGGCCTATTTTTTCACAGATCTGAAATGGTCCAAGCCATAGTTTCTGAAACTTGGAATGTTTACCTTTGTCTTCATGGGCTTTGTCCCATTTCAGGACTAGATCTCCGACTTGGAATTGTTTAGGACTAGATGAGGCTAGATCAAAAGCTGATTTAATGACTTGCTGAAGAAATCTCTCTACGGCCTTAAGCAAGCCCCGAGAGCTTGGTATGCGAAGATGGATTCTTTTCTCTTATCACAAAACTTTGAAAGATGTAAGTCTGATCCGAATGTTTACATGCTTAGGACACATGATTCTCTTCTTATCTTAGTTTTGTATGTAGATGATCTCCTAATCACTGGCAGCTCGGCTTCAGCCATTGCTACAGTCAAGAGGGCCTTGCATGATAGGTTCTTGATGACGGACATGGGTCCATTACACTTCTTTCTTGGTCTTGAGATCAGCCAGAATGCCACAGGCATCAAACTCTCTCAGGCTAAGTATGCACGGGATCTCCTCGAAAGATTTCGCATGACTGACTGCAAGCCGGCACCGACTCCTTTTCTGTCTGGGGTCCGCCTTGAGGATGGAGGTGACACTCCATTAGTTGACAGCACTCTCTACCGACAGCTAGTGGGGAGCTTATTGTACCTCACCCACTCCAGACCAGATCTTTCATACGCAGTAGGGGCAGTTTCTAGATACATGCAGGAGCCGCATGAGCTACACTGGAATGCTGCCAAGCGCATCCTCCGATATGTGCAGGGCACCATCACCTTCGGGATTCACTATGCAGCAAGCACTGCATTGAATCTCCTTGGCTTCACAGATTCTGATTGGGCGGGAGACAGCATTGATCGCAAGTCCACCTCCGGATATTCACTCAGTCTAGGATCTGGCCCTATCTGTTGGTCGAGCAAGAAGCAGGCTGCTATTGCTCTCTCTTCAGCTGAGGCTGAGTACCGAGGAGTAGTCAACATCACCATTCAGGCTCTGTGGCTACAGCACTTCCTCACTGAGTTGGGCGTCCAGTTCCACCAGCCCATTGTCATCTGGTGTGACAACCAGAGCACTCTCAAATTTTGCAGGGATCCAGTACAGCGGCAGCGGACGAAGCACATAGAGATCCATATGCACTACATCAGAGACTTAGTACATGATCGGGTCATTGATTTGCAGTTCTGTCCTTCAGCAGAACAGACTGCAGACATCTTCACCAAGACATTCACTGAGCAGAAGTTTCGCTCTTTGCGTGATCGTCTTGGAGTGAAGGACACGATTGCTTAGCAACTGTATTTTTCTTCCTCTTCTCTTTTGATTACATTGTATTTTGAGGGGGGGTTTTTCCCACGAGGTTTTCCCTCTTTCCTCAATTTTAGTACAAGTTGCACTGTATTTTGGGTGACCTTTGGCCTTAGTTGCCAGGGCCCATTTTCTATTTTTCCCCATAGTGGTGTTCAGGGGGGGTGTTGGAACTACTACACACCTACATGCAGACTCTTAGTTAGAGCATGTGACTGCATGCAAGATTCCTTTTGCATGTTGGAACTACTACACATCTACATGCGGACTTTTAGTTAGAGCATGGGATTGCATGCAAAATTCCTTTTGCATGATTTACTCCTTGATTTGCTCCTTCTTTAACTCCGCAACTGACTAGTTATCTCCGGAACTTGTTGTAGGTGTTGAGTCTTCTCATTGATCACCACTATAGTCATTACCTTGGGATCTTCACCCAGTAATGCTATATCATGAGCATTGTAACATAATTTTCTATTGAATCATTATTCTCTTCTTTCGATTTTCTTTTAGTGTTTTTGCTTTGCAAAGCTGTGTGTTCAACCTTTACTAGCTAGATTCATCTGTGCAGGTTTTCTAACACATTTACAGAAATGTGACTACAGAACATTCCAATAAAGTAAATGTTGTTCAAAGTCCACGACTTGCAACAACTATCACAGAGGAATTTGATTCCCAGTGCACGGATCATGAGAGGCAGCTTTTTGTGACTGCCCATTGTATTCCTTCTTTGTTTTCAGCCTGGAAATATTCGATGAAAGGTTGGAAAAATCGCTGATGGTGTAGTCTTTATAATGTACAACTCTTTTTCCTATGGCTCATATCTGCATCGATTCTTGAATGTTTTGAATGGACAGATCTTTTAGCAAGTTTGCAAATGTTCAAGGATCTGATGAATGCTGTCTAACCTTTGTTCCCAAGCCTACCAGGGCTCGCTGTGATTATTATCTTATTTGGGTAGCTACAATGAAAACATTTCTGCATTCTCTGTAGTGTTTGAGGTCCTACAACGGTGCCTGTTCCCTTCATCCCGAGAGGACTTCAGCTGTGAATAGCAACCGGATGAACTCGGGCAAGGTTCAATGAGTGATCGGGCAGGCTTCAGCGTTGACAATGATGTTTTTGTGCATAATAACTTTGACAATAATGTTTGACTGTGTCTTATCTATTATATACATTTTGCAAATTCCTTAATTACCATAGATATGCATTATCGCAAATGTAAAATGTGGTTTCAAACCGGCAAGGACTGCCATTGCCTGCAATCCTTGTTCATATTGGCTTACAATAATATGGTGGTTGTCACCTTATTCTTATAATAGCTGTAGGATACAGTGTGTATTATCGATTCGTTTTAGATGGTTAATGAGCGTTAAACATAAATTTTTTGTTGAGGTGTCTTATACGTAAAATTCATTCACATATAACGAGGGTTGCATTACATGTAAAATTCATACACATATATCCAACGTTTCTTGGTGTTTGTTATTATTCTCTTCCCTAGAGTCTTGTTTTCTTTGTGTGTTAGATAAATAGGAGGTGTAAATGTTTTCAAATTATTATTGAGTTTTTAAATTGCTTATATGATATTTTCCATATTTTTATTTTGAAGCTTTTATTTATATTTATCGATGCTTTCTAATTAATTTTTATATTTTAATATAATATTTATAACATTAATATATATATTTTATACATATGTGTTAGGTTGAAGTTAATAGATATTTTCATTTTTAATGATTTATTATTAAAAAAATTTAAATATTAAATGTAATATAAATATATAGGTTTTATATATTTTACTATTATAATAGATAATTATTTTAATAGGATAGATTATTTGAGTAGGAAAATATACTTTCTAAAATAGTATTGGTAATATATATAGTTTATATATATTTAATAAGGAAAATTATTAATATAATATAATTAAGTTGAATGGTGAATTTTACAATTTACTTTAAGAGAGTACAAGTTAAAAAAAATTGATTTAGCTAATTAATTTATATATATATATATATTTTGGTTAGTTTGAGTGATAGAGTACTTTGAGCTTAATATAGGATCCTAGTATGGATTAATTGATGATGATGATTAATGTACACTAAGATTGATATGGTTTATTAGACTCTAGGAAGGGAAGAGATTGTTTGGAATTCTTTAGCATTTTATTTCTATGCTAGAAAAGCTTTGAGAAGTATTGAGGGAAGACTTGCAAGATCACCATAGTTTTGTTGACTTAAAAGGTCAATAAAATTGGTAGTGCTACAAATATTTTGAAATTAGAGAAATTAGATTGAATGTAAGTATAAGATGGACAATCTAAGAGAAAATCCTTTTCATCTTCAATCATCTTAATGTGGCAAAGGTGACATACTTTTTTTATCCCATAGTGTTTTGGGAAATGACCCACTCCCAGTGTCACTATGAAGCTCATGAGAATTTGTTCTTGTTTTAGTAATGTTTATTTTATTGTTAACATCATTCAAGAAATAACTTAATATTTTCTATTTTCAATATTGGGGTTGATCACTTCCTTATAATATTTTAGTTTCCTTTTTCCCTCTAACTCTTTATCACCCCATAATTTCTCCTTAAATTTTGATGTAATAATATTTTTAATATTATCCTTGTGCTGCAAAATGATCTCTTCATCTATTCTCCCAATGGTTAGAAATTTGGGTACTTATGCCATCCCCCCCTTAGCCTAAGGTGAGGATTTTTGCCAGTGTTATCAACAATTTTAGGAAACCTCTTGGATTCCATGTTGTTTTACTTCTTCTTATACTTAAGATACCTAGTGATGGTGGCCTTATGCCATCCCCCCTTAGCCTAAGGTGAGGATTTTGGCCAATGTTATCAACAATTTTAGGAAACCTCTTGGACTCCATGTTGTTTTACTTCTTGTTATACTTAAGATACCTAGTATTGGTGGCCATGCTTTCAATGAGGAAAAGTCTTGCTTCAATTAGGAGGATAAGAAAGGGAGTATCTCCTTTAATCATGAGATCGTAGGTTATAAAATAATTTTGGATTGGTTCTATCTTCATCCATGACTCTTTGTAGATACTACAACCCAAAATCTCACATCCATATAAAATAATAGGTGTGATGAGAGTCTTAAAGAAGATTTTTGTTTTTATCCCATATCCAAAAGATCTGTTGATTTACAATTGTTTTCAAGCCCCATTATAAGCTTTCCATCCTCCATTTATCATTTTTCAATGTTTAGTATTTGGGACAACTAGCATTATGGCATGGCTCACTCAATATCCATATGAAGATAGCTATCATAATTCACATTGACATATGTATATTAGGTACCATTTGTGAATATGGGAAAACACTTGAGAGTTTCCCTACAAGGTTTTCCTTGGAAAAAATAAATACACACACACAAAGAAGAATAATAATAACCTATGTCAATTAATATTAACCCCAAATGAATGAAGCATTCAAAGGGATCAAATTCCTTTCACAGAAACATGGAACATTTCCAAAAGTAGTTGTACTTTTGGAATGATTTGCATCTCAATATATTCAATACTTCTTGGTGCTTAATATATTTGAGGTTAATATGGATCTAATATAGTTAACAACACAAATGCATGTATGTGCAATTAATCTAACTCTACATATATATGCCACTTTCTTTCTAGAATTAAATTATTTTCTTGACTAAATAGTCGCATTATAACTGATGCAAAATATATTAGGGAGCAGAAGTGGCTGCTTATGCAAGTGAAATGTTTGAAAGGGGAGAAATTATTAAGCATGATCATTTTTATTTGGTTGTGTCATCACAATAATGGAATGATGTTCTATAAATATTACATATGAGTTAGAATTAGCCTGGATCACTTATTTTTATATTTAGGATAATCGAATCTTGATGAATAGCCTCACATGCCACCATCCTCATCATTATTGAACCACAAACTATTGGTAAATCAATGCAAGAGAATCAAGACATTCAACATCAAAGTATGCATGGAATTTGGTGTGCAAAGATAACACATAAATTGTAAGCATGCCATATGTGCACAAGGAACAAACAAAAATTGTAAACATGAAGTGTGTGCACAAGGAGCAAACAAACAGATGCACTAAAGAAGAAAAGTGAGACTAAAGAAGTTTAAAAGTATGTCAAATTCAAAGATGAGTAATCATTCTAAGAAAGTGATAAAATTGTACAATCATTAAATGTTGATTCATATATGAATCATGGTCACATTTATCACTCTATAGATAATTGTGACCTCATTTCTTATTAGTAAATTTTCCAAAATTACATTAATATTATATTAATTTTATTGTTTATTTGGTTAGTAAAATATTTCATACTTTTCTCGAGATGCAAGTGTCAAACAAGTGGCCATGGAAAACACCCTCGCCATTGATGACATACATGCTCTCTGACCTTGATATCCCCACCCAATAATTCTCATAGCCAGGATCCCTAGTGACCTCATCAATTTTTGTACCTATGAAATTGCAGAGTGTCTCGAGGTAGCGACCTTTCAACCTCTAGGAATTTACTCTCAACAACCCTCGCACACCTGTCATATTCACCTTCTCGTCTTCATGCCATAGGTATGGTTATAAGTTTTGGTAGATGGACCAGACGAATGTTCAAAATATCTCTCAAGAAGCATAGTTGTGCTCTGCTCCTCTACAGTGATTCCATAGTATGTACTCATTGTTATCACACTCTAATGGTTCGTGAAAGGGGAATTCCTTGTGAAGCGGGAAGAGGCAGAAGCATACCCATGCCTTTTCCATGACATGATTTCATATTTGATCAGTTTGATGCAGTATCCCTCATCGCTACTAGTGCATGGTGGCCGATTTGGAAACCTTGGAGCTTCGCAATGTTAGGGACCGTGCATGGAATTTGCGCAACACACTCAGGCGTCATCTTTGTTATCATGCGGAGGGCTCCTTGGTGCTCGAGGCTCATCTCCTCGACCTAGAGTTCTATCTGGGTCGTGTTATGGTAGTGATGAAAGACATGGGCAAAACCCTAAGCCTCCAGCTGCACTCTACCACCACCTTTGCTATCGTCTCCACATCTCAGAGTCCAACTACCACTCTAGAGAATGACACAAAAATTCTTGAAGGCAATGGCAATGATCATCCTCATGGCATAGGGCATCAACAACAACTCAACATGGACTTTCCTCTATCTCAGGACATTCTCTCCACATCAACGACTCAGGCGTAGGTGTCATCACCAAGTCAATTGTTCATCCTCAACCAAAAGCCAATGTTTACTATGACCTAATGTTGATTCTAGAAGAGGTTCCTCAACATAATGTGGGGTAGCAAGCTGACACAAATAGGTCCTCTAAAACCACTTAGCCATCCATGCTTTCATATCTCATCTATTTTCTTTACTCGACTCTCTGTACTAAAACTATGGAATGATGGCTTCAACCTCTTTATTAACCTCAAGCCATTTTCCTCTTTCAACTATGCACCTGGTTCTCTAGCTCAAGCCACTTTTTGGGATTTGGGGTTGTATTTTTGTCTCACATCTTCAAGGTTGTCATGGTACGGCTAAACATTATGGTTTTATGGTTCAATCACTAATATGATGTACCCTATATAAATTTAATGTAATATAAAATCTACTTACTTAAAAAAAATCATAATTTTAATTATAATTAATTTATGTTAAATATATATTTTTAATATAAATTTGTTAAAATAAAAAATATGTAAAATTTTAAAAATATTATGCACAATGATAATTCAATTTACAAAACATCCTGAAATTAAAGCAAATTGAAAGTTCAGTTATAAGTAGTACTTGAATTACCTATGACAAAATGACATTGTGTCCAACATATTGGTATTGAAGATCCAGATAAATTTAAAAATATAATTTGTTAGTAGTTCTTGAATCACCTACGACAAAATGACATTGTGTCTAACATATTGGTATTGAACATCCAGGTAAATTTAAAAATATAATTTATGAGAAGATTTTTTTTTTTTTTTTTTTTTAATATGGATAGTATAATTTGAATGTGCACAAACATAAAAATGTTATTTGAAAATATGTTAATATAAAAATGTAATATGATATTTAAAAAAAAAAAATTAAAAAATCAACTTGGACGAAATATTTTTTTTTTGTAAGTTTAGGTGGGACCTTTTCATTTTCGAGTTTTTACATGTCCGTTATTCACCCCATTTCCAGGGAGGGTAGCACAAGAATCGAACCCAAGATCTCCGATTCGGTGAGACTTCATTTCCACGGCCATTGCCACTTGAGCTACCCCATGCGGACAACTTGGACGAAATATTAAAACAATTATCAAATAAAATATTTTATTATTATTAAAATTGAAGGTTATTTATGTTAAACACACACATGGTAGCAACAGAATATGAATGATAAACATGAGAGTACATTTATTATTAACAAATGATATACATTTATAGTACATGGTGTGACCCTTGGATTCATATTTCAAGTGGTCTCTTGGAATCCTTTTGGATATTCAGCGTCCACACCAACCCTTAGAGGATTAGGTGTCCAACATTCCCCCCCTTAATCTGAAGGGTTATGTATGAGTCCAAGAAGAAAGTTGTAATACAAAACATGCAAAATTGCATGGTAGCACTAGGGTGAATGTGCTCTTTGAAATGTTGGTATAAAGGGCGGTGGTTTAAGGATGACCACCAACACTGGAATGCTCAGTGCAGTTCCCGAAACTCTTCCAAGCCTAGCATGAAACTTAGGTCTTCTGCTAGAGGAAGTGCTCCTAATGTTTTGAAGAGGGAAACCTTCAACCATGAAAGGGAGGTCTCACCCCGCATAAAAGGGAGAACCTCAACCTGAAAAGGGAAGTCTCAACCTGTGATGGTTTAAGGATGACCAACAACTCTGGAATGCTTAATGAAATTCCTGGAACTCTTCCGAAACTGGCAAGAAGCTGAAGTCTTCTGCTAGAGGAAGTGTCCCCAATTCTTTGAAGAGGTATCACCGACTAAAGTCATGCTTAGGGGCATCTTTGTCTCTGGCTACAACTTTGAATCTGGTATGGTAGGTTGTGGCTCAGGCTCACTTGATGTGGCTTTGAAGCTTGTAGATGACCATCACTTCCCCCCTGTTAGATACAAGGTGAGATGATGGAGAAAACTCAACTGCAAGATTGTTCAATACTCTAGAACAAGTTCTGACATGTGACTGGAATATCTTCTTGGTTGTTGATGCCCATTGCCAAGAAGCGATCCATCCAAACTGAACCTTTGTTCTTGCAGGAGGCTTGCTTTTGAAACACCTGTTTTGAAGAATGACTGGTTTTATGACAATGCTTACATGGATGAAGATCAAAACAGTGATCTTTCAGATGGCCAACTCGGTCATAGTGTTGGCATTTCACAATCTATTGCTGTGGAAGAGAGGCAGAATCTAGAACAGCTGGAGATGAACTGTCATGAAGAAATCCATCACTCTAAAACTGAATGGGTTTTGAGTAATCTGAAATATGAAAGGACACCTCCTTATCATATCCAAGACCTGTTCTATGCTTGTTGTGGACAAGCTCTTCCCAAGGTCTGGTGATGGGATTGGGAAGTGCAAACTAAACTTCTGCATCTGCATGTGACTTTGCTGCTTCATTGGGCACTGGATCTGAATTTGTAACATTATTGACTTGTTGCTGATGGGTTGTTGTTTCAATGTTCTAAACAAAAACAGGTTCAGAATGACGACTCCATTGTTGTAATTCTGCTTGCTGTAGTTGAGATTCAAGCTGCAAAAATTCAATCTTGTCATGTACATCTTGTAAACAACTATGAATATCGGTGAGAAAATCCTTGCTGATTTTGATTGTATTATCCATAGTAGAGAGTATCAGATTGTCCAGTAACTCTAATATTGCACCAATTGGAGCCATTTTTAACCTCAAAAAATATAGTAAAATAATGAGGACCTCAACGCACTCCAAACTCTAATACAATGCCAAGACAAAGAAGCTCTCAATAGTCTCCAATCTCCAAATTAGTTCAAATATCCAAAACCCCACATGCTATAACTCTTCTGCTAAACTAAACATGATGTTCATAAATAAGAATTTCACCACACAAGATATTGGCTGCACCAATCCTTTCCCAGTCTAGCCCAATTTTTTCATAGTTATGTTGATGTAGAATGAGCAGCAACCATAGGATTTTAAGAGACAAATATCCTAATATATAAAGCCTGATAAAAAGAGAAAGGGAACAATGCTTAGAACTATGGATTCAAAACCTCTATCCATGCAATGGAAATGGGAAAAGCGGCATTTGTGATTTTTGTGCTCTTTATACTTTTCTGTGGCGTTCCTAACAGTTTTAAGTGACAGGCTTCACTGAATTCAACAATCACATATATTAATGGAGGACAATCTCTTTCACCAGTTGAAGATTCAGATCTCAGCAGAACTTGGTATGATGATACACCATATATTTTTGGAGCTACTGATGGGATAACTATTTCTGTTGATCCCAAGACCAGTATGTTGTACTCTGACAGTGTGCCACCATATATTGCACCACCAGAAGTTTATAGTACTGCACGTTCCATGGGTCCAGTGAACGATGTTAACTAGGAGTTTCAATGCGCAAAGGCTGCTGGAGATTAGTCAACACAAACATTCAATATAATGTGTAGAGAATAAAATTCTCAGTGAAATTTGAATGGACATCCTGAAATCTGTAAGCACATCCTGCTTACACCTTCTGTTTATAATTTATTTATAAACGCCCTAGTGCGCTTAATAGCTGCATCCCCTTGCCTCTGTTTGAATTCCCAATCCTTATAGTTGAATTCTTTTGCTATGGATCACATGGAAGGAAAACATGCTCCTGCACCTTTGGCACATCCCTCTCATGCCAACTCTGGTGACACGCACTATGGGAGGAGGTAATTATGATAGCAGATATCAAAAGGGAAACAATACCAACATAGGCCACCAGTTTGAAGCAGAGACAACGTTATACAATGTGTCCTTGATATTGGAACAAGGAATGGACTATTCCCTCATGCACTTGCAAAGCAAGGATATTCAAACTTGACTGGAACGGATTACAGTGAAGCGGTTGTGGAATTGGTTAGAAATCTTGCTGTTTGGGATGGATTTACCAATATCAACTTCCTGGCAGATGATATATTGGAATCCAAATTATAGAGATAGTTTAGACTTGTTAATGATAATGGGACTTTAGATGCAATTGGACTTCATCCTGATGGTGCAGTTAAAAGGATTATGTATTGGGGTTCTGTTTCAAAGCTCATGGCTCCTGGTGGTTTACTGGTTAAAGTATGGACAAAGTATCGAAGAGCAGTCGTATGGGAGCAGCGACAGGACTATGGGCTATCATACCATGGGCGTATGGGAGCAGCGTATGGACCGAGGAGCAGCGTATGCATATCACGCCATCACCTTTCTCATGTCACTCCACAGTCGGCCTTCAATCGCTATACCTCACGTGAACAAAATTGCTTTTTGCTCAATGAAGTAGCATATTGGTCATAGGATCAAATCAGCTGGAAGGTCGATATCTGGGTTTGCTTCTTGAGAAAATTGGGATCGCTGTGTCAATGACAATGGCAGCTACCATGGCTCAGGCTGCTTGAGAAAATTGGGATCGTTGTCCCAATGTCAATGGCAATAGTAATAGCAGCAATGGAGTGAATTCTTCCCATTCTTCCTCTCGAGCACCCAATTACATATTTCTATATGGAGACTCAAGGCCTGATGCTCCCAACAATACACAGAGCCTTCCGGGGTTGTAGATCAAGCGAGCCTGGCTACTTGGCAGCCGCCTGTATTCATTTAGTACAGGAGATGTCAGGCATGCTTTGGTTAAACTGGACAGGTTGTTTCTATAAATGATTCTATGGGTATAACAAGGTTGCTGGATGAATTTGAACGAAGAGAATATTTTCCTGATCTTTATGAGAGAGATATAGTGGAGGTTATCTCCGAGAGGGGCGAGCGCTTGCAGTCTTATATTTACCACCGACCAGATGTGAATCCATCAAATTTAATACCAACTGGTGATTGGCTGCGGTAGTGATGCAATACAGTGAAGATAGGCAACAGCGCTGAAAGGCCCAGAAAATGCCTTGAGTGTGCACTAATGATTCTACTGGATTCCTCCAATATACCAAGCGTCACACCACATTATCAGGCAGAGGACAGAGAAATCAAGAATATGGTAGACTGCAAGAAATGCAGGACAAATTTATGAAAACAATGGTAGAAGGGAGTTACAATACAGAAAATTAATTTAAGACCTGCGCACCTGGGTATGAGGGAAAGATGTCAGTTTTTCTATATCAAGAAAATGGGCAAAGCTGCAGGACAAGCATGCACAGAAGGGCCATAAAAACAAGTGGCTCACAGTTGAGCAGGGCAGGAGATCGCCTGCTCTGATACCATGTTAAACACACACATGGCAGCAACAGAATATGAATGATAAACAAGAGAGTGCATTTATTATTAACAAATGATATACATTTATAGTACATGGTGTGACCCTTGGATTCATATTCCAATTGGTCTCTTGGACTCCTTTTGGCTGTTCAGCTTCCACACCAACCCTTAGAGGATTAGGTGTCCAACAATTTCTAAATGACCTTTTAATCTAATGAGCCAGGATCCCCACATTTATCAAAGGGATAAACATATTATTATAATTAAAGAGTCTTGAATTTTAATGAATATTAAGAAATTTATAATATTGACAAATAAAATTTGCAATAAACCAATTTTTTTTGTGTGAATTTAGATTGTATTGTCTTAAAATTTGGTTATACATCAACAAAATATCATTGTTTATTTAATGTCTCGTCTCAATTTCCCTCGAGGGAAACTATTTCCCTAGGGAAACTAATTCTCTTAACTATTGATTAGAGTTCAGATAATTTAAAATAAAAAAATTCTCCACTTATGCATATCATCAAAATTTTGAAGAAGTGACTCATGATGGGCCTTGAGGGCTTGTTCGAGTTGGAGTAGGAAGCTTTAGATCACACCGGAGATGGTTTTTGACATGAAAAAGTAAAGTGTGAAAATTCTATTATAGTTAATTTAGTAATTATTCACTTATCTTTTAATGATTGTTTTTGTCAACAAATTAATTTACTGTAAAAACTGAATAAAAAACCATTACAAATTTCACCAAATAATAAACCACACGAATTAGAAAAGAACATTTAATATCCATTGACAAGTTACGGCAAAGGCTAACCAGCCATATATTGTGTATTAAATGCTGCGCCAGCTATGTATGTCAAAGATATGTATGCGCCCCCAGGACTTATGTCGTATATCCATGGAACTGGACTCCGGCGACCACCTTGTGTTTCCGGTGACGAGCGCGGGACCCACCAACCGCGGCCCCCCGTCTCGAACTTGCTGTTGTCTCGAAGTTGGTTGGCCACCCTCACACTGCATCCAACCGTTCAAGGGAATGTAAGGGTACTCTTCAACAGATGCTGGGGCTTCTATTGCATCAGTCTTGACTTACAAAGGTGCTCTTAAAGTTTAAAGTTTTTGAGGAATTACCTGGTTGCAACAAGAAATCCAAGCGGTATAGACAATTCCCAGTCGTTGATGTTCAAGCTGTAAGGTATTCAGACACAATATAGTTTAACATGAATGCAACCTCTTATTCTGTAATAGCTAAATCGACCACTATAATTTCATTGACTTGACAAATTGCGATTGCTTTATCTTTTCATTAAAACATGAAAGTAATTACTTGTGTTGCCAAAAACTGTACTGCAGGCTTGGAATGGAGCTCTGTGGTTCCACTCAAGCGATGTGTGGCTTGGCATAGCAAACTGTGATTGGAATTGAACTTTGCAGCCCTTCTCAAGCCAATCTGTGGCTTGACAGAGCAGATTGTGATTGTTTCATTTTGTATACCTATTTCATACTGAACACTGGTTGGATTCATATGTGGATTGCTACCTCCGCTGACACTAATCTACATGCCCACTTCATAGTGGACAGTGTACCTCTGATTCATAGCGTAGATTACTCCATCTTTTTTCACAATTAATGTTAATGGTTTTCTCTGTATCATATAAAAATGAAATAGAGATATCTAAAGCCAATTTGCTTACCAAATAGTGAGGGAATTAACAAGAACTTCAGTGTTCTTTACTTGTCCTGTCAGCAGAACCAAAATTCTGTAATACCAAATCTCCAAGCTGTTGATAACAATGGAAAACCTTAGAAATCCCAATGCATAATGGATAATGGTTTTGCAGTGGGTAAACAGGGATATCCTCAGATAAGCTAGTCATATAAATACGTTATTCAAAGCTCAAAAGTACTTACCATAGCATGACACCAGATGCAACAGATAGTTTTAGAAATGGCCAAATTTCACAAAAAGCTTCCCTTGAAAATCCAGTCCATGTGAGTGGGCACCCTCCACAGGTAACATACAGGAATTGGATAATAGCAGGTATCCACCACCCAATGTCTAGTGAGGCAAGTGCCCCGTTGAGGCCCATATTCCACTTCAAAACAAAGAGCCAATTTAACAGAACGGAGACTACTGTTCCAACTGCAGCTGACCATGCTATGATACTGTTCTTTCTCTGTGAAATTAAATATCTCTGAATGGCAAAATAGAATGGAAATGAAAAATGAAGAGGAATGCACCACAGTGCTACTCTCCCTGATAGTTGAGAGACATCCTCAGACTGTCCCAGGAGCCTGAGAATAGGGGTTGTAAACAAAAACAGGGGAAGAAGAAGAACTGCGAATCCCAGGAGCCCAATCCAAGAGCGATGGAGATATATTCCGAGCATATGGTGTTTATTTCCGCCAACAGCTTGCCCACAAAGAGTCCCAAGCGCAATCCGCATTCCAATCTGTTAAAGCAAGATTAAAGTATAAAACATTACATTTCACAACACCGTCTATATCCATCCAATTTGCAGCAAGAACGTCTATATCCATCCAATTTGCAGCAAGAACGTCTATATCCATCCAATTTGCAGCAAGAACGGGATAAATCTCTAGAGACCTTACTGTAATTTTACCAAAACAGTAACGTAAGAATTATTACCACATCATGTAACAGGAATGTGCAGCGTCAATCCGGGTTGCAGAGGCCGCTATAGACCGATTTCGAACGCGTTTTGGCGCGAGGGGAGGTCGACAACAGCAAGTTCGAGATGGGGGGCTGCAGTTGGTGGGTCCCGCGCTCGTCACCGGAAACACAAGGTGTTCGCCGGAGGGCAAGGGCTAACCAGCCATATATTGAGTCATAAATACCCTTACCATCTATGTATGTGGTGCACGTCAGTGAAATGCAATACATAACTCCGGCGGGCGACCTCGCGTTTCCGGTGACATACGCGGGACCCAATACTCCGCCTGCGGATGTATGCATACATCGTTCCTATTCATACTCTTGTATGGATGAAAGGGCATGACCATGTATACTCCACGCTGTCAACTCAACACATAATTAATGCGTACTATCTTCCAAATTTTGAATTGTATAATGGCGCTCTAAAATTCGAATTCGAATTTCGAATTTGTTAACCCACCTTCTAAAATCCAAACGCGAGCGCAAGCTGGGGAGGACGAGCTACAACTTCAGCAACATCCTACAGACTTCAATGCTATAACGTTCGGCTTTGAGCTCAATTAGCTGACTGCAGACCACAAGCATGCCCACACGGAGTTCACACCAAGGACTTCGTCATCGATACCAAGATGGGAGTCTGGGTTCATCTGTTCGTGCTCGAGATGGGGAATCGAAGGTGTCGGAGGAGAAAAGAAAGAAAGAGGAATTGGGGTCCCGCTTTCCTGTCATCTTCTACTTCCATGGTGGCAGGTTCTCTAGCTTCTCTCGCCATTTTCTATTACACAGAATATTCTGGAGGCACTTAGCGAGGAGGCACGAAGTTATAATCATCTATGTGGATTGTAGGTCCTCCCCACAGTATCGATATCCCATTCCATGCAAAGATTGCTTTGGTGACATCACATGGCTGTGCTCGGACAGCGGTCGAGCCCAACTCCCAGGTAATGCAGATCTATCTCGTTGTTTTCTAATGAGTGACAGTGCAGGTGTGAACATAGTTCACCAGGTGGGTTGCAGGGTCTCGGCGCAGAAGGATATGGCTATGAAGGGAGTGAGAATAGTGGATATTGTGCTTCTGCACCCATTTTTCGGTGGGGAGGAGAGGACGCCCTCTGAACTCAGACTTCAGAGAGCTCCCATCGTCAATATCAACAACTCTGACTGGCATTGGAAGGCATTACATTTATGTCTATGGTGCCAACAGGGACCATCTCGCCTGCAATGTATTTGGGTCGAATGATATCTCCGTCCTCCCCCTTCCCCCAACGCTGGTCGTGGTGGACAGCCATGACGCTTTGTTGGATTGGAATCTCAGATACGTTGAGAATCTTAGGAAAATTGGCAAAGACATTGAGCGTCTCTTCCACGGGAAGGGCATCCACACATTTTTTCTATTTTTCTACCTAAAGTCCTGGTCGAGGCTTATATGAGATCTCAACTGATTCATGACGAAATTCTGTGGAAAATGAATTTAGTTGCATTGAAATACAATGCATATGGTGGCGGTGATAAATCAATATATAGTGAAAAGCATGTTTTTACCTTGTATTTTTTATTTATTTATGTAGAATAAGACTTGTCCAAATTGTTTCGATAGGTTAAAATTTAATTGGTTATTATATACAAAGAGATCGTTGAAATATGATATTGAAATTATATATATATGTGCGCACATTTCTTTTTTAAAAAAAACGATATCTAATATTTTAGGTTTTTTATATATTAAGTATTAAAAAATATATTTTATATTAAATTTTTTTAGATATTAATTAAAATTTTTAAGTTTTCCTTTTAGTGTAATATTGTTTATTTGTAAATTTTTTATTTTTTAATATTATTCAAAAATTATACTAAAAAAATTAAGTTTTATTTTTAATGTAATATTGTTTATTTTTTAATTTTGTAAATTAAAAGATATAAAAACTATATAATATATTGATGAATTCTATAAAGTTAAATAAAATTAATTATTTAAATACAAATAAAGTGGGAAAGTTCATGATCTTGATTCACACGTTTATGCAATCTATATTTAGAGAGTTTTATTGAATCTATAACACGTAGGACTTTAATCATTCTCAAATACAATTCAAGCTATGGAAACTATTATTTTCTTTTATGCATATATTTGAAATGGAGGACATTAATAATTCTAAAATATAACTTCAGCAAGGGAAACTCTTATGCTCCTCTTAGGGGAGATATATAGAAATACATAACAATCACAAGGGGAGATATATAGAAATACATAATAATCACAATTTAAGCAAAATTGTTATTTCGTTACAAGAGGACATATAGCAATCACTTTAATTCTTGAACTCATTAGTTATTTTATGAGAAGTTATTTAATGCAACCAACATTGATATGGTTTGGTAATGTTTTTATTGATATATAATTTAAATAAAAAACATGTAGTTGCACTATGATTGGTTGGTGGTTAGGTGACATAAATCTCATAGAATGTATTTTAATAGGTAATAGTTGCTGAGGTTATTATGCATTCACTACTATATAGTGTATTCATTCTATTGCATTCATTTATCTCTTGTGCGGTGAGTACACCAAATTCATTCTTTTGATGTGTTGTATAGGGAAATTCATTTGATCTACTGATCTTTATCTACTTGTTAGCTCAATAAATGGTTCACATTTGAATTTGTAGGTCGTCAATCCAAGGCTGCTTGGAAGCGGGAGCGGGAGTGAGAGACAATTTTCAAAAGTTTTCGAGTTGGGAGCATTTTTTATATAATATATTTTTATATTTTATTTTTTTGCGTATATGTCAACAAAAGCATGCAGAACAATGAATTAGATATGAAAAGCATAAAAACATGGATTAAACCATATAAGATCAATCATCTAGTAGTGATAATCTTCGTCAACCACAAGTCCACACACATCTCGATTCTCATCAACCTTAAAGTCTTAAAGTTTCAAAATTCAATATATAACATTTGTCATCACTAAAGTTGTTCTTGCAACCATTACCAATCTATAACAAAGAATATCAATCATGAAATGAAACTCCACGAAGCATCATATTCATAATTTACTACAAATGAGTTATGATTGTCAACTTCAAACTTCAAACTTCAAACTTAAATTGTCATATATTGTTTACAAAATATACCATAATAAATATTAAAAGGTCAATAGTTATAAAAAGTACTAGAAACTAGAAAAGACAGTTAAATGTACCATCTACTTATATTTCTTCATGCCACAAGAAACTTTTGATTTCTTTTCTCGTGATCTATGAATAATGGGAATCTCCTTTTCTCGTCATCTATGAATAATGGGAATCTCCTCGCACATACTCTAACCACATCCAGAACTAGAGAACACATGAATTCCACGTAATGTTGCAGATGGAGGTGGAAACAAAGCTAGTGCAACTTCAGCCCTAATAGTGGATGGGTGTGGCATTGTTGTTGATGCTATTGCTGCTACTTGATGATTGTCATCCTCATCATCCAAAAGTTCTACTTCCATCTATTCTAAATGTAAGGCTCCATCTCCAAATTATCCTCCTTCGGTTTGTTGTCCGAAGTGATATATGCTCTATCAAACCATTCTTGCGGTTTGAAAAGCATGGGAAAACATAGTCCAACGCCGCATTGTGAAAAGGATTGTCTCAATATCAAAATCAACCATGGTCAAATATAGTCCAACGTCGCATTGTGATAAGGATTGTCTCGATATGAAAATCAACAATGTCAAACATGGTCCAACATTGCATTGTGACAAGGATTGTCTTAATATATAAATCAACCATGTTCAACCATGTTTATTTTAGGGCTTATAATATTTATCTTAGGGTTTATATACCTTGGGTCTATAATATTAATCTCTTGGGTTTAATATTATTCCTTTGTGTTCATAATCCCTTGGGGTTTTAGTATTAATGTCTTTGGTTTACTATTCCCTTGGGTTTACAATGTCAATCCCTTGGGTTTATTAATATAAGGGTTCATATTCCTAGGGTTTATTATTATTCCCTTGGGTTTATTATATCAATCCCTTGGGTTTATTAATATAAGGGTTCATATTCCTAGGGTTTAATATTATTCCCTTTGGTTTATAATCCCTTGGGTTTTTAGTATTATTCTGTCGGTTTATTATTCCCTTAGGTTTAGCATTATGAAAATGATTATCTCAATATGGAAATCAATCATGGTCAACCATGGTTTGATTTCGCATTGTGACAAGGATTGTCTCAATATGAAAATAAACCATGGTCAAACATGGTCCAACATCACATTGTGACAAGGATTGTCTCAATATGAAGATCAACCATGGTCAACCATGTTTATTCTAGGGTTTTAAATATTTGTCTTAAAGTTTATATACCTTGGGTTTATAATATTAATCCCTTGGGTTTAATATTATTCCCTTGTGTTCATAATCCCTTGGGGTTTAGTATTAATCCCTTAGTTTTATGATTCCATTGGGTTTATAATATTAATCCCTTGGGTTTATTATTCCCTCTGGTTTATAATATCAAACATGGCCAACCGTGGTCAATCCTGGTCAACCATGGTCTTGTGTCGCATCGCGATAAAGATTATCTCGATATGAAAATAAATCATGGTTAAGAATGGTCAAATGTCACATTGTGACAAGGATTGTTTCAATATGTAAATAAACCATGGTCAACCATGTTTATTTAAGCGTTTATAATATTTATCTTAGAGCTTATATACCTTGGGTTTATATTATTCCCTTGGGTTTAATATTTTTCCCTTCAATTTATTAATCTAAGGGTTCAACCATGGTCGAGCATGGTCCAATGTTGCATTGTGACAAAGATTATTCAATATGAAAAATAAACCATGGTAAATCATGGTAATTCCTTAATCAATTAATTATTCAATGAATTAATTAATTATTATTAATATTTATTAATTGATTATGTTATTAAATTTAATTAACAATAAAAATAATAATATAAATTAATAATAGTAGTAGTACCAATTAATAATAATAATCATAACAATCATAATTATATGCCTTCGGTGTATATTAACCACATTTACTAATGTGGGTTTATAATATCAATCCCTTGGGTTTATCAATCTAAGGGTTCATATTCCTAAGGTATAATATTATTCATCAAGTTTATAATATTAATCCTAGTGTTTAATATAAATGCCTTGGGTTTATAATCATGGTAATCCATGCGCAACCATGGTCCAATTTCACATTGTGACAAAGTTTGTCTCAATATGAAAATCAACCATGGTCAAATGTCACATTATGACAAATATTGTCTCAATATGAAAAAAAACCATTGTAAAACATGGTAAACCACGTTTATTTTAGAGTTTATAGTATTTATCTTAGGGTTGACATACCTAGGGATTATAATTTTATGATCATCCATGGTGAATCATGGTCAACCATGGTCTAACGAAACATTCATGAAAAGATTGTCTCGATATGAAAATCAACCATGGTCAACCATGGTCCAACGTCTCATTGTGACAAAGATTGCCTCGGTATGAAAATCAATCATTTTCAAGCATGATCAACCATGGTCCAACATCACATTGTGACAAGGATTATCTCAATATGAAAATCAACCATGGTAGACAATAGTCAACCATTCTTTTTTTAGGTTTTATAATATTTATCTTCAATTTTATATACCTTGGTTTTATAATATTAACCACTTGGGTTTAATATTATTCCCTTGGGTTCATAATCCCTTGAGGTTTTCGTATTAATCCTTGGGTTTATAAAATCAATCATTGTCAACCATGGTCCAACGTCACATTGTGACAAAGATTGTGTTAGTATAAAAGTCAACCATGGTCACCCATGCTCCAACATCACATTGTGACAAAGATTTTCTCGATATGAAAATCAATCATGGTCAAGAATGGTCAACCATTGTCCAACGTCACATTATGACAAGGATTATCTCAATATGAAAATCAACCATGGTCAAACATGCTCCAACGTTGCATTGTGACAAGGATTATCTCAATATGAAGATCAACCATGGTCAACCATGCTTATTTTAGGGTTTTAAATATTTATCTTATGGTTTATATACCTTGGGTTTATAATATTAATCCCTTGGGCTTAATATTATTCCCTTGTGTTCATAATCCCTTGGGGTTTAGTATTAATCCCTTGGGTTTATTATTCCATTAGGTTTATAATATCAATCCCTATGGTTCATATTCCTAGGGTTTAGGAAACAAGGTAAGAAAACTACTCAAGGACAAGGAAGACCAATGTCAAAAATTGCAGCATGAAGTGACATCATTAAGAAAAGAAGTCAACGAAAGAAGCACAACCATCAAGAAACTCAACGATAGATCCAACTACTATGAAAATCTTGAAGCTACAATTCTCTCACTAAAAGGAGATCTTGACGAATCAAAGAAGCAGAATGAAGATCTACATCAAGCAATTGAAAAACAAGACAACGAAGTCATCAGCTTAAAGTCTCAGCTGGAATGTGCCTTCCGAGTTCGTCAAATGCAACAGGATTTGAATGAAGAACAAGAAAAGGATATTCTCAAACTAAGGGAACAAATGGAAGAAGGAAGGAAAGCTGAAGAAGATTTGAAAAAGCAATCTCTTGAAAAGGAAGAACAGCTTCAGGTTGAGGTAAATATCTTGAAAGGTAAATTAGAAGAAAAGGATAAGCTTTTACGATTTCAAGATAGTTCTAAAGTCTTGGATGATATTCTTAGTAGTCAAAGGTCTCCTGCTATAAAGATTGGTCTTGGTTTCCATGAATCTGTTGAAGGTGAATCTAGCTCACAAGGTGAGGCAAGGAACTCTAAAGAGAAATCTAAAGTGATCAACGAAGAAATGAAAGATCAATCTCATCATCAACCAAGGAAAGAGATTCCTCAAAGAAAATCCTTTACTCCTCCTATGAATAATGTTGAATGTTATGTATGTCATAATCTTGGACATGTTGCAGCTAGATGTAGAAGAAGAAGGGTTCAAGACCATTATGCAGAAAGATCATCACATTCAAGGTACTTTAATGGATATTGCTTTGCTTGCAATATGTATGGTCATAAAGCTGCTGACTGTTACAGGAGGAATATGAAACATGTAAGATGTTATGCATGTAACAAGCTTGGACATATAGCTAAGGAATGCAGGAACAAAGTGTGGGCACCATATCAAAAGGAGAAAATGTCATCATCACGCTTGAAGATATGGAGGAAAAAGGAAGTACAGTCAGAAAAAGGCGGCACAGCACAACGTACAGACATACCAGAATCAGAGGGAGCTGAAAGTACAAAACTTCAGTGTCCTGAATCTCATATGCAAACTCCATAAAGGAAAGTTGCGTATATACGCGAGTTGGATACTGCACAATCGCGTATATGATTGTTTGAAGAAAGGCAGTAGGGAAAGTGAAGTTGGAAGTGAATCTATGAAGTATGATCTCTCGAGCACAAGATCAGATCTGGGAATCTGACTGTCAGTGGCACAGAGGAGGACTATTTAATTGGGTTCTAATCAGAGGTACCCAGACCATTCACTGCGAAAGTGCGGGCGTACGCAGCAGAGTGGAAGTTCCTGTGCGGAGGAACGCAGGTGATACACAGTGAAAGTGCGAGGATACGCAGCGAAGGCACAGTCCCAGTGCGGAGGTACGCGGCGTAATAGAGGTTCAGGTGCGGAAGAACAGTAAAGGTACGCGGCGTGGCAGAAGCCGCAGGTGCGTAGATACGCGGCGTAATAGAGGTTCAGGTGCGGAGGCACAGTGAAAGTACGCGGCGCTACAGAAGCCGCAGGTGTGTAGATACGCGGCGCGATAGCATCTGAGGGTGCGTGGCCACAGTAGTAGTACGCGGCGTGATTGAAGAAACAGTGCATGGGTACGCGCTGTAGTAGAAGGCTCTCTGCGGGAATATGCAGAACCACAGAAAGTCAAGTGCGGGGATACGCAGAGGAGCGGAAGGTGAAGTGCGGATCCACGCAGGCCATATAATGAGAAACTGCGGATCTGTCTTGAGGCATTTGTTGGCTGACTTTTCTTACTGATAAGATCTGACAGATGGCACCAGTTTAGGGGGAGCATATGCTTTTAATGCATTGTTGGCATTATGGTTAATAGTCCTTGGTGATGAAGATTATGTGGCTAAATGATATATCTTGCTATGATGTGGTTATGAGTTGTCCATCTCATATGATTCTTGGATCAGATTCATGGTTGATTCTCTGATGCTACATATCTGGTGCTTACATGGTGATCTTCATAAGGATAAGAAGAATTATGATGCAAGATTCGTATTGTTCTTGGCACATATGAGGATTGTTAGCTGGATACATGGGTGATTATTCAAAGTTGCATTGTTGGAGACATGATGATGATGAGCTCTTACCTATATGATGATAGGTTGTTTCATACATATGTTGATTGATGCAGATATTCCCAAATGATGATCATGATGGCTATGGTGTTTCTCACATAGAATGTGAAATTCTGTTGATGCGGACATACCTTGATGATTCATGCACTAATTGCTGTTGACAGATACTATGAAGCAGATCATACAATGTTGTTGCTGATGTTTATCATGATCTTATTTAGGTGTCTGATCTCTGTAAAGGTCATATCAAGACTCATGATGTAATAGTGTGTCTCTATCTATTGTAGTCATTTGATGAGATCTCTTCAGGTCATGTAACGGCCTATGTTGGTTTCCCCACTATGCCTGGGATGAAGATGTAATATTTCTTATGTATCCCCACTTGGTTGGGTGGATGATCCTCACTTGGTTGGGTGATGGATATATGTATTGAGTCTTTTGGTGATAGGAAGGTCATTTATGATGTATAGAGTCATGTTCTTCTTGTAGAACATCTTTTTGCAGACCTTGCTTACTGTCAGGGGGAGCTTGAGCATGAACAACACTATATAATAGAGCAGACATTTCAGCATGATCAGATTGGTGCACCATGGCATATACAAAGGGGGAGCTCATCTGATTTATAGTCAGGGGGAGCATGTTCTTAGGGGGAGCATAACCCTTTGCCCTTGATGTCAAAGGGGAGAGTAATGTGGTGTTGTTGCCATCAAGTCCAAAGGGGGAGATTGTTGGCATTATGATGCATGTGTTGTACTTGATGGCAACCCTCTCATAGAAGAACATCTCACTTATATACATTCAGATGAATCTACAGAAGAGATATCAGATGTAACATAATTCATGGATGCAGGACAGTTCAAAGGAATCAAATGACAAGTTCTTAGTATGACAAGTAAGCTTTGCCATCAAGTCCAAAGGGGGAGATTGTTGGCATTATGGCTAAAGTGTTGTCCTTGATGGCAACTCATACAGGTGATGGATCACAGTACAACAGGTCAGTAGCAGAGATTGATGATTAGCTCACAAATAATGAAGAAAATAAGAGGTACGCAGGTACACCGTACAAAAGCTGCGGACCCGCAGGAATATCATAGATAAAGTGCGTACATACCCGCAGGTACACCATGTAAAAGGTGCGGACCCCAGTTCACGCACTTTCATGCAGTGAAAAAGTATTCTCACGTGGGAATCCAATGGTGGACCATAGTATTTAGCCCGACGTATTTGATCCTATGGTTTGGTCAGTGGTATTGTTTTATATTATTATTATTATTGAGCCCCATGTTTTTGGGCCCCTTGTATTGGTTATCTATGGTATTGACTCATGGTTTTAGCAAGAGCTTGCCTATATAAAGCAAAGGAGATCATTTGGCTAGACACTTGTGAAATTAAAAGATCTTAAGAGAAGCTAGATCTGAAATTCTTGTAATTGGTTTGTGAGAGAGAGTTGAATCAATATCAAGGAGAAACATGAGAATTACAAGTCGGATCTACTAATGGGTTGATATCTCCTCGGTGCATGTTCAGATCTGTAGATCTGACAGTCTGGGTTATTCTTGAAGTCTTGAAATTATCTATACCCGCAGGACCACAAGTACAGTGAAGGAAAAGTGCGTAGGTACGCAGGCCCAGAAGCACTGTGGGTGCGGAGGTCCGCAGACCCAGAATTGGAGAAGATGCGGAGGGGCGCAGGCTTTCCATTGGACACAGAGCGGAGGTGCGCAGGAAAGCAGTTGGAAACAGTGCGGATGTACGCAGGTGGTCTATGGGTGAAGCTGCGGACTTTTCATGAAATCTATTTAGCTGCCCCTATTTATTATTGTTGTGTTTTGGGTTTTGAAGTGACGTCTGGTTTCTGGTATTATGTTCTGATAACAGCAGTGATTGATTGAATGATTATGATTAGCTTCAGTATTATGGATCAGGTTCATAATGACTTATCCTTATATGATCTGGTGGACTAGATCTGGTTGATAACTCTCATTGTATATGTATTGATCTGGTGATTGGGTGATTCAGAAGGTTGTTTGATTATGAGCTTCAATGTTGTTGTTGGGTCCAGTATGAAAATTGGATGAAGCGTGGCCTTTCAAATTATGTGTTGTACTTCAGTGTATCCATTCTGAAAATTGATGAAACGTGGTACCTTGAGGAGAGAAGATTGTAGGTCAGCACCCACGTACTAGTATCTAAGCTAGTACAAGAGCAAAGGGGGTTGTAGCTCCCGTACTGGTATAAGACTGCACCAGTACAAAATATTGTAAAAGGATTTTCTTATTAAGAAGAAGATTGAGATGACTTGCAGCAGTTGGTTTTCTCCCGCATTGGGTTTCCACCTTATATCATGGTGTTCATGTGTGTGCCTTATGTGTGATGATCTACTCTATGTTACTGCATCTGTTAACTGATAATATGGTTGATAATGTTCTAATGCACTCATTGAAGATCAATTAACTTAATCATAAGAAGTTGTGGAAGTAGAATATATGGATCAGAGTTTGGAAATGAAAAAGTTTTATTGACTTGATAATACTGATTCACCCCCCCCTCTCAGTATTATTTCCAACAAGGTATTAAAGGATAGGGTTGCAACTGCATTTCACAGGGAATATTTTCAAGAGGTGGGGGACATTGTTTTTTATGGTTAATTTTGGGCAAGTGTGGAGTATGTTTTTCAGTTCACCAAGCCCATTTATAACATGATTTTTTTGTAGATACAGATATGTCGGGGATTAAGGAGGTGTATGAGAAGATGGATAACATGCTAGGGAAAATCAAAGATATTTTTTAGCCAAAAGATGCCACCTTGTATGATCATATTCACAAAAATGTGGTAAAAGGGTGGGATAATCTTAATGTTCCACTCCATGCCTTGGCATATGTCCTTACGTCCAAATACTACTCTTCATCTTGGTTCACCAAACCTACAGCTAGGGGTGGTATTAGGATAAATCCTCATACAAATCCAAAGGTACAAAATGGGTACATGCTAGCATTAGAGAAGATGGTCCCTAACAAGGAGTGTGCGAGAATGTGTGAAGAATTAGGAAAATACTTCAGTCAAATTGGAAATTTTGGTACTTTACACGCAATCGATGATACAGATAGATTGAATCTTGTTGAATGGTGGAACATGTATGGCTCTTGGGGATCTTTGGCGAAATTGGCAATTAAAATTCTTTCATAGGTGGCTGATACTTCTTATACAGAGAGGTGTTGGAGCACCTATAACTTCTTCCAAAATGTCAAAAGAAACCACCTCAATGAAAACTAGGAAAAACACTTGGTTTATGTACACAGAAACTTGAGGTCATTAACACATTTATGTGAGCGAGCTCAGTTTGATAGAGCATATATCACTTGGGACAACAAACCAAAGGAGGACAATTTGGAGATGGAGCCTTACATTTAGAATAGATGGAAGTAGAACTTTTGGATGATGAGGATGACAATCATCAAGTAGCAATAATAGCATCAACAACAATGCCACACCCATCCACTAGTAGTGTTGAAGTTGCACTAGCTTTGTTGCCACCTCCATCTGCAACATTACATGGAATTCATGTGTTCTCTAGTTCTGGATGTGGTTAGACTATGTGGGAGGAGACTCCCATTATTCATAGATCATGAGAAAATAAATTAAAGTTTCTCATGGCATGAAGAAATATAAGTAGATGGTACATTTAACTGTCTTTTCTAGTTTCTAGTACTTTTTATAACTATTGACCTTTTAATATTTATTATGGTATATTTTCTAAACAATATATGACAATTTAAGTTTGAAGTTTGAAGTTGACAATTATAACTCATTGGTAGTGAATTATGAATATGATACTTCTTGAAACATTTCATTTCATGATTGATATTCTTTGTTATAGATTGGTAATGGTTGCAAGCACAACTTTAGTGATGACAAATGTTATATATTGAATTTTGAAACTTTAAAACTTTAAGGTTGATGAGAATCGAGATGTGTGTGGACATGTGGTTGATGAAGATGTGGTTTTGCATGCTTTTGTTGACATATATGCATAAAAAATATAAAAATATATTATATAAAAAACGCTCCCAACCCGAAAGCTTTTGAAAATTCTCTCTCTCACTCTCGCTCCCTCTTCCAAGCAGCCTTGCATTGACGACCGACAAATTCAAATGTGAACCATTTATTGAGCTAACAAGTAGATAAAGTCCAGTAGATCCAAATGAATTTCCCTACACAACACATCAAAAGAATGAATCTGGTGTACTCACTGCATGATAGAGAAATTAATGCAATAGAATGAATACACTATATAGTAGTGAATGCATAATAACCTCAACAGCTATTACCTATTAAGACACATTCTATGAGGTTTATTTCACCTAACCACCAACCAATCATAGTGCAACTACATGTTTTTTATTTAAAATATATATCAATAAAAACATTACCAAACCATATCAATGTTGGTCGCATTAAATAACTTCTCATAAAATAACTAATAAGTTCAAGAATTAAAGTGATTGCTATATGTCCCCTTGTAAGGAAATAACAATTTCGCTTAAATTGTGATTATTATGTATTTCTATATATCTCCCCTTGTGATTGTTATGTATTTCTATATATCTCCCCTAAGAGGAGCATAAGAGTTTCCCTTGCTCAAGTTATATTTTAGAATTATTAATGTCCCCCATTTCAAATATATCCATAAAAGAGAATAATAGTTTCCATAGCTTGAATTGTATTTGAGAATGATTAAAGTCTTACGTGTTATAGATTTGGTAAAAGTCTTTAAATATAGATTGCATAAACGTGTGAATCAAGATCATGAACTTTCCCACTTTATTTGTATTTAAATAATTAATTTCATCTAACTTTATAGAATTCATCAATATATTATATAATTTTTAATTAATATTAAAAAATACAAAATTTACAAATAAACAATATTACATTAAGAGGAAAACTTAAAACTTTTAATTAATATCTAAAAAATATAATATAAAATATAATTTTTAATATTTAATATATAAAAACTTGAAATATTAGAAAAGAAATGTGCATACAAAATCATATATATCTATATATATAATTTTTATATTTACCATTAATTTTAATATTATATTTCAACGATCTCTTTGTATATAATAACCAATTAAATTTTAACATATCGAAACAATTTGGACAGGACTTATTTTACATAAATAAATAAAAAATACAAGGTAAAAACATGCTTTTCACTATATATTGATTCATCACCGCCACCATATGCATTGTATTTCAATGCAGCTAAATTCATTTTCCACAGAATTTCGTCATGAATCAGTTGAGATCTCATATAAGCCTCGACCAGGACTTTAGGTAGAAAAATAGAAAAAATGCGTGGATGCCCTTCCCGTGGAAGAGAAGCTCAATGTCTTTGCCAATTTTCCTAAGATTCTCAACGTATCTGAGATTCCAATCCAACAAAGCGTCATGGCTGTCCACTACGACCAGCATTGGGGGAAGGGGAAGGGCGGAGATATCATTTGACCCAAATACATTGCAGGCGAGATGGTCCCTGTTGGCACCATAGACATAAATGTAATGCCTTCCAATGCCAGTCGGAGTTGTTGATATTGACGATGGGAGCGCTCTGAAGTCTGAGTTCAGAGGGCGTCCTCTCCTCCCCACCAAAAAATGGGTGCAGAAGCACAATATCCACTATTCTCACTCCCTTCATAGCCATATCCTTCTGCGCCAAGACCCTGCAACCCACCTGGTGAACTATGCTCACACCTGCACTCTCACCCATTAGAAAACAATGAGATAGATCTGCATTACCTAGGAGTTGGGCTCGACCGTCGTCCGAGCACAGCCATGTGATGCCCTTCCCGTGGAAGAGACGCTCAATGTCTTTGCCAATTTTCCTAAGATTCTCAACGTATCTGAGATTCCAATCCAACAAAGCGTCATGGCTGTCCACCACGACCAACGTTGGGGGAAGGGGGAGGACGGAGATATCATTCGACCCAAATACATTGCAGGCGAGATGGTCCCTGTTGGCACCATAGACATAAATGTAATGCCTTCCAATGCCAGTCAGAGTTGTTGATATTGACGATGGGAGCTCTCTGAAGTCTGAGTTCAGAGGGCGTCCTCTCCTCCCCACCGAAAAATGGGTGCAGAAGCACAATATCCACTATTCTCACTCCCTTCATAGCCATATCCTTCTGCGCCGAGACCCTGCAACCCACCTGGTGAACTATGTTCACACCTGCACTGTCACTCATTAGAAAACAACGAGATAGATCTGCATTACCTGGGAGTTGGGCTCGACCGCTGTCCGAGCACAGCCATGTGATGTCACCAAAGCAATCTTTGCATGGAACTGTGGGGAGGACCTACAATCCACATAGATGATTATAACTTCGTGCCTCCTCGCTAAGTGCCTCCAGAGTATTCTGTGTAATAGAAAATGGCGAGAGAAGCTAGAGAACCTGCCACCATGGAAGTAGAAGATGACAGGAAAGCGGGACCCCAATTCCTCTTTCTTTCTTTTCTCCTCCGACACCTTCGATTCCCCATCTCGAGCACGAACAGATGAACCCAGACTCCCATCTTGGTATCGATGACGAAGTCCTTGGTGTGAACTCCGTGTGGGCATGCTTGTGGTCTGCAGTCAGCTAATTGAGCTCAAAGCCGAACGTTATAGCATTGAAGTCTGTAGGATGTTGCTGAAGTTGTAGCTCGTCCTCCCCAGCTTGCGCTCGTGTTTGGATTTTAGAAGGTGGGTTAACACATTCAAAATTCGAATTCGAATTTTAGAGCGCCATTATACAATTCAAAATTTGGAAGATAGTACGCATTAATTATGTGTTGAGTTGACAACGTGGAGTATACATGGTCATGCCCTTTCATCCATACAAGAGTATGAATAGGAACGATGTATGCATACATCCGCAGGCGGAATATTGGGTCCCGTGTATGTCACCGGAAACGCGAGGTCGCCCGCCGGAGTTATGCATGCCATCCCACTGACGTGCACCACATACATAGATGGCAAAGGCATTTATGACTCAATATATGGCTGGTTAGCCTTTGCCGTCGCCGGAGTCCAGTTCCATGGATATACGACATAAGTCATGGGGCGCATACATATCCTTGACATACATAGCTGACCCAGCATTTAATACACAATATATGGTTGGTTAGCCTTTGCCGACAAGTTACTGCCCCAGCGCGTTTAATACCCATGAGCAAATCTCTTATTTTCAACGTTATCCATCACTCCCTTCAACGCACGGATGACAGTTCATGCTGCCACGGGGCTTTCTTGCTTTTTAAGGATCATTTTTTTTTCTCAATAGACGGGTACAACCATATCGTCACGTAATCAATCGGTCTTTTCAATCACTGTTAACGTTGTTACGAACAATGCCGTTGACCACAAAGAAGGATTTTATTCCCACCGCGATGTTCTTCCCGTTATTGCTTTAGCAATTTGGTTTTCTAAACAAGTCGAGGAATTGTCTGGATTGATAAAGGTAGTGTTTGAATTGTATTTTTGATGATGGAAATAGATTCAACGCTATAAAATACATATAAGGTCTTTAAATTTTAAAATTTAATAATTATAACTTGGATTTATAAAAATCTTTTCCAAATTTTCTTTAAATATAACCAAAATTTCCATAACTTTCTGAACCACTCTTCCTAACTTCCTAAATACGTTTCTCTGTGACTTAATCCTAAAAGATCACGGCTTGAACAGTTAAATGATGACAATCTCGATTGACACAATTAGCGTTGTTTCGGAGAGCAATAGAACTGTAATTTTCTATAACCTTCTCAACCATATTTTAGGCCAGGAGAGACAAAGTCGTATGGATAATATCTCAGTAATATACTGTAAATACATACATAACATGGGAAATATTTTCAGAAAACATAATACCGAAAACAATTCTCGAACATCGCCCCTTTCTTCATAAAAGGTAATAGTAGCAACTTATGAGGATGGGCAAGCAACATTCTGTTGGATAGGAGTTCTAATTTTACACTTCTCATCATTGACGATGAACTTTCGCATGGTAACAAACCCTATGATTATGACTAGGACTAGGGTTATATATATATATATATATATATATTCTCTTAAACTATGGAGTCTTGTTGTGCTAGGTAAATACGAGGCGTACATCTTTTGAAATTTTTATTGAGTTTTAAATTTGTTAATATTTTTCAGATTTTTAGTTTGAAGTTTAGAATAGAGTATAATTTATATATAGTTAATTTGAGTGGGAGAGTGTTTTGAGTTTAGTGTAGGATTTTTATATGGTCAATTGACAATGGTGACGATTAATACCTATTAAGACCTATATAGTCTATCATATCCTAAGAGATTGCTCCGAATTTTTTAGCATTTTATTTCTATGCTTGAAAAGTATTAAGAGAAGTGTTCCAAAATCACCATAGTTTTGCTTACTCAAAAGGCCAATAAGATTAGTTGTGTGACATATATTTTGAAAAATAGATTGAATGTGAGTATAACATAGATAATCTAAGAGAAAGTGCTTTTCATCTTCAATCATCTTAGTGTCACAAATATTTTTTATTTTCCATATTGGGGTTGCTCACCTCATAATATTTAAGTTACCTTTTCCCCTCTAACTCTTTATCACCACATAATTTCTCTTTAAATTTTGATGTAATAATATTTTTAATATTATCTTTGTTTTGCAAAATGATCTCTTCCTTTATTCACTAATGGTTTAGCCAAGATTGGGTATATTTATGTCATCCCGAGAAAAAGGTGGGGGTTTTGGCTAGACTTAGAATTAGGAAACTTCTTGGCTTCCATGATGTTTTAATTCTTATACATAAGATACCTAGTCATAACTATGATTTAAACAAGGGAAATGCTTGCTTCAATCACGATGATAAGATGGGAAGTATTTCCTGTAATCTTGAGATTATAAGTTGTAAAGTGCTTTTGAATATATTCTATCTTTCACCATGACTCTTTGGAGAGTATGCATCTCCAAACCTCAAAACCATATAAAATAACATGAGTGACAAGAGTATTGAAGATTAGTTTTCTTTTTATCTCATACCCAAAGATCTCTCGACTTACAATTGTTTTCAATCCCATAATAAGGTTTCCATCCTCCCATTATCATTTCTCATTGTTATTATTTGGGCTAGCTACCACTCTGACATGCCTCACTCAATGTCTATATCAAGATAACTATTGTTATTAGTGTTGACAAATTTACATTAGCTACCATTTGTGAGTATGGGAAAGTGTTTTGGGAGTTCCCCTACTAGATTTTCCTAATAAGTAAACACACATACACACTCACAGAATAATAATAATCTATTTTAGTTAATCTTTACCCCAAATGAATCAAGCATTCATAGGGATCAAATTCCTTGCCCTAGGTATCATTTCTAAAACTTGTTGTACTCTTAGAATTATTTGCATCTCAATAAGTTCAATACTTTCTAGTATTTAATAAATTTGAAATCAAAATGGATATAATTTAATTAACAATACAAATACACATACATACAATTAGTTTAAGTCTAAATACATATATCATTTTTTAAGAGTTCAAATGTTTTCTTAAACTAAATAGTAACATTAAAGCTTATGCAAAATATATTAGAAGCAAAATTACATTTTAGAGTTAAAATGTTTTCTTAAACTCATTAGTAACATTAAAACTAATGCAAAAGATATTAGAAGCAAAATTAGTTTGATTACATAAGTGAAACGACTCAAAGAGGACAAATTATTGAACATGATCATTTTTATTGGGTTGTATTATCATAATAAGTAAATAACAATGTTTTATAAATATCATTAGAACTTAGAATTAGCCATAATTAACTATATTTGTTGAATATAATTGAATCTTGATAAATACTCTTACATGTCACCATCCTCATCATCATTAAGCCACAAACCATTAATAAACTGATGCAAGAGTATTGAAGAATTCAACATCGAAATATGAATGAAAGTCCCTATGCAAAGATACAATATAGATTGTAATCCTTAAGTGAAATGAAGTATGTGTGCAAGAAAGAGAAAGATGCACTAAAGAAAAGTGTGACTATCAAAATATGAATGAAATTCCGTGTGCAAAGATAACATATAGATTGTAATCCTAAAGTGAAATGAAATATGTGCCCAAGAAAGAGAAAAATGCACTAAAGAAAAGTGTGATCGAAAATTTTTACAAATATACTAAATCTAAAAATGAATAATCATAATCATTTAGAAAACAAAAATTGGTAAATCATACCAATATTAATAAGTAATCATTTAAAAAAATAACCATACTAATTAATGAGTAATCATTCTTAAAAAAAAATCATACTATTTTTAATGAGTGATCATTCTAAAAAGTGATAAATCATATCATTGTTAATACGTATTGATTGAGGTGATTTATATTAATGATTTTTTCCTTTTCAATAATTTTTTAAAATTATATAAGGATAATAATTAGGCTATTAAACATTTCAAGGTTAAAACTATTAAAACTTACCTGTAGTACTAGTAATTTTGTTTTTTAAATTTAAAATTTAAAAACAATTTTATTATATTCTAATTATAGGTGAAACAGATATTTAACTAATAATTTGAAAAATTGATAAAGTGATAAATGTGATTTATAGGTAAAATTTTCAAAATTATTTTATTAACTTATTAAATTTTATTATTTATTTTTTTAAAGATATAATTTATTATTATTATTATTATAAGTAAGTTAATTATATTCTATTTTGTTAATTAAGATTTCTATTGTCTCAAAATATTATTATACAAAACTAGAGATCATTGTTTAAATTGAGCTTTACCGTAATCTGCCACAAGGGAAACCAAAATAATTGAAAAAGTCTATATTTTATTAGTACTGACCATCCTAAAATAAGCTAACTTACACTCCAAGTTTTTGGCATGTCCTAGTTTAGATATATTAAAAATAAAATACCAGTGACTAGTATATACATAGCTATTGGAGGAAACTATACTACTGAAAGTAAAAAATATAAGCTAAGACATTGGATGAAGCATCAATTATATGATGAAATGATAGGGGCCGAATCATGGGCGCTTATGCTTGCTAGAGCTAGAGGCTTGAGGCTGCAATGTAGAAGGACCTCTATTTGAACGAAACAAACATCTAAGCTGAAAAGATAGGAGCATTGGTGATGTTGGACTAGTTGATTTTTATTGATATAAGATATAACATCATTGGAGTCCTCATGTTTTTCCATCAAGACACTGCCCAAGAGCATCTTCATTTTCTAATGGAAGGTAATCGAATTAAGATATTGGCTCAGTGGTCCCTTGATATGGCTAGAGTCTAGAACCAAATTGACTACTTCATCTTGGATTTTGGAATCAAAGTATGCTTGGTGGTCATTTGTAGTTAAGGGTTTGAGTTGGCGTTCTCTTGGATTTTAGGAGGGGTGGAGGAATGGGATATTTCTATAGAGTGATGAGCTTGGGACTGAGCCCAAGGCCAGCCTTGAGGGCCTTTGCCTCCATAGCCCTACCAACATCAAATTTGCTAGCGAGGCATGGTACTTAGGGATAAGAGAGGCCCAATTAAATATGTCGCCTAGTAGAAGGGAAATCTAATGAAACAAGTTAATATGATCCAAGAAAATATTAACACTCAACTGTTAGAAAGGTTTAACATTCAGATTAACAAGTTGTGATAGAGGGTGAACAAACAAATATAAGCATTTGGTAGAGTCCAGTAGCCATAAAATCTCTGACACTCCAATGAAAGTGCACATTACCAAGATTCACTATATACCATGAAATAGAGTCCACCACACAAACACTAACAAACTTAAAAAGCTATAGCGATTGGACATAGAAAAAGTTACCCCACAATTGCCTGCCCACTGAGCATGGAAATGTTGTAGACGAGGTTTGAATCCTTGCCAATCACTTCAGGTTTCAGATATGTCCCTTGATGTCACCACACTTGATGTCCCAAAAGTCACCTCAGTTGTTATCACTCTCCTCCATGCTTGAAATATTGACACCAGGTGCATGTATTGAAGGCTAGCTTCCAGGGAACCAAGACCTTTGTGTAATTGAGTTCTCATAGAGCCAATGTCATGGGAAATATATCCCACCCGCAACATAAGTGTGACATAGGAATTGTAGAAGAACACTAAGCCATAACATATGAACAAGGTTTCCACAAAGCTAGTGCAATGGAATAAATAACCCACTTGTGGTGGTGGAATGTCATGAAGCCACAACAAATGGGCCAATAGATTGTAGACGGAATAAGGGTTTCCATCTTGATGCAAACGAAATGCATGATAGTTAACATGTGTCGCTACTTGGGGTGAGATAGCCACACTATCTCCCCTTCTTAAATGCGATGTGAGGCAACGGGGTGGGGGGTTGCCCCTCTTCCATTGCACATACTCCAAAACCTTGATAAAAAGATTAACTATATTTTAGTATAAAATCAATAAACATAATATTTATATAAAAATATAAAACTAATAAATACCTATTTCTAATGTGAAGTTAGAAAAATATTATTCACAATAATAATAAAAGATACTAAAAAGTTCAAAAATTAAAATAAATTTAAAAATAAATTATAATTAATGCTTGAATTATATATGAAAAATGACATTATGTATAACTCAAGGTATAACTTAATGGATATCTCTATGGGAGAGATATCCCAACTGCAACATGAGTGTGCCATAGGAATTGTAGAACAACACCAAGCCATAGCATATGAAAAAGGTTTCCACAAAGCGAGTGCCATGGGGAAATAACCCACTTGTGGCGGGGGAATGTCATGGATCCACAATAGATGGGAAAATAGCTTGTAGGCGAAATAAGGGCTGCCATTTTAGTGCAAAGGGAATGCATGACAGTTAACATGTGTGGCTACCTGGAGAGGGATAACCACACCATCTCCCCCTCTTAACTGTGATGGGAGGCAACAGGGTGGTGGGCTACCCCTCTTTCGTTGCACATACTCCAACACCATGATAAAAAAAAATTAATTATATATTTTAGTATAGAATCAATAAACATAATATTTATATTAAAATATAAAAATAATAAATACCTAATTTTAATGTGAAGTTGGAAAAGTATTATTCACAATAATAAACTTTCAAAAATTAAAATAAATGAAAAAATCAATTATAATGCTTGAATTATATGACAAATGACAGAATGTACAACTTAATGGTATTGAAGTTATATTAAAAAATGCAATTTATGAGAAGATTAATGCATGGTTTTGTGAATATGTATAAGTATTAAAATGTTTTTCGAGGAAATAGCTAGGCAAATCCACTCAAAGGAATCACATCTGGTCGTTGGCTTATTAACTCTGTGACCTCCCAATAACAAGGTATTTTTAGTAACGAAACTTTGACCAATTAAACTAACCCTCAAGACTTATAAACATTAAAATATTATTGGAAAATATATTAATACAAAAATTAATATATATTACATTTGGATTGAATGTAATATATATTAAAAAATCAATTTATTAAATTTAAAGAAAATATATTAATATAAAAATGTAATATATAATTATTATTATTTAAAAAATAATTTTAATATATAAAATATTTTAATAATTTTTAAAATGTACCTGAATATAATAAAATATAATAGGTTTATTCAATTACGATCAATTATTCTTATCTCGGTTACATGTATTATTAGAAATCTACTGAAATTCTGTGAAAAATTATATATTTAGGTCGTAACGTTTGTTTTTGAGTTCTCAATCTTTATGTGACAGGTTACTTTAGAACGATGTTTATATATATATATATATATATATATATATTTTTTTTTTCTCGAAATAACGTTGCTTAAATTATTTTTAACTTGTTGTAAATTGTGTTCTAATTGCACGCCGTTAGGTTTCGTAAGGAGGACGATTAGTTTAATGCGACGAACCGAAAGAAAGAACATATTCTCAAGGAAGAACATTGACCTGTCCACATCACCAACCTGCGGGAATGTAATTTGATGCGTGATACATTTAAAGTTCTCCAAGTTTTGTCGATAATCCATAAAAGTGAAATATTCGCCCTTTACCGTAGGTTGGCTGTGTACATCATTTTTTAATTAAAAAGCGTTTGGACGAGGAAACAAATAATTGACATATGAAAATTTGGTATGGGATTGAAAAAATATTCCGCATTGAGTTTATTGCTTAAAACGAAGATGATAAAGGAGCGTTCCTGGTTTAAAAGGAGGGATGAAGTGATTAAATGGTAGTATAAGTTGCCATTCATCATAATTACTAAAAAGAAATATATATATCATTTTAAAGGATATGGTTTTATAAAAGTTAATTTATAAAGATTTGGAGAATTAATTCTTATTTGTTATATGTATATTAATTAATTGATGTTTATGTTTATTATTAAATTGTGATTGTTAATTTAATTAGATATGAGAGATTTAGTCTATTTAATATAGTTTTTATTTTAGTGTTTGGTTGAGATATTTTCTCAACTAATCGATTGTATGGTTAAGATATAATTTTCTTTTTGAACCAATACTTATCGTATCTATATGTGATGTTTAATAGAATACAAGTGTAGTTCTGTGTGTATTTTCAAATTTTATCGTGGTATCAGAGTCTATCTAGGCTAACTCCCTCATGGGAGAGTCCAGGGGCATAGTGAGAGCGTAATTTGTTGCAGGGAGACTATAATTCGTTGTTGCATCTTTTTTTACTAGTGTGTTAGTTTGTATATGGAAGTGCAAATTGTTTGTCAGTCAAACTGACTGGTGTGGCACCATGTTGTTTCGACATCTTTTGTTAGAGCGCATGGTCCGTAATATTCTATGGCAGAGGAAGCTGATCAAAGCAAGTACTACTAGCTTCTCTACAGTCTTGCACAAAAGGAGAGTCGTGTTCGTGTCGGGGCTTCTCAAAGAAGTTGTTGTGCCAAAGAGTGTTATGAAGATACTCTGCTTGACTCAACCGACAAGTTGAATCAACTTGCATTCTTGTGATCGAAATCCTCTACGTGGCGACACCATGACATTTTTTTGGATCTATTGTTAAAGGAAAAAATCGCAAAAGCTGTTTGGATGTAATCTTTGGATTGGGCATCATTTTCTTGACTGCTGCAGAAGAAAAACCGTATGTCACAAGACATCCTTAACATAACAGAAATGAAGATCACATGTGGAGATTATTCCAAGCTTCACGAAGAGAAGTCCAGCAACGCCGGGAGACAAAGAAAGAGAAAAAAACATCTCGGTTTGAACCCTGGTCAACCATTCAAAGAATCCATTGAAGATGCCCTACAGACTTACATGTTTTGAGGATATTTCATTGGTATCTACGTTTGTCACTTTGCAACAAGTGAACACAATGCAATTCGAATGCATGGGAGGCAACACTAGTCAGATTACATAGATGTTCTATTCTACATGATGTCATTGTTATTGTGTTTTGAAAGGGAGCAACAATATTAATTAGTAGTAGATTTTCTATAAACTATATAAAGTTTAGAAGTTTCTTTAAATTAAGTAATGATAAATTTCAAATAAGATATAGAAGTCATTTTGTAAAACTAATTCTAGATACATTTTGTATCTAGATGGCTTCCCTAGATAACTAGTGAGTACAACAGCTGGTATCCATGTATCTCGATAGATGGGAGCTTGTCCATAGAATTACTAGCAGTTCAACTATTGCAAATCAGTAATTAATTGTCTGAAGCAATTATTTTAAGAGATTTAGTGGTGTAAAACTCAATATGGATGGTTGTCCAGATAGTTTGGCATTTATGAATCTAGGGAAGGATCCCTCATTCTTTGAAGATGTGGGAGTGGCCTTCTGGTGAGGTTATGCGACAACTTGAGACTTTGTTCAATAATTGACTTCGGGAGATCCGTGGTTCGGGAGTGGATCTCGGGAATCCAGTTATGAGATAACAAGATGGAGTTTGTTCTATGAGATTTCCAAGATGTTTAAAGAAGCTAATGAAGATATTGAAGACAAGAAGATCAAGAAGATCAAGACAAGTACTCATTAAGGGAGGGACTTGGAGAATTAACACCTACTTGTCATGTGCCTATTAATTGATGTTCATCATTAAATGTAATTGTTGCGTGATTGTTAATTGATTGGATTAGAAAGATTTAGTCCAACTAATATAGCTCCTATTTTGGTGTTTATTTGAGATATTTTCTCAACTAATTAATTGTATTGTTAAGATATATTTTCTATCTTAAATTAATACTTATTATATTTATATACCTAGTTCTCTATGTATTATCAAATTTTATAGATAATGTTTATATTTTATAATAAAATAAAATTTTCAAAATTTTAATTTAGTTATTAATAATTATTAAATATAAATTAAAAATATATTTTTTATAAAATATTTTTAATAGTATTTAAAAATTAAAAATTAAGATTTATTTTAGAAATAATTATACTAAACTAACTCCAAATGACAGAGTTGAATGAATGCAACCTTGATTAACACCGATCACCAAGGGTTTCGCATCATGTTTTGTATCCGGCATCGTTTCCAAGAGCAATAGAACTGTAATTACTAATTTTCTATAACCTTCTCAGCAATATTTCCGGCCAGGGGAAGTGTTTCTATGAAACAAAGTCGTATGGATAATAATTCGTAAAGAAGGTGCCAGTAATTTCTGTCACTGCTTGGATGGGATTATTTGTGGAGTGGGGGCCATAGATTTACCATAGTATGAGTTGTTTTTGGCATTTTATATTTTCTTATGTTTTGAAACAATATTTAGCATGTCTTAGGAAGATCTCACCAGGATTTAGAAACAATTCAGAAACAATTGATTTTTCCTTAATATTCTAGTTACTGAAAACAATTATTTAGTAGATTATAAATGATGTATCTATTTTTTAAAGGCTGATGAGTTTGTTATAGTTTATATATGTTCCAGGTTGAAGCTTATGTTTGTTATATTTTAGATATATTTATTTTTATATTTTTAATAATATATTTTAAAAATAATATTCTTTTAGGTTGAATTTCATATTTGTTATATTTTAATTATATTTATATTTATATTTTTTAATGATATATATTTTTAAATAATATATGTAATACAAATATACAATTTTTATATATTTTATTATTACAATAGTATATTATTTTAATAGGAAATTATATTTTTTAAAATAGTATTTATAATATGAATATATAGTTTATGTATTTTATTATTATAATAGTGGATTTTTTTAAAATGGAAAATTATTAATGTAATATAATTAAGTTGAAAGGTGGTTTTACAATTTAGTTCAAGAGAGTATATTTAAAAAAGAAGCCGATTTAGTTAATGGTAGAGAGAGCGGTTGGCTACTTTGAGTGAAAGAGTACTTTGAGTTTAGTGTAGGATCTCTATGGGTTAATTGATGATGATTAATGTCCAGTAAGATTGATATGGTCTATCAGACTTTAAGAAGCGAAGAGATTGTTTGGAATTTTTTTAGCATTTTATTTTTATGCTAGAAAAATATTAAGAGCAGCATTCCAAGATTACCATAGTTTTGTTGACTTAAAAGATCAATAAGGTTGGTAGTGCTACAATGGAAAAGGTGTCTGCATACTATTTTATCCCATGGTGTTTTGGGAAATGACCCACTCTTAGTTTCACAGTTTCACTATGAAGGTCATGAGAATTCATGAGAACTTGTTCTTATTTTAGCAATGTTTATTTTCTTTTTAACATTAGTCAAGAAATAACTCAATATTTTTCATTTTCAATATTAACATAGTTACTGATGAAACGACAACTATTACCTCAAAACGGGTAGGTACTCTAGCCCAAAAAAAAAAATGAAAAAACAACCAAAAAATGAAAATTGTGTATGCCAGAACAATGTTTTTCTAGGGTAAATTTTCAACATTTTTTTTACATGGAAGTAAAAACCATTTTTTTTTTTGCAAAATGGATGAAAAAAACACCCTTAAAAAAATAAGTGTTGATTCTGGAATAACAAAAAAAAAACAGAGTTGCAATTTTGACATTTTTTTAGCAATGGAATTAAAGATAAAATATCTAGACTTTGAAAAATTGTAAAATTCCAACAATTCTCAGACATGATGTTAAAGATAAAATATCATGTTTCAAATCCTGATAATTCCAACAATTTCTAATCCATGTTGTTAAAGATAAAATATCATGACTTAAAAAAGCATTAAAATCTTGACAATTTTTCAACCATCCAATTAAAACCAAAGATTATGACTACAAAAAAATCTCAAGTTTTCAAAATATTTCAAATATGACATTGTAGGATTTTTTTTTATGACAAATAACTTTAAAAATGAATACCTAAATGAAAGAGTTATTATACCGAGAGTAATTTATTCTTTAAATGCTAAATATATAACGGTTTTAAAATATGCTGATACATTGCAACAAGAATTTAAACATCAACCATCAAATTAACACGCGGTGTAGGTGAACTCAACCCATTGTAATGAAAAATTAAAGACCAGCCATGAAATTGATACATTGTGGGGATAGACTCGATGAAGTTATAACGAAAATTTTAAAATCAACTATCAAATTGTACATAATGGGATTGGGTTGCTAGACGAGCATTGACACAAAAAAAAAAAAAAAAAGAGGAAAAATGAAGGATACAAAAGAACACAAAAATTCAAAGATTGAAAAAAAAAAAATTAAAAAAAACAGAAAAAATAATACAGAAGAAAACAAAAATTTAAATATTGATAAAAAGAAAACACAATAAAAAAATACAAAAAATAATACAAAACAAAACAAAATTTAAATATTGAAAAACAAAATAAAAACAATAAAAAACACAAAATATAATACAAAAAACAAAAAGGCAATTATTGAAAAAAAACAAAAACAAAAATTCAAATATTGTAAAAAAATAAAAAATAATTAAAAAAACACAAAAAATAATACAAAAGACAACAAAAATTCACATATAAGAAAAAATAAAAAAAATAAAAAAATAATTAAAAAAAATAAAACATAAAACATAAAAAATTAAAAATATGACCAAGAAAAATCAAATATAAAAAGACAAAAAAAACTATAAAAATGTAAAAAATAAAATAAAATAAACTTATAAAAAAAATTAAAATATAAAAAGAAAACACAAATATACCTAATTTAACTAATAAAAAAAATTAACAAAATAAAAATAAAAAAACAATTAAAAAAAACTAAAAAATAAAATAAATTATATAAAAAAAAATCCAAACAAAACAATTTAACAAAAACAATTAAAAAAATTAAAACTAAAAAAACAACAACAATTATAATGCTGATTAGTAGGCATATGAACGTATCTTGTTGCGTTGGACAGGAGTTCTAATTTTACACTCATTATCATTCACGATGAATTTTGACAATGTAAGAAACCCTATGATTATGACGAGTGTTGCATTACACGTAAAATTCGTACACACACATCCATCGTCTCTTGTTGAGGTGTCTTATTATTTTTCTCTTCACTATAGAGTCTTTTTTTCTTCGTGTGTTAGATAAATACGAGTGTAAATGTTTTACAATTAACTTTATATTTATATTTATATATATATAAACTAATATTAATCTATATCTAATTTATTTTTATATTTATAAATTAATATTAATTTTTATTAATATTATAGTTTATAAATGTTCGGTGAAACTTATATTTGTTATATTTTAGATATATTTATTTTTATATTTTTAATAATATATTTTTAAAATAATATTCGTAATATATATTTGTTATATTTTGGGTATTTGAAAAAAAATATTTTCCATTATATATATATGAATGAGATATATATGATTATAACTTTTATATATTTTATTATTATAATAATGATTTTTTTTTAAATAGGAAAATTATTAATTTAATATAAGTAAGTTGAAATTTGTGATATAAATATGTAGTTTATATATATATATATATATTTTATTATTATAATAATAATTTTTTAATAGGAAAATTATCAATGTAATATAATTAAGTTGAAAGGTGGTTTTAAAACTTAGTTTAAAAGAGTGTACTTAAAAAAGAAGTTGATTTAGTTAATGTTAGAGAGAGGGGTTGGTTAGCTTGAGTGAAAGTGTACTTTGAGTTTAGTGTAGGATTTTTTTATGAGTCAATTGATGATGATGATTAATGTCTAGTAAAATTGATATGATCTATCAAACTCTAAGAAGGGAAGGGATTACTTGGATTTTTTTAGCATTTTATTTCTATGCTAGAAAATCATTAAGAGAAGCTTTCCAAGATCACCATAGTTGTGTTGACTTAAAAGGTCAATTAGGTTGGTAGTGCTACAAATATTTTGAAATTAGATTGAATGTGAGTATAAGATGGACAATCTAAGGGAAAATTCTTTTCATATTCAATCATCTTACTGTGCCGAAGATGACTACATACTCTTTTATTGCATGGTGTTTTGGGAATTGACCCACTCCTAGTTTCACTATGAAGCTCATGAGAATTTGTTCTTATTTTAGCAATGCTTATTTTCTTTTTAACATTAGTCAAGAAATAGCTCAATATTTTCTATTTTCAATATTGGGGTTGATCACCTCCTTGTAATATTTTAGTTTAAATTTTCCCTCTAAGTCTTTATCACCCCACAATTTCTCCTTAAATTTTGATATAATAATATTTTTAATATTATCCTTGCGCTACAAAATGATCTCTTCCTCTATTCCCCCAATGGTTTAGAAAAATAGGTATACTTATGCCACGCCCCCATAGCCTAAAGTGGGGGTTTTGGCCAGTGTTAGAAGCAATTTTAGGAAACTTCCTAGCTTCAGTGTTATTTAACTTATTCTTATACATAAGATACCTAGTCATAGCCATGATTTCAATGAGGAAAAAGCTTGCTTCAATTTGGAAGATAAGATAAGGAGTATCTCCTTTAATCATGAGATCGTAGATTATAAACTAATTTTTGATTGGTTATATCTTCTCCCATGAATATTTGTAGATATTGCAACCCAAAACCTCATATCCATATAAAATAATAGGTGCGATGAGAGTCTTCAAGAAGAATTTTCTTTTTATCCCATATCTAACAAATCTGTTGTTTTACAATTGTTTTCAAGCCCCATAATAAGCTTTTCCATCATCCATTTATCCTTTTTTCAATGTGATTATTTGGGCCAACTACCATTATGACATGCCTCACTCAATATCCATATCAAGATAACTATCGTAATTCACATTGAGATATTTATATTAGGTATCATTTATGAATATGGGAAAGCACTTGGGAGTTTCCCTACAAGGTATTACTTGGAAAAAATAAACACACACACATACAAAGAAAAAAGAAGGATAATAATAACCTATCTCAATTAATATTAACCCCAAATGAATCAAGCATTCGTAGGTATCAAATTCCTTAAGAACAAAACACATGGAACATTTCCAAAAGTAGTTGTATTGTTGGAATGATTTGCATATCAATATATTCAATACTTCTTGGTGCTCAATATATTTGAGGTTAAAATGGATCTAATCTAGTTAACAATGCAAATGCATGTATGTGCAATTAATCTAAGTCTACATACATATGTCACTTTTTAGAATTAAAGTGTTTTCTTAACTTAATAGTAGCATTAGAACTTATCCAATAGATATTATGGAGTAGAAGGGACTTTCTTATGCAAGTGAAATGTTCGAAAGGGGAGAAATCATTAAGTATGATCATCTGTTAGCTTGGTGGGACTACATATTCATCATGTCCAATATATCACCCCAATTGGGGCGGGAAATTGAACCGATGACTTCACATCAAGGAGTGCCTTAACAAAGCACCCAATCACCATCTATCCAAGACATTGTGGACTAAGTATGATCATTTGTATTTGGTTGTGTTGTAACAATAAGGGGATGATGTTATATAAATATCACCTATGACTTTGAATTAGCCTCGATCACTTATTTTTATGTTTGTGATAATTGAATCTTGATGAATAGCCTCACATGCCACCATCCTCATCATCATTGAACCACAAACTATTCATAAATCAATACAAGAGCATCAAGACATTCAACATCAAAGTATGCATGGAATTTGTTGTGTAAAGATAACTATTAAATTGTAAGCATGATATATGTGCATAAGGAACAAATAGAAATTGTAAGCATGAAGTATGCGCACAAGGAAGAAACAAACATATGCACTGAAGAAGAAAAGTGAGATTGAAGAAGTTTAAAAGTATGTCAAATTCAAAGGTGAGTAATCATACTAATAAAGTGATAAAATCATACTATTGTTAATTGTTGATTCATATCTGAACCAATGGTCACATTTATCACTCTGTAGATAAATGTGACTTAATTTCTTATTTGTAAATTTTCCAAAATTACATTAATATGATATTAAATTTTATTATTTATTTGGTTAGTAATATATCTCATACTTTTCCCCATATGTGGGTGTCAAACAAGTGGCCATGTATAACACCCTCACCATTGATGGAAAAGGTGCTCTCCGACCTTGACATCCCCACTCGACAATGCTCACAACTAGGCTCCCCTGCGACCTTGTCAATTTTTGTACCTATGAAATTTCATAGTGTATCAGGGTGGAGCCATTTTAGCCTCTAGGCATTTAGTCTTCGCAAGCTCGACATACCTTTCATACTCACCTCCTCGTATTCTTGCCATAGGCTTGGTTATAAGTTCTAGTAGATGGAATATATGAATCTTCAGAAGATCTCTTAAGAAGAAAAATTGTGCTCTGCTCCTGTGCTGTGATTCCATAGTATGTGCTCATTGTTAGCACGCTCTAATGGTTCGTGAAATGGGATGTATTTGTCGTTGGGGAAGAGGAAGAAGGATACCTAGGCCTATGCCATGGTATGATTTCAGATTTGATTGGTTTGATGTTAGTATCCCTCATCTATACTAACACATGGTGGCTAATATGGAAACATCAGAGCTTCGCAATGTTGGGAACCATGCATGGGCTCTACAAAACACCCTAGAACATTATCTTTGTGATCATGAGGAGGGATCCTTAGTGCTCGAGGCTTGTCTCCTCGACTTGGAATTATAACTGGGACGTGTAAAGGCAGTGATGAAAGACATGGAGATAACCCTAAGGCTCCAGCTGCACTCTACCACCACCTCTTCTACCACCTCCACATATTAGAGTCCAACTATCACTATGGAGCAGGACACCTAGATTCATAAAGGTAGTGGCATCAATCATCCTCCTAACACAAGGCATCAACAACAACTCAACACATACCTGCCTCTAGCTCAGGACATTCCCTCCACATCATTGGCCCCGATCAACGACTTGGGCGTAGGTGTCATGCCTAGGTAAACTATTCATCCTCAACTAGAAGGCAATGATTACTATGTTCTAATGTCAATTCTGGAAAGGTTCCTCAACAACATGTGCAACAAAAAAAATGACTCAACTAGGTTCTCTAAAACAACAAATCCATTTATGCTTTCATATATCAGTTTTTTTCTTTACTTGACTCGATGTACTCAAACTATGGGAGTGATGGCTTTAGCCTCTCTGTCAACCTCAAGCCATATTCCTCTTATAGCTATGCACCTGGTTCTCCAGCTCAAGTGAACCCTTTGGGATTTTTTGGGGTTGTCTTTTTGTCTCACATCTTTTGGGTTACCGTGATACAACTAAACATTTTAGTTTTATGGCTCAATCACTAAAATAATGTATCCTATATAAATAAACACGTAATACAAAATCTACTATATATATATATATATATAATATGTAAATTTTGAAAAATATTGTTCACAATGATAATAAAAATTACAAAAGTTATAGCAAATTAAAAGTTCAGTTATAAGTAGTACTTGAATTACTTACGACAAAATGACATTGTGTCCAACTTAAGGGTATTGAAGATCTAGGTAATTTAAAAAATATGATTTATGAGAAGAGTATTGAAATAGGATTTTGTCTATTTTTTAATGGATAGTATATTTTGAATATGTATAAGCATATATATATATATATATATATATATATATATATATATATATAGAAAATATTAAAATAATTATTAAACAAAATATTTTATTATTATTAAAAATATGTTAAAATTAAAGGTTGGTTATTTCTAAATCACCCTTTAATCTATTTGCATTGGCCATAAGTCCCACATTTAGATTGGAAATGAGTCCAACGCTTATCAAAGGGATACACATGTTATTGTAAAATGATACATTCTCAAGAACATTTGAGGAAAATCTTGAATACTGCAAGGTTTATATCAACATTCACAAGTCTAGCTTGTACCAGATTGCATGTAGGTATCCTGCGTTTTCATGCATGGACATGATCCACTGGATTGTCTCGCATACTGATCCAGAGACAATGGTGTTGAGTAGTGTCAGTGGAACACAACTTTCTACCTTCACGACAAAGGAATTTCAGGAGATGTATCACTTGCCACGACCAATGATCACGATGGATACACCCTTCACCAGATCCAACAACAGTGCAAACACATGAGATATCTTGAAGAGGTGGGAGAAAGAGCCAGCCAAGTTTAGGACAACACCCAGCCAGGTTTAGAAGATGAATATACTGCGGAAGGAATATCAGCTCTTGGTCATCTTTGCATGCTGCTTATATGGCCAAGAGAGCACATAAACCTTCCCGCAGAGTTGGGTGATCGTGTTGGATCAACTGGCCAATGAAGGAAGACCTTACAACTAGTCTGACATGTTGGCACTCAGGCTGAAGGAACAGGTAACAAAGTTCGACATCCGCCCAAAGGTCAGCAAGTGAAGATATACATGTCCACTTATATACTTGATGCAGTCTATGCCCGTCAGCAGTTCCTAGGCTTATGTTGGGCATGGACACCTTTAGAAACCTCTATGCACACTTTTTGCAAGTTTTTCTCTTAATGCAGCTTCTGTGGAGTTATCATATCAATTTGTCACCTTGTTGTACATGATGATCTTCGAGTAGGATCCACCTTACATGTCGTAGGAAGTGATGGAGGAATTGATCGACATAGAAGATTGGTATGCCTCACCCCTTGGCACATTCATACGAATGTACAACACGGAGAAGGCTTGACATGTTTTACCGAAGTTTGCGATGGATAAGCTCGTCATGCAAGACGTGTCATATCACATCTCGACAGGGTTGTTAGTGAGACTGCATAGGAAGAAGAAGGCACACTGGCCCGCTCTTCCTTTGCAGATCAGGTTGTATGAGATTTAAAATCACAAGCATGCTGAGGCCAGGATGAAGGAATTTAAAATATTCACCTTCGACACCAGATGTTTCAATCCGTATGACCCACATTTCTTCCTTAAGGACCATTGTGTGAGAGTGCAACATCCTTGTATCCATGGGGCATGTCATTCACTTGGGGAAAACCCATGGAGATACTGCTATCACTTCTCAAGGCTCAATGAGATGGTCAACATAGTTGTAGAGTGGTTAGCAAAGTAGAAGGAAGTAGCATCTCATAGAGCAGTAGCAGAGGGTAGCATAATTGCGCATGACAAAGGCAAAGAGAGAAACAAAGGATGGAGGAATCAGAAAAGGAGTTGCAGGAGTTGAAGCGACAACTCTGGAAAGAACAGGAGCTGCACAAAAGAGACAAGGAAGCACAATAGGAACATGTCGAATAAGAGACGCAACATGAACAAATTGATGAAACTGTGCCCATACAGGTTATAGACTCATCCGAGTAGCTGGCACAAAGCAGACAATGTGAGGATTCGCAGGAGATAGAATTAGCTCAAGAGATTGAACATATGCTAGAGTACATGGACATGGATATGGTTAAGCCAGAGTCAAATCAGGATATTGACCTCATGCCTCAGAACCAAGAGGTCACCCCACTGGCTTCATTAGATCTGGAAGTAGAGCAAGTCCCAAGCGATCAAGGAGACACATAGATCCTTGAAAAAAATATGAAAGCAAAGATGCACAACATATATTTCGATGAGTCACAACACAGAGTTGTGCAGTTGCACAAAGTACCTACTATGGATGTCCATGTATCTCCTGTGCATTTTGAAGAACGAGTGATCGTGTACGATGTGCACAAGCATCCATCTGCATTGGATAATGCTACCAAAGCATATGCCTAAGACACAAACTCAAGTGCTAAATTCTTGATGGCTGAGAATGAGCACATGGCTAAGGAGTTACAAGCGGCCAAGCAGGGAGGATAACATGTTACAACATTTTCTAGAGTGGAGTTGAGGAAAGCGACACTAAATGAAGTACCGTCTCTCGAGACAGTCATGCGGAAGTTCTATTCCAGATTCGTCACCGTGCATAAGTCAGTTGTCCATCTCAACTGTTGGTAGCAATGCTGTGCTAGGAGAGCACACATATTGTCAGATTTGCACACTATTATCAATTACATGCAAACATGGACAATGAGGTATAAAGGAGCCCCATTGTACTTTCTCAAGATGATGAAGGCAAATGTGGTGGAGTTGAAAGCACGCATCCAGAGTCATATTCAGAACTATGAGGAATCACCAGTTTGTAGGATTCACATGCACGAGTGTTCAGGAGCATGGATGTCATTGTGCGCATGCATGTGATTCCATCTATTGGCACACTCGCTGAGGAGAAGTCAAAGTACCAAGTCCGACTAGAGCTGGACATTTACTTTGATGAGTTGATGTGCGTGGCCACCAGTGCATACTTGGAGATCAGCGCAGACACTATGCATCATTATGTTGTTGGTCCGGCTGCACGCAAGACTATGATGTGCATGTTATCAAATGAGTTGGACATAGGTGCCAAATCAATGTACCTGGATGCAACGGAGGCAAGATTTCACTTTCAGAAGGATGTCACCATAGAGCATGCAGACACCATAGCATACTACCAATCTTGGCATCAGTTCGTCACCGTCGATCATCGTGAGGATGTCGAAGACTTTGTCTTCCAACAGCTGTTTGAGCCTTAGTGATGTCTTGCATGGCTTTCTCAAGCCTATTTTTGTCTCACATGGGTACATGTACAAATTGTAATGTAAACATGTTGTAAAAGTGAAATACCAAGTGTTGATAGTAGAATGTAACAGTCATGTAGTAGTTGAAGAGTCATGAGGGTAGGTGAAGAGTGAAAAAGGGAAATGTCAAGGGTCAACCCACCCTTTGCTATTTATAGAACCTCATAACTCATTGTACAGGATTTTGGGAGCGAAGCTTTCTACAGGTGTAACTTAGAGAAAACTTGGAGTGTATTGTAAGGAGCCTTGGCTTCTCCACAGTGCAGAGCTAGTACATCTCTTTGGAGGAGTGGGCGACAGTGACTGTGATGTTCTGCTATCGGGGCTAGTGGAAGTATTGGTTGTATGTATGACTGGATATTTCAATTTCTTTATATAACAGAGGTAACAAGTTTCATGCATATGTTATTGTAGTTATGTTATCCTAGTTACTGTAATGATGTATGTAGTTGTTATTTAAGCATGTATGTATGGACTATTTCGTATGTGTTTGTATGAATCTTATCGAAGTGTGTTGCTGATATAAACCATCACTTTGGATCATCAGCTATTCTGGTTTCCATCTTGTGATGTCTTACTACTCATGTGTTCCCTTTCAAGCTACGTGCTATCACAAGTTTCTAAGGGGTGCACTGACTCCCCCTTCTGTGTGTTATAGCCATTCATGCATCGTCCTAAACTTGCTGCAAGGTCACACCCTTGCTACCAACAAGGACATCCTACTTACCTCTGTGCGCAACCGTGGTCAAGGTGATACCGTACTACCCACTGCTGGGACTCCTACACCAAACGATCTGAGGTCTAGTGGGAATTCTTATCGGGGAAATCCCTTGACACGTTGGCGAGTCCAACACAGTCAAAATTTCTAGTGCTAGAAGGAGGACCAAATGACAAGTTGAGTCCTCACATCCTGTTTTGAATCTTCGCACATCTGTCATGGATATCGTTAGAGTCCACCCTCCGTGATGTCTTTCTAATGCCCAACTCTTTAACATCATGGAGGAGTTTTATGATCTCTTGTTGGAATTCACGTACGATGGTGAAGGCGAAGTGGCCTAGCCTAAGCACTTACATGAATTCCTCGTGTTCGTGGAGGATGTAGAGGAGTTTGATGAAGTTGAGGTCAACATTTTTCTTTCACACACACTTCACAAATCCCTGGAATGATGGTGTCGCAACCTACCTCACAATTGTGTGCACTCATTTAAGCAGTTTTGTGATCTAATTGAATCTACTTTCCATCATTTTGATCCTGAGCCTCTTGACAAAAAATGTTAAAACAACGGAAGACTCTGCATGAATCGCCTATGGATTTTTGACATTGCTTCCATGTACTTTAGTTTGAAACTTCGAAAAACAAGATGAAATTCCAATATCTTTGGGACAAATTTGAATATTTCCTTCACAAATCATTCTATCCCAAAATGAAGTTGAAGTTCAAACCCCGCTCAGCATACTTTGAAAATGGAGTTGCACAATCACAGGTGGACACAGTTGCTGCCACAAGTGACTGTCCATCTTCCCATCATTAAACATCTCCATCACTGTAGAGTGGTGGGAGAACATGCACACACATCTGTTCAAATGTCACATCCTCCCATCATCACTACTCTCAATTTCTGCACAGAATTGGTTGGGAAGCCCATGGGTTGTCACTTGCACTTGTTACCTCAACCTTGATCTCCATGTTCTATTGATCCTTCAGATTGCATTGTCTTGTGTTACTCCATTCTGGACTCTACACCTGTTGTGAACGAGGATCAAGCGATCGACAAAGTTGGGTTTGCACAACCAACCTGCGTTATCATCTACGATGAGTATGAATAGGAACATGAACATCAACCTGCGACGAAGGATGAACTCCTTCTGTCCACACCTCCTTCGCTTTTTACTGCATCTTTGGTGATTCTACTATCTCTAATTTTCCTTGTGTAAATCCATCCGCAGATGCATCCACTGCTGATCACTCGCAGAACACACCCGATGTCATTCCATCATTTGATAATGGAGAGGATAAATTATTCATTGGAAATCCAATTGATTTTGCACTACTTTTTGCAGAAACGTAGAGGGTGAACATTCTTTCTTCTCATCTACCCCTATGTTTGATTTATATGATCATGAGGATGTTGACGAACTTATTGTTTTTTTTTTTTATCGTAGCTGTCGTGATCTATTTACTCTTGTAGTTTATCACAATGTTGATTCTATCGATGTTGATCTTTCAAAGCCACATGTTTACGATGATCTATCTATTGATGAAGTTGAAACCCCACAAGCTGTCGAGGCACTTCAGCTCGAGTTGATGGTTATGTCAGGCCCTCGCTGTCCTGAGGTTGGTTTCACTTCCGATCAGGAAATTGTTGAAACACCCAAGGCTCCTCATCACTCATCTGTATGCATTGAAGATAAATCCAATGCACATATTTTGCTTCCTCCACTCAAACCACATGATCCCATCACTCATGCATTGGAGGAATCTTACACAACAAGCACACTTGTGTGACACAAGTTGTCTATGTTTCTCATGTTTTATTGCATGTCAAAGTCAAGAGAATGAATATGCTTAACATTTGCATGTAGTGTAGCCCAACACCATGGCAAGTACACAGAGTGCATGTCGTGCGCTTTCACTTTTTTATTTTATGTGGACACACTTAAACTCGAAGTGTGTTTGCCTTCATTATTATATCTTTCATGTTTGCTAGCTTGCATTACTGTGCTCTTCACGAACCATGCCTTCAACAACATGGGTCAACCAATGTGCTAGTGGCTACATTGGAAATATCACTTCATTTGATCAAATCCATGCACCGTTAGCGTAGGAGTAGGAGTAGTGTTTGATTTATGTTTGGTTTTCTTGCATGAATGTTTTCTTTCTGCTTTGTTTGTTGTTTGCTTGCCTGCTTGCCTTACTTTCACATTTACTTCTACTCTCTTTTTTTTTTTTTTTTTCTTGTTTAAGCTAGTAGCTTAGTTTCGCATGAAACTATGCACGACTCTTGAAACAAGCAAGGTAAAATACAAGAGGACTTGTGTAGTTATTAATACATGGTTATCTGTTGTCCTGTCTCTTTATGTAGAAATTGTTGTCTTTATTCAATGATACACCAATGGAAAATAGATTTTGTTCGAAGTGAACCTTGACAAAAACACAACACTTGCGTGCTAACTAGTACCACCTACTCTAGTTGGTTGTTTTGGAGTTAACCCTTGTTAACCCAATCAAGTAGAGTAAGGTGAGGGGGAAAACCTTAACAAGTATGTCAGAGGTATATACAAAATGATTATTTGAAGGAACAACCTCTTATGCTCTCAATAAGTTGGGATCTCTCTTCCGCCTCTGAAATAAATAAGTGTTATGCATAGTTCTTGAAACAAGCGAAAATGAAAAAAATGAAAATGTGAAAATTTTTGAAAAATAAATAAGGCGAAAGAAGAGAAAAGCTTCATGCGGAGAGAGGTGATGCAAGTAACTCCGTCGGGGTATTGACTAGGCTCTCTAGTAGCGGAGTGATGCTTGTGTTCCTGCATGAGTCCGTTGAGGTACTGTCCATGCCTGCTAGCAACAGAGCAACACCAAAGATGAAACTTAAACTTTGACTATCATATTTCTTGTGCACCAATATACCCCTCATCCCCAATTGAAACAACTATGCTGACTTGGCTTGGAATATGTGCTGACCGATCAAGAGCATGGCAGATGCTACATATTTCAATCAAGCTTGTGTGGAAACCAAGATGATTAGAGAACCGAACAATACGTCTGGAGGAGTTAGACTTGCTTTTCATGAACCAAGGTCCATTCAAAGAGCTGGAGTTCTACTAGTGTGTCGTCAAGTGTTGTAGCAGCTACAACCACCCTCCATAATTTTTCCTTAACTTCGTTTTGGAGCCTCCCTACCAACCATCCCTAGAAGCATGTCTTGCATTGTCCAAGTACAAATGCTTCAATTGAGTTTCAGTGGCTTACCAACCTGTGCTTGTCAAATTGTTTGCTTCCCACTCACACGCTAACACTTCGGAACTTAGTCATTTTCTGGTTGTGATGCTCACCTAGGAAATTGCATAATTCTGGAGGGGAACCAACCTTCCCTCTGGAAATTGTGCAATCCACCTGGGCTGCCTACTGGGCTCTAGAAATGCGCAATTAAGCTAGGCAACCTTCCCTTTGAAAACTGCGCAATGCAACCCAACACTAAGCTTCATCTAAAAAATTGTGCAATTCTAACTGATAACAAGGGCTTCAGTCTAGAAATTGTGTAATGCATGAGGGACAACCAGACTTGCTCCACTCATAAACTGCACAATTGTCATTTCCAGGCTTGCAGACTATTGTATGTGCTTCGAGGTTGACCGGTCCCCTATAGGACTAAACAATCTTGATTTGCATGCATGAGTTGCTTTTCCTAAAAAAGAAAAAAGAAAAAAAAAAGTGTAAAACATCCCTTGATTTTAGGGATCCATTTTTAGCAGCTGGAGGTTACATGCAAAAACCGTTTTAGAAACCTCTTGCCAAGAGTCACTTTTTCCTAGATTTGTGGAATGCGTGTCATAAGCCTCATTCTTATCAGAAATAATTTGTTCGATGCTGAAAAGCTCATTCCTCACCTCGATATTAGAGCTCTTACATCCCTTTTCATGTCTTTTGTTGTTTTTATGTCGCTTTTTGTATTTTGGTTTGTGTGAGTATTGTTTTCTTAGTTTCAATGAACGCTTGTTGTCTTTTTAATGCATGTTATCTTGTAGAAGCACTGTTTCAAATTTTTTATTGCATCTCATTGCTTTCACATGGATGATATTGTTTCTGCACTAACGGTCGTCGTTGCGGCGACTTGCTTCACACACATGCTTGTTTTCTCATTTTCTGAATCATGTACTCACTTTTTGCATGCATGATCATTCATTATTGTTTGCACTTAGCTTCACCATGCATTTAGACTATTCATGTTTTCAGTCGCCCGTCCATGGGTCTAGGCTGCCTTGGCTCGGACCTTTCCTTGCCTGGCTAGCAATGCACATTTCTGAGAGTGAAGTCTCAACCTTCCCCCTAGAAATTACGCAAAGCTGCCCCAACACTGCCCTCCAGGCTTGCTTTGTGTAATTCTGAGAGGAAGTACCTTGCTGGCCCCAGAAATTGCACAAATGCAATTTGCTGGATGTAGTCATTGCTGACTAAAACTGCACATTGCATAGTTTCAGTCTTTAGCAGGCCAGGCTAGATTGTGCATTGCACAGTTTCAGTAGTTAGACAACCCACTGACAATTCGAGTTGTGCCTTGCACAGTCTTGGCAACTAGTCTCCCAGCCTCCTGATGAAAATTGTGCAACATTCACAGTTAGTCACCCGAGTATGTTGCATGTCAGTGCTCAAGTTGTTTTGGTTTTCAACTGAAAGATTGCTTGCCATGAGTATTGCTATGTCTCCAGGTATCATAGGTGTTCAGTATGCCTCTTAGTAGTACATGTATAATGGCCTCCAAGAGAGCAGGGTCAAAGGACGCTGTTGAGAGTGCAACTAGAGATGTAGTTGAGCAAGTGTCTATGAGCTTGCCTATCTATGAAGACACCAAGTTGTTCATAGACAAAGATATCAAGATGAAATGACAGGACATCAATGATACATTCTCAGGCACATTTGAGGAAAATCTGGAAGACCGCAGGGTCTATGTGAACATTCACAAGTCTTGATTGTACCAGATTGCATGCAGGTATCCCACGTTTCCATGCGCGGACATGATCCACTGGATTGTCTCGCATACTGATCTAGAGACAATGGTGTTGAGTAGTGTTAGTGGAACACAACTTTCTACCTTTAGGGAGAAGGAATTTTAGGAGATGTATCACTTTCCACAACTGGTGATCACGATGGATACACCCTTCACCAGATCTAGCAGCATTGATATCTCAAGAGATATCTTGAAGAATTGGGTGAAAGATCCAACCAAGTTTAGGAAAATACCCAACCAGGTTTACAAGATGAAGATACTGCGGAAGGAATATCAATTCTTGTTCATTTTTTCATGCCTCTTATACAACCAAGAGAGCACAAAAACCTTACCGCAGAGTTGGGTGATTGTGTTGGATCAACTGACCAGCGAAGGAAGACCTTGCAACTAGTCTGACATGTTGGCACTCAGGCTGAAGGAACAGTAGCAGAAGCCCGACATCCAACCAAAGATTAGCAAGCGAAGATATACATGTCTGTTTACATACTTGATGCAGTCTGTGCCCATTACCAGTTCCCAGGCTTGGGTTGGGCATGGACACCTTCAGAAACCTCTGTGCACACTTATTGCAAGTTGTTCACTGAATGCAGCTTCTGTGGATTTATCATAATGTTATTATACCACTTTGTCACCCTGGTGTATAGGATGATCTTCGAGCAGGATCCACCTTGCATGTCGCAGGCAACGATGCAGACATTTATCGACATAACAGATTGGTATGCCTCACGCCTTGTCATCTTCACATGGATGTACATGACAGAGAAGGCTCTGCATGATTTACAAAAGTTTTCCATGGATAATCTCGTGATGCAAAATGTTTCATATCACATCTCGACAGGGTTGTATGCGAGATTGCACAGGAAGAAGAAGGCACATTGGCCCGCTCTTCCTTTGTGGATCAGGTTGTATGAGATCTGGAATCTCAAGCATGTTGAGGCTAAGATAGAGGAATTCAAAAGATTGACCTTTGATATCAGAAGTTTCAATCCGCATGACCCGCATTACTTAGTGAAGGAATACTGTGCAAGAGTGCAACATCCTTGGATCAAAGGGGCATGTCATTGGCCTAAGGAAGACCCATGGAGATACTGTTGTCACTTCTCAAGGCAAAATGAACTGGTCAGCATAGCTGTAGAGTTGTTAGCAAAGCAGAAGGAAGTAGCATCTCAGAGAGCAACATCATCAACAACAACATAGGGTAGCACACCTGCACATTAAAAAGGGAAAGAGAGAAACAAAGGATGGAGGAAATAAAAAAAGTTGTTGCAGGAGTTGAAGCGGTAAGTCCGGGAAGAATAAGAGTTGCTGAGAAGAGAGAAGGAAGCAAAAAAGGAACATGTACATTAGGAGGCACAACATGCACATATTGATGAAATTGCACCCATACATGTTACAGACTCATCCGAGCGACTGGCATAGAGCAGACAGGGTGAGCAGTCGCAGGAGCAGGACTTAGCTCAAGAGATTGAACAAATGTTGGAGTAGATGGACACGAATATGGTTTAGCGAGAGTCAAATCAAGATATTGACCTCATGCCTAATAACAAAGAGGTCACCCCACCAACTTCACCATTTCTAGAAGCATAGCAAGTACCAAGCAATCAAGGAGACACAAAGATCCTTGAAGACAATCCAGAAGTAGATATGCACAACATATCTTTCGACGAGTCACAACACAGGGTTGTGCAATCATGCAGAGTGCCTACTCCAGATGTCCATGTATTTCCTGCATAGTTTGAAGAACAAGTGATCATGTCTGATGTACACAAGCATTCAGTTGCATTGGCCGATGCTACCAAATCATATGTCAAAGCCACCAACTCGAGTGTTAGATTCTTGATAGCTGAGAATGAGTGCATGACTAAGGAGTTACAAGCGGCCAAGTAGGGAGGAGAACAGGTTACAACATCTGCCATAGCAGATTTGAGGAAAGAGATACTAGATGAAGTATCATCTCTTGAGACAGTCCTGCGAAAGTTTTATTCCAGATTCGTTACCGTGCATAAGTCAGTTGTCCATCTCAATGGTTGGCAACAACATTGTGCTAAGAGAGCACACATCTTGTCAGATATGGACACTACTGTCGATTACATGCAAACATGGACAATGAGGTACAAAGGAGCCCCATTTTACTTTCCCAAGATGATGAAGCCAAAGGTGGTATATTTGAAAGCACGCATCCAGATTTAGATCCGAAACTATGAGGAAGTCTCGCAGTTCATCACCAGTTTTTAGGCTTCACATGCATGGGTGTTCAGGAGCATGGATGTCATTATGCACACGTATGCGATCCCGTCCATTGGCACACTCACCGGGGTGAAGTCAAAGAACCAAGTCTGACAGGAGATGGACATGTACTTTGATGAGTTGATGCGCGTAGCCACCAGTGTAGTGTTAGGGTCCCACCCTAACCCCCTTATTTATGTAATGGGATCGAGTCATAGTCAAGAGTCAATAAAGCCCATATTAATAATTGTAAGTGGTTAACCCGCAATTAATGATGGGACCACAGTTAGTTGCAAATGGGCCGTAGTATTAGATAGATGGTATTAATAAAACCATGGTATTGATCCTTTGTATTGCATGTATGAGTCATATATAAAGGATAGAGACTCCCTGCAAGGAGCATTGTGTCTTATTTTTATATTGATCTCTGCTCTATTGGAGGTTGCCCCCTCGAAGAGGCCAGTGAACATTGCTTTTTGAATAATAAAATATTTTCTGTTGTCTCTCACTATTCTATGTTCCAGGCATCTTTCTTCGCATATTCTGTATTTGGGTATCTTTTTGCAGGTTAAGAGCATAACAAGTGGTATCAGAGCACTTTCCAGGGTCAGTGGGATCTCCATTTCTTAGCAAACTTTTTTTTTTTGGCTAGAGACGTGTTCCGGCGTCTTTAAACCACAGGATCTATCGTTGAGCGCATAAACCTGCGGATTCGGGGAGGCATGCACGCAGGAAATACAAGAGGTGGTCACGCTTGTTGGACTCCCTTGTAACCCCGTGGGTACCCCTTCGAGTAGTAGCGCATTAGACAGAACCGCGTACGGACTGTCTTCCAAGTACCTTCTGGGTATATCGGAAGCCCCTTAGCTCCTCTGCAACCTCACCATAGATAAACCATCGGCGCATGGTGATCTAGCCCATCAGAATCAGGATGACGAGCTGAGCATGGTGGTAACTTTCAATTCTTAGTGAATCTTTTTTTAGGCGGTCCCAATTTTCAAAAACATCAGGTCGATGCATGGTAGAAACTAGAGCTCAAGCTATGGCCAATGAAAGGATGCACAAACTTGAAGAATCCTTGCAATCCGTCCACATTCAGCTTGATCGACTAAATAGCCTGATCCCAAGCATAATCCCGACGGGCAAGGAGGAAGCCCATGAGGAGGCGTATATTGGCAATGGACACAGTGAGGGTGAGTCTAGCCACTCTCCTCACCTCGGGGGCCCCCACAAACAATCCCGTCCACGACCTCCCAAGTTGGATATGCATAAATTTGATGGTTCTCACCCGGCAACATGGATAGCACAAATGGAGCAGTATTTCAATCTGAATAACATCTTAGATAATGAGACTAAGCTTATGGTGGGGAGCATGTACTTGGACAATGAAAGGTGGTAATGGTGGGAATGGCATCAACGTTGCAATGGACCTTTTAGGACTTGGAACTCCTTCAAAAAAGCTCTTACAGAACACTTTGACCAGGAATATTCTTTTTTGGGTTGTCTTACTAAGCTCTGACAAACTGGAACAGTGGATGAATATATTATAGCCTTTGAAGCCTTAGCCTTCCGCACTAGGGGTCTCACAAATGTGTTCTACACGGAATGTTTTATCAGCGGTCTTAAAGAAGCCATAAAAGCCCACGTCTTACTGCACCACCCTCCCACATGGACGAAGACCTGTAAGGTAGCTCGTAATGTGGAATGTGCGTTAGCAGCCTAGTACAATCGCCCAAATTTCACCGCTAAGGGTCGCCCCCCACAGGCTCACAACACAACTCAAAAACTTAAGGTTCAAAAGGTGTCACTTGCAGAAATGGCCGAAAGAAGAAAGCAAGGCTTATGTTACTACTGTGATGAAAAATACTCCCCAGGTCATAAATGCAAGGAGCCCAAATTTTTTCAAATTGATGCCACTGATTACAGCTCCTTGGAGGAAGATCCACCACTGGAGGAACATGAGGCGGTGGAAGAGGACAACCAGAAGGACAATGTCCCTGACAAACCAGTTATTTCGCTGCATGCTTTGGCAGGGATTTCTTCACCTCAAACTCTCAAGATCAGAGGTTTTATTAAACATCACCCAATAGTAGTCTTGATTGATAGTGGAAGTACACATAATTTCATCCATCAAAAAGTCGCGGAAGTAGTGCATTGTTTTCTACGAGAAATTTCTAACTTCCAAGTCCAAATTGCGGATGGGGGCACAATGAAATGTGAAGGCCGCTGTGAAAATGTCAAACTTCAAATGGGGGATTATCAGTTGAAGACCCACATGTTTTCCATACACATGGGAGGGTGCGACATTGTCCTAGGTGCTGAATGGCTTCGCACTCTTGGGCCAATCACAATGGATTTCCAGAAGTTATATATGAGTTTTAAGCAGAACAACTCCACTCATACCCTCCGTGGACTCCAGGCGGGAGCTCCATCAATCATCAGCTCGCATAGGATGGAAAAATTACTAAAAAAGGGCCATCATGGAGTTATAGCTCAATTTAATGCCATCCAGGCAGTCGAAACCAAGTCTCTGCCGATTCATCCTGAGATGCAACAGATTTTAAATAACCATTTGTCGGTCTTTGACAAGCCTCATGAGCTTCCACCCTCAAGAGGGGAACATGATCATAGCATCGCCTTGGTTCCAGGGGCCCAACCCCCAAATGTTCGCCCATACAGATATCCGTTCACCCAAAAGAATGAAATAGAAAAAATAATCAAGGAACTTTTGGAAGCAGGTGTCATTCGTCCCAGCATTAGTCCTTATTCATCACCGGTGGTCATGGTGCTCAAGAAAGATGAGGAGTGGCAGATGTGTCTAGACTTTAGGGCCCTCAATAAGTTGACAGTCAAAGATAAATTTCCCATCCCGGTGGTTGACGATTTGCTGGATGACCTCAATGGGGCTCAATTCTTCACTAAGCTGGATCTTCGCTCGGGCTACCACTAAATTCGCATGAAGTCGACATACCAAAGACTGCTTTTAGAACTCATGAAGGCCATTATGAGTTCTTGGTCATGCCGTTCGGTCTTTGTAATGCCCCCTCTACTTTTCAGAGTCTTATGAACCACATTCTCAAACCATATCTCAGGAAATTTGTCCTTGTCTTCTTCGATGACATCCTCATCTATAGTTTCACTTTGGCCGCACATCTTCAGCATGTAGATCTACTCTTTCAACTGCTCCGCAAGCATAAATTATTTGTCAAGATGTCCAAGTGTTCGTTTGGCATGGAAGAAGTTGAGTATTTGGGCCACATTGTGGGGCGTGAAGGTGTCAAGATGGACACCAAAAAGATCCAGGCAATGCAGGATTGGCCTCATCCTAAGACCTTGAAGAGCTTGAGAGGATTTTTGGGTCTCACAGGCTATTATCGTAAATTTGTCCGCAACTATGGTCGCATAGTGAAGCCCCTCACTCAACTCCTGAAGAAAAATTAATTCTTCTGGAATGAGGACACACAACAGGCATTTACAGCTCTCAAAAATGCCATGTGTTCCACTCCAGTCTTAGCACTACCTAACTTCACCAAATCTTTTGTCATTGAATGTTATGCTTCGGGTACAGGTATTGGGGTGGTCTTAATGCAGGAAGGCCGACCTTTGGCCTTCAAAAGCCAACAACTAAGTGGGAAGAATCTGGGCCAATCTACCTACGAGAAGGAAATGATGGCCATCTTACATGCAGTAGAGACCTGGCGACCTTACTTATTGGGGTGATGTTTCCAAACCCGCATAGACCATCACAGTCTTAAATATTTTTTGGAGCAACACCTATCCTCCCCACAACAAAATAAATGGCTCACCAAAATGTTGGGATATGATTATGAGATCATTTACAAGAAAGGGCAAGACAGTAGTGTAGCAGATGCATTATCTCGCCAATTTGAGGAGGAAAGTACTCTGTTAGCAATTTCCCTCCCAATTCCAGAATGGATTGAAGAGGCTTGCAGGGAATGGTTTTCACATCCCGGGCTCTCCCAACTCATTTCTCAATTGCAGGTAGATCCAAATTCCACCAAGGCCTACTCATGGCAGGATGAGATTCTTCGCTATAGGGACAGGGTCGTAATATCAACAACATCCACCCTCAAAAGTCGTATTTTGGCATAATTGCACTCCTCCCCCATTGCAGGACATTCAGGCTTTCAGAAGACGTATGCTCGCACCAGAAGATCATTTTTTTGGACAGGAATGAAAAAGGACATCCTTACTTTCGTAGCAGAATGTGATGTCTGTCAAATCCACAAAGGGGAGACCGTCAACACACTAGGCACATTACAACCGTTGCCATCCCGGCATCAATTTGGACGGAGGTTTCTATGGATTTCATTACAGGTCTTCCAAAGTCAAGAAACAAGTCAGTCATCATGGTGGTTGTGGATAGACTTTGGAAGTATGCTCATTTCTGCGCCCTACCCCACCCGTTTACACCGACTTTGGTCGCTTAATCTTTCATGGATCAGATCTTCAAATTGCATGGCATGCCCACTTCTATTGTGTTCGATCGCGACCCGATCTTCACCAGTAATTTTTGGCAGGAAATCTTCAGGCTACAAGGAACTCAACTAAAACTCAATACTTCCTATCATCCGCAAACGGATGGTCAAACTGAAGCCGTCAACAAATGTCTGGAAACCTACCTTAGGTGTTTCACTTCATAAAAACAACATCTTTGGGTACAGTGGTTACCTCTAGCTGAATGGTGGTATAACACCAACTATCATGCCACCACCAAAATGACTCCCTATGAAGCAGTATATGGTCAACTCCCTCCTTCCCCTACTTCTTATATCAAGGGGTGCTCAAAGGTACAAGCAGTGGATCAACTCCTACAACACCGTGCAACCATGCTCGCCTATCTTAGAGAGAATCTTCATCAAGCTCAAAACCACATGAAGCAACAGGTAGACCAGCATCACTCAGAGCGCCAATTTCAAGACGGGGATCAGGTATTTTTGAGGCTGCAACCATATAAGCAAACATCACTCAAAGACAAGGGTTGTCAGAAACTATCTCCAAAATTCTATGGCCCATATCAAGTACTTCAGCGCATTGGCGAAGTGGCTTACAAGTTGGCTTTGCCACCTACTGCAAAAATCCATCCAGTTTTCCATCTCTCATGCCTCAAGAAAGTGATTGGGAACAATTGCAGAATTCAAACCAGTCTACCTGAATTGGACGAAGAAGGGTCAATCTGGCTCCAACCTAAACAAGTCCTAGACACATGAGATAGGCACCTACGGGGCCGCATGATTAGGGAAGTCCTCGTCAAGTGGAAAGACACCTCTCCGGAAGATGCAACTTGGGAACCATCCACTATTCTTCAGCAGTTTCCGCAGCTTCAGCCTTGAGGACAAGGCTAGTCTTAAGGGGGAGGGCATGTTAGGGCCCCACCCTAACCCCCTTATTTATGTAATGGGATCGAGTCATAGTCAAAAGTCAATAAAGCCCATATTAATAATTGTAAGTGGTTAACCCTTAATTAATGATGGGACCACAGTTAGTTGCAAATGGGCCGTAGTATTAGATAGATGGTACTAATAAAACCATGGTATTGATCCTTGGTATTGCATGTATGAGTCATATATAAAGGATAGAGACTCCCTGCGAGGAGCATTGTGTCTTATTTTTGTATCGAGCTCTGCTCTATTGGAGCTTGCCCCCTCGAAGAGGCCAGTGAACATTGCTTTCTGAATAATAAAATATTTGTTGTTGTCTCTTACTATTCTATGTTCCGGGTATCTTTCTTTGCACATTCTGTATTTGGGTATCTTTTTGCAGGTTAAGAGCATAACATGTAGACTTGGAGATCAACACAAACACTATGCATAAGTGTGTTTCTGGTCCGTCTGCACTCAAAACTATGATGCACATGTTATGAGACAAATTTGACAAAGGTGCCAAATAAGTGTACCCAGAATGCAATAGATGCAAGGGTTCGCTTTCAGAAGGATGTCACCATAGAGCATGTAATCACCATAGAAGACTACTAAGATTGGCATCAGTTCACCACCATCGATCATCGCGAGGATGTCGAAGAGTTGGTCTTCCCACAACTGTCCGAGTCTTAGCGATGTCTTGCATGGCTTGCTCAAGCTATTTTTTTCTCACATGAGTACATGTGCAGATTGTAATGTCAACATGTTGTAAAAGTGAAAGACCAAGTGTCGATAGTAGAATGTAACAGTCATGTAGTAGTTGAAGAGTCATGAGGGTAGGTGAAGAGTCACAAAGGGGAATGCCAAGGGTCACCCCACCCTTTGCTATTTATAGAACCTCATAACTCATTGTACATGCTTTTGGGAGCCAAGCTTCCTATAGTTGTAACTTAGAGAAAGGTTGGAGTGTATTGTAACAAGCCTTGGCTTCTCCACAATACAGAGCTAGTACATCTCTTTGGAGGAGTAGGCGAAAATGATTGTAATGTTCTGCTTTCGGGGCTAGTGGAAGTCTTGGTTGTATGCATGATTGGATCTTTCACTTTCTTAATATAATAGTGCCATTGTGTTTCATGCATATGTTGTTATTATAGTTCGACTATCCTGGTTACTTTAATGATGTATGTAGTTGTTATTTATGCATGTATTTATGGACTATTCCGTATGTGTCTGTATGAATCTTATCGAAGTGTGTTGCTGATATAACCCATCACTTTGAATCTTCGGCTATCCTGATTTCCATCTTGTGATGTCTTACTACTCGTGTGTTCCCTTTCAAGTTGCTCATTATCACATGTTTCTAAGGGGCGCACTCGCTCCCCCTTCCATGTGTTAGATCCATGCATGCACCGTCCTAGACTTGTTGCAAGGTCACACCCTTGCTACCAACAAGGACACCTTACTTACCTCTGCGCACAATCGTGGTCAAGGCAATACCGTATTGCCCACTGTTGGGACTCCTACACCAAATGTTCTGAGGTCTAATTGGGACTTCTCACTGGGGAGATCCCCTCACATGTTGGCGGGTCCAACATCGTCAACAGGAGGTGAATTAGTGTTATGCCCTAGGTCAATATTTTTCCACTTTTTACCCTTCTTTAACAGTTAACTGATTCATTCATTTATTAGTAGCACATCACAATGTATAAAAACACATATAAGCATACTTATAAAACATATGAGAAATAACATACAAATCATCAAACAACCACAAGAGAAACAACGCACAACACATCAATCATACACATAGGGATGCCAGATATTAGGTGGAAAACCCAAATGGGAGAAACCATTTTTTTTTTGTCTTTTCTTCTTCTTTATTACCATTAGAAATATTCTTACATCATTTGCATTGGCCACCACAAGTGTGCAAGCCACAACTTTCCAGTCACACGAGAAACTCTCGCTCTAGTCCACTACCTAAAGGGACCCACCAGTTCCTGACCTCTTCTGACCATCATATGATGGAAGCCACTACTCCCACGGCTTTCTAGGGTGCCACTTATTGGATGCCCCAAAACACAATAGTCTATCCAACCACCATTGGATCGAAGCCACTACTCCCGAATTCTCATGCCACTACATGAAGGATGTCACTGCACTCTGAATTTGCAAGCCAACACTTGCTATCGCTAAATGCTCCAACCTTCAAGTTCTTTTGTGGGCTTCATTTCAAAATATTTTAGACTAGGATCCACTTGACTCAAACACAACAAACCATTGGCTAAGTTTCGTCCATTTTCACACTAGACCCATATACAAACTCTATGCTCATTAATTGATTCAAAACCTTTGCAAAAAACTCTCAACTATACTCTCCACATACAATCAACTAATGACCAAACTCTAACACATAAACTTTCTAGACACCAGTAACCTCACTCATTAACATACATACACCAAGATGACAATACATGACTCTATGATACATACATCATGACAAGATAACAAGCTTCCAACCCTAGCAACACTTCAAGACAATACAATGGCAATGCTATACAAATACCAGACAATGAGATACTCTACCATACATAACTTAGCAACACAAACTCAACTAACTCTCCTCATTAGACTTTATATATCACAACAACTACGTATAAAACTACTACAACATCATCTCTGTATATGCGTGACAATGCATAGCCATACAAACTACAACAACATATAATAAACACACTCAACCATGTATCCTTTATATGACACACTACTCTTAGGTACACATTGTTGTGGGGAAAAAATGCCTATGCAGGACGATTCTATCCACCTAAGGTGTGACAGTACCTTAGCAACAAACGAATACAGCTACACTGGTTTCTTCCTTTATGAAATATGAAAGAGAGGAGATCGATAGACTTACCGTTGTCTTCCGTTTGTCCTTCGATCTAGATCCTCTTCTCTTTGGATGTTCACAGCTACTTGCCTCCTTGCCTGCTCAAGAGAACAACTACTTGATTCCACGAGATCACAAGAGAACAGCTACCTATGACAAGAGAACAACTACTTGCGACAAGAGAAGAACATAACACAAAGGCACATATTCATATTCATAAATGATGCAGGATTAGAAGTAAATCAAATACACTAATGCAATCATACAAATACACCAGTATATAGGAGCAAACCAAGATAGCTTTATTGATAAGTAACAGGGTTCAGGAAGAGATACAACCCATAGGGCTCCAATCCAGCATCTCCTTCCCAGCAGAAAGGAATTCCTTCTTCAGCTCCCTTCAAAGCATTAAGCACCCAATGATCCAGTCTCAAACCGACAACAATTCTTTGCAATAACCAAATTCCAGCCTTTAGATCTCATGGAGGAGAGATCCATATATAGATGTTTGGAGAGAGGATGAGTCAGCTTAAGATTTGACTAGTGTCCTCTCCCTCTATCAGTTCTTGAGTCCACTTGGAGGTTCTTGCTTCCACTTGGAGATTTGGAACCTCTTACTCATCACCAGTCGAATTCCTTGATGCAAGTGTCATTTTGGAAGCTTCCTGGGCATTGACACCTTGAGGAATGACTCTGCCACATGTCCAAACTCGCTCAGCGCAGGTAGCCTTTGTTGGAGTTGACATTCAACGCAGGTAGATAGTGGAGCAGTTGACATTCAGCACAGATGCTCAGTGGAGCAGTTGACATGATCCAAAATTGGCTTGTTTTTGAGTGTTTTCAGGTGGAGAACTTCTGTGAATTGCTGTGGTTGGTTTGCCTTGTTTCTCTAGGGGTAGGAACAACATGTTTAGGGACTTTGGATCCCTTAGATTATGGACATTTCATGCTCGAGGTTGTAAGGCACAAAAATGTCTATAACAGTTGCCCCCTAAAGTATGAGGCCGTTTATCGGGTGAAATGCTTTATCCAGGAGGGTCCGAAGTTCATCCATCTGCTGGGAGGAGACCTGTAATAAGATACAATACAATACATTATGATTCATACTGCTTTCATGATCTGGCTGAGGCGGGCATTCCCATGCTCAGCTTTATAAGTTCATTTTTGTACATAGAACAGACGATCGTCTGATGGTAGACCGATAATTTTGGCGAAATTATCATCCTTTGAGTAGGATGATCATCTGCTGCAATGATGTACATGTCAAATGTCTTTATCTTTCCTGAATATATATCGCAGCCCGGATGGATGAAACTAGATCCGGGGTCTTCAAACTCGTTCGATCTTCACTCTAAGTACAAGTCGATCCATGTGAGAATTGCGCTGAAGTCGAACATGGAAAGACATCGCTTGATTACCGGTCAATGATGTAAACCGTTAACAAGCGCGAGAGGAATCACCGATAATGATAATGACCCTCAAGGTACTACAGTACAATTCACGTGGTGTGAATAAAGGACTTGGCATCGAACACCACGCAAAATCTTCTGGTCGAATGTCATTGATGTATACCTGTCGCCAGAAGTGAGAAACTTGCCATTGAGGCATGCAAGCTTCAAAGTACTGAAGGGGTTGTTCCTAGATCAACTTCTTGGATAATGAGCTGATGTCGACAAGAAGCGATCCGTCAAAGGAGGGCTTTGATGAATCCCACATCAGTGACACGGAACGGAGCTAATGATTTTAATGGAGGTGAAAACGATCTGTGACATATGATTCAGGGTGGCGGTCATGAATGGATGAAGGATAATGTATGGCAGTGGATGGGACCCGGTTGACTCTTTCTGAACGACTTCTCTTGAACATATGGCGACACTGATGCGATGGATTGGTAGCATTACCCCAAATATGGATGGTATGGCGAGACCATGGTGATGTGACCGGTGAATGAGACAAACCAACTCGATTGTGGTACGGAGGAAAAGTGTCATGTTCAAGAGCGACCTGCTACCATCAAAGTTTTCTTTAGTTTTCTCCCAATTTTTCCCCATTCATTGCTGACCAATACCTCTTTATTTTTGTCAAGCTTGAGGAGGATAACATATGCTTGTTATATAACCTGCCCTTCGGGCAAGCCCATCGCTATGTTTTAACGAGCCTAGCGATAGGGAAACTCATTCTCGTCTAAAGACAAGTTTGTCACTATTTAATAATTTTAACGAGTCTAACGACAAGGATAACTCGGTTCTTTTCATTTTTAGAGAGTCTGAAAAGATACATAAAGTTAACTCCAAAATTCCTTTTTCGTCATCTAATCCCTTAAGTCCGAAAAATTATAAAACAATACAGAAGGGATGAGTTTTCGATAATTTTAACGAGCCGAATAAAACAAGCGCTCGACCTTTTTGTGCAATAATCCCTCAGGTCCAAAAAGATTAAAATCTAGAGGAGGGATATCTCTTCCTGTCCTTTAACGAGCTGGAAGGCCAAAACTCGACAATCTTTTCACATTTTACGAGTCAATTGAAAAGAGCTTAAAGAAGACTCGTCTTTTGAGGAACGAGTGATGAATAGGTATAGCAGCAGATTCCAGGTACAAGTTGGAATTTTCCAATCACGGCAGTGTCACAAGGATGGCTAGGTGAAATCACTCTTCGCAGCTGTTCCTAAAAATGGGTAAACAATCATATGGGGGTGAACGATCGGCCAAATGAAAAGTGGAGGTGGCAGGTGCAAACACGACCAAGGCTTTTATGGCTAATAAATTTACGATCACAGTGGTTATTTACCGGGATAGGTTCATTTTTTAGTTAAAAATGAGCTTAAACACTGGAGGAAACATTGCTCATTGCTTATATTTATTTTTTAACGAGCATGAAGACCGCGTTAAAACTGCTCGGATCTTGCGTTTATTTTTTAACGAGCATGAACTTTATGCTAAAACTGCTCGATAACCCAGTCATAAGATAAGAGTGTCTCATCAAGATTCTATTTTTTATGGAGCTTCATCTCACTAAGCTTTTCTCCCCATCCTTTCTTCATGCAAGTTCGGAAACGGCTAATCCTACGAGTTTAAAGGGTTAGACCTACAGGTTTAAAGGGAGGACCTAAAAATTTAAAAAATAAATAGTCGCCCCTTGCTTGCACTCCAAAAGGTTTGCATGCCCCCAGGTATAAAACAGAGTTTCAAGGTTACCTCTACTTACCCTCCGCCAAAACATTTGTTTTAATCGAGAGAGGCTTACCTCTTTCAGGTTACCCAAAGATTGTCTTGTTACTCTTTCAAACAAAACACTTCCTCGGCAATGTCTACCGAAATAGACAAGGGTGAATGACTCTGGCGCCAAACACGTAACTTTGACAAAAGAATCCTATTCTAGAACAACCCCTCTTCCATCCATGGACGGGGTACGGACTAGTCATATTCTCCCGCGGAAACCTACCCTATACCCAAAGTTTTCCTGCCGAAGCAGGCCAGGACGCATGCCCCCTGGGTTCCAGTCATATCCTCCCGGATTACTCGCGCTCATCAGGAGGACGGACCGTGGGTTGAGACACTTCTTGCGTGAATAAAACATTTAGGGATGGTTCATGACTATTTGCGATGCGTGATCCGGGAAATGAAAGTTGGTCCACGAGCTTGACCACTCTTCCTCCATGCGGAAAACACATTACTCTAAAGACTGAGGAGACTACAGCTCCCATGCAATATATATAGTCTCGTCCAAGGAGTAGGTTATAATCCAAGGTTCCTTGAATGACCATCACGTTCATTTGAACGGTCTTCCCTTTCAATGTTATAGGCACATTGGGGAGGATCCCTAAAGGTCGACTGGTTCCTTTATCAAAACCTGATAGATTTCTCATCTCAGTTAAAAGCGTTGGCGAACCAAGCGCTTTCCAAGCAATAGAGGAAAGGATACTCACAGATGCCCCCTAATCAATGATAGTGCCAGCCATTACCATTCTGTATATTTGACAAATAATTCTGAATGGTATACTGGCTGGCAACTGGGGTCTGCCTAGTTGGTTCCAATCAAAGGACACAACTAGGTTGCTTGGTGGTGGGACCAAATATACGGCCGGATAGCGCTCTGATGAACTTCCTTCCTGCGATAAAGGAATGGTGGCATTGCCCCCTTGATCATCAGAGTCAGTGCTGATGAAGAGAATTTGGACGGTATCGTCTTTATTCTCCTCTATGATGGTGTCATTCGAGGATGGAGCCTCTGAAGGCAAAACCGGGTCAACTGCCGTATCAACCTTTTGACTTTCGTCAGGCATGGATCCAGACAGTTCATCTTCAATGACAGGTGCTTCGGCTGACCACCTGGGCGGGTCAGCCGGGTTCTCAACTAGTGAGGGACTTGGCAGGAGTCTTTGATATCCAGGAGGAAGTTGCGCTCGTAAAATCGGGCGATCTTCCAGGACTCTTTTTGCCTCGTCTAAGAAGGGACAACGGTGGATGGCGTGATCACCTTCACACAGTCTGCAGGGAAATTTAGCTTTCCCGCTCTGTCCTGGAGCTTCACTCCCACTAGTTGATGGTGAGCAGTCGACATGGCTATCAGAGGTCGATGCTACCGAATTGTGCAAATGAGGGGACCAGTCCCTTAGTATCCGGGGAATACAGGGACAATCTCTATGGAAGTGGTCTCCCTTGCATATGACGCATGGCGATTTAGGCCTTATGAGTGCCGTGTGTGGATTTTTGTTAGATGACATCTGTTTGCCCCCAATCGCCTTAGGCTCCTTCTTCTTCTTTTCTTTCTTCTTCTTCTCCTTCTTCTCCTTAGGAACCCGGTTTTTTGTTCGACCAGTTCCGTCAAGCGAAGAGGAAGGAGGGGAGGAAGATGAAGTGGAAGGTTGGGAGGTAACTCTTGTCTGGTCTAACTGTTGACTTGAATGTTCAGGAATGGTGGTATTCTGAACGACATTGGTTGAAAAGAGCCAAACTGGTAGGCCAATTGTCAGTCCTGGAAGCGACAATGTGGCCATGTGGGGCGCACCAACATCTCCCCAAGAGGAGAAGGGACTAGGATTTCCACCAAGGGGAACTCCTTGGTTGGTGTGCTCCATCTTTTCAACCTAAAGATCAACGCAGGAATTAAAGGGTGATCATTCCGTTTAAAATAAATTGTTAACGACGCTTTAGACACAACTTGCTTTTTCAGTTTTAAAGAGTCGAGAAAAAGCTAAAGATGACTCTAGTCTCCTTCGATGTTTTAACGAGCCCGAAGTGACAAATGCTCGGATGGACTTTTTCTATTATAGAGTCTAAAAAAGGCCAAAAGAAAAAGCTCTGGAGATCTAGGCAGAGGGTGTGCCAAACTTTTCGCAAAACTGCAGAATACTTTTTAGGGTACGAGCGGTCGATCTTCGTGAATGCTGTGTTCACTGCATTGCGATCAGTAGGGCGGCCGACACGGCTTCCTAAGGATAAAGGATATATGCCTGTAGGGGTCTCCCAATATATACGCGACGGTACGTGGGAGCACAATCCGTATTAGCGCTATCGTCCCTCAGGAGGAATCACCCACCTTCCCTGAGATCGACAGTCACTAGGTTTAACGACACCGGAACACGTCTCTAGCCTAGACCTCTATGTTGTGCGTTATGTTACAAAGCGTTGTTAGGTTCATTCAGTTTATTTTAGGTTGATCTTTTTAAAGTTTGCCTTTCAAGGTTCACCACGAGATGTATGATACAAATTCCTAAATGCAGTCTAAGATGATAAGCAAGCTTTATTATCTTTTCAACTTTGAAAATCCTAGCTACTAAGGGAAAAGAAAGACACTATCTTTTCTCAAATAGCAATCATCACACTCTAATGCACTTTCCCTAAATCCAACATGCAAACTATCAAATCCAAAATGCACAATGCAGGTGTTTGTTTTCCACTTTCTTAGTATAAATGCCTACAAAGAAAGCTTTTTGCACAACTTTGAATTTGCTTTTAAAATGATCAATACAAACAAGTTCACTTTCTTCGAAATCAACAAGGGTAGAAGAGATTACAATCACTTTGCGATTTTCGAAATAAAGACTTGTTTTGACACTTTGAAAGAGACAAATTCAAACCAATAAGAAAAAGTAAATCAATAATCAATCTGAAAACAACCAATGAACTCTCTTCTAAGATCACTATCAATCAGATCTGAATCAAAGGCTACAGGATGACTACTTTACTCATGCAAAGGAAAACTGTAAATGACACCACAAACACATAAAAACATTCACAGTCTTTTTGTAAAAAAGGAGGCGGAATCTAAGCAAATAAAAGAAGTTATCTGACTGGTACCTATGCTGGTTAAAGGCTGCAAAAAACAGAGATCAAAACAGGGCAAAAGACAGCAGAGAACCCCAGCTGCACAAGGCTAAACTGGTTCAGCGCAAGTCCAACACTGTGGAGTTGACATTCAGCGCAGGTAGCCTTCACGGGACCTGCGTTGAAATGCAGACTGCCTTCACAGTGCCTGCGCTGAAGGAGAAACTCTCGTTTCCCTTGGGTTCTGGGTCATAAAATGCTCAAAAACCAACTGTTTCAGGCCAAATCAGAAACACAAGCAAGGTATAAACAGAGGGATGCTTTGAGAGGGTACTAAAGACTATCACAAGGATCATCAAATCATTTGTGGATCTAGTTTAGATCATAGACCAGTCCAACAACTGGATCAAAGCAGCAACCTTCTACTTTGCATCCAGGAAAGATGCAGTTCGATAGTTGTTGTCAAGTCTATGAAGTAAACAAATGACGGAAACACAAATGAAATGAATAAACAAATTCTCCCCAGCGGAGTCGCCAATTTGTTGTGGGGAAAAAATGCCTATGCAGGACGATCCTATCCACCTAAGGTGTGACAGTACCTTAGCAACAAACGAATACAGCTACACTGGTTTCTTCCTTTATGAAATATGAAAGAGAGGAGATCGATAGACTTACCGTTGTCTTCCGTTTGTCCTTCGATCTAGATCCTCTTCTCTTTGGATGTTCACAGCTACTTGCCTCCTCGCCTGCTCAAGAGAACAACTACTTGATTCCACGAGATCACAAGAGAACAACTACCTGTGACGAGAGAACAGCTACTTGCGACAAGAGAAGAACATAACACAAAGGCACATATTCATATTCATAAATGATTCAGGATTAGAAGTAAATCAAATACACTAATGCAATCATACAAATACACTAGTATATAGGAGCAAACCAAGATAGCTTTATTGATAAGTAACAGGGTTCAGGAAGAGATACAACCCATAGGGCTCCAATCCAGCATCTCCTTCCTAGCAGAAAGGAATTCCTTCTTCAGCTCCCTTCAAAGCATTAAGCACCCAATGATCCAATCTCAAACCAACTGCAATTCTTTGCAATAACCAAATTCCAGCCTTTAGATATCATGGAGGAGAGATCCATATATGGATGTTTGGAGAGAGGATGAGTCAGCTTGAGATCTGACTAGTGTCCTCTCCCTCTATCAGTTCTTGAGTCCACTTGGAGGTTCTTGCTTCCACTTGGAGATTTGAAACCTCTTACTCATCACCAGTCAAATTCCTTGATGCAAGTGTCATTTTGGAAGCTTCTTGGGCATTGACACCTTGAGGAATGACTCTGCCACATGTCCAAACTCGCTCAACGCAGGTAGCCTTTGTTGGAGTTGACATTCAACGCAGGTAGACAGTGGAGCAGTTGATATTCAGCGCAGATGCTCAGTGGAGCAGTTGACATGATCCAGAATTGGCTTGTTTTTGAGTGTTTTCAGGTGGAGAACTTCTGTGAATTGCTGTGGTTGGTTTGCCTTGTTTCTCTAGGGGTAGGAACAACATGTTTAGGGACTTTGGATCCCTTAGATTATGGACATTTCATGCTCGAGGCTGTAAGGCACAAAAATGTCTATAAAACACATAACTCAAAAACAACATCAAAAAAATCCACCTGATAGACCCACAACCACAATAATTAATAGTTGAAACACCAACAATATAAACCATATAGACCCTTTAGTAAATCTGCTCTAACTCCTAAAAAAGGAATTCTCTCTCTCATGCATTTCATCACTGTCTATGTGAACATCATCAAAAAATAATATCAACATATGATGCTCGGCTACAATCATTCCTGCATTGGATTTCCTCTGTGATGTTTAGTAGCGCACTACCTCTAGTAATTATCTTTGCATACAACATATCAGGCTTGAATTCATGCCCTAAAACCTTGTGAACACATGAATCAATAATGTAGAGTCTCTGAGCCATGCCTAACGTACATCACTTCAGACCTGAGCCATCGATCTCTTTACATGCACACTCACATTTTCTATCTTTGGATTTGTCCATATACACTATCCCAAATTGATCTAGCTATCTTTGGTCCAGTCTCTACAAATAATAAAACCTATGCAATAACAATCGAAACACCTTTTAAATAACTTCCTACACTCTAACTTGGACCAAACTGTAAGCCACTGCAACGAGCTAATTAACTTGGACTAGATCCATTGTTGTTATCTAGATTCATTGTTGTTATCGTGGATGAGATCAATGCAATGATGGAGACACCAAATCAATGATACTTCAATGATTAATGCATTCATACCATAAGGGACCAAATCTATGAGATGAGTGCAACCCACTACCATTGTGTGTGATCTAGAGCATTATGACCAAATCAATCAATCATTCAAACTTTGAATGCATTCTCACTCTCAATGATGACCAATTCAATTCGATTGATGAAGAGACAAGTCAAACGAACCATTATCAACCTTTACCATGGGAAAATCACTAGTTGAGGCCCATGGTTTATCTTTTACACTCTACATGCATCTGCATGGGATATAAATGGGTAGCCTAGCACTAAAGTACGTAGGAAAAAAATGAGAGGGTATAGGAACTCGTCCAGTGCTGCATTTTGACATTTCAAAGACATCAAGACTCCTCTTAACTAAGGAAAATCACCCTTTCTCTGCCCAAAACTTTGCAACTTATCTTCAAACATTCTCCAACACTTCTCTAAGGACTTGTACCACCTCTACAATACCTCATAAGATCAAAAAACCTCTGAAAAATACCAAATCATCATCACAAGCTCCAAAAGCCCATTGACATCAATGTCAACTACAACTCACTGACTGAATCCCAGGTTTGACATCAATGCCAACACCATGTGGTTAACACCGGTGTCAACCCACGCTACCTTTGCACCCTTACTCACTTGAATTGTGTCTACAAGATGCCCATCGATTTCCTCTTATAATATCTCATTGAGCAATCAAAGGCCATGATCTAGTTACAATTGATAGCTAAGATCATATCGACTCCATCAAATTACTTTTCTAGAAGCCACTAGAGAGAAATCGACTTGTCTAAATTAATACTAATTGATTACCATTTCCCTAAGTTAGACTTAAGGAAATAATTAAAACTGATTAATAAATTTAATTATGACATTTTCACTTAGCAAAATAAACTATGTTTAGAGATAATTAATCTATTCGTGTTTCTAGCCTCATTGACACCACTTGAGACTAGAACACATCCGAGGATTTTCGAAATTTTATTTTAATTCTTAATCATTATTAAATAAATAATAAATATTTAACTTTCATTAAAAAATTTAGAATATTCTTACTAACAATTATAAATTAAAGGTTGAGATTTATTTTAAAAGTAGTTAAATGCTCTTTGTTTCCTTTTAATTATATTGATTAATTAAAAAATAGTGATGTGAACAAGTGACATATAAAATGAATTATGGTTATTTTTGCATTTGGTATTGATAGGTCATGGTTGGAGTGAATCTCCATGATTAAAAATTTTACTACATAGTTTTTTAAATGTATAGGTGTTTAATTTATATATTAATTTTTTTTACAATTAATAATAATAATTTAAAATAAATTATAATTTAGTTAATTGGCATGATTTTTATTATAATTGCTTTTTAAAGATTAACAATGTGAGACATATCATAAAGAAAGTGTTTTGATGCTCATCATAAATTGATCTCTAAAAAAATTTGCCAACTATATATATATCTATATATATATATATATATATATATATATATATATATATATATATATATATATATATATATATTTTATTTTATTTTCTAGGAAATATTTAAGTAGATCCACACAAATCACATCCTATTGGATTATTAGCACAACCTAACCCCAAGGGAATCGGGGAGAATTTACCCCATAACCTCCCACTAGAGAGGTGGTTAAATAACAAGAACTCACCAATTGAGCTAACCCTAAGGGATCCATATATTTCTATATAAATAAGGTATCAAATTTTATTAAAAAATCATATATATTAATATATAATTGTTTTTTAATTTCTCAACTTACATAATCATACAATTTTTCAATAAATCATTTTTTTAATCTTTTTTTCTTTTCTTTCTTTTATATATATATGGATGACATGTTTCCACATATTTACGCCGATAGGCATCCCTCTTATTGGAGTTGCACACTCTAATGATTTTACTAATCAAAAAAATTGATTGGACTGTATCAATGGATTGAATTCACACCACTTACCTCTCTGCATATCTAAATCACATGATTAAACCTTGTTTAAATTATTTTTTTACAAAGCTCCATTAAAAATTTACCATGCCATTTGTTAATTGACACCTATCACGATTAACCATAATGGGAAGACTACAAAATGTAACACACACCTTACACATACACTTGGACTAGTAGTGGAAAGATGTATTTCTGAATAAGATGATCATCCCTTTCAAACCATTGGTAAACATGTGTCCAATTTTGTGTCCAATTCTAAATAACAGGTGTTCGTAGGTTAAAAACTAACTTAGGAAGACAAAGGGCGTTTTCTCTTAACAACATTTTCAACACTTCTTTAAATTTCCTTGTAAAATAACCTATTATATATTTAGTTAGAAAGGATAAATTTTCCTTAATCTCTTTCTTATTAAGCTAGAAAACATATGTTATCATTTAATCTTTAATTTTTTCCCTAGCAATAAACTTTGTGAATGTAACTGTATTCACATTCTTTTAGGATGAAAATTTACAATGCCAATTAATTTGTATTTTTTTTAAGAAGGATTATTTCCATTATGCATAAGTTTTTTTGCATTCACTCATTTTCTGAATCTCCTCATTTCAATTGACATTTACTAGTTTCTTTTCTCTTGACTTATATTTTTCATTATACCAACTGTTACAAGCTATCTTATTGTATATTTTTGTACCTATCTTGAAAGCATTATTTCTTTATCCATATCAAAAGATTTCATAAAATTGCATATATTTACACATAGGTAAATTTCATTGTTTTCCCATAATTTACTTTATAATAAAATGATTTGGAACATATAAATGATGCAATTATAAAATTACTTCAAATATAATATATAATTAGATATTGAGATAAACTAATGATGAAATATTGTGAATATGTAGATATTGGAATAAAATAATGAATAAATGTATTGAATATGCATATGTAGATATTGATATATAATGAGATGTCAATATATAATAATTTAATGATTATGAAGTTTTTAAGTTGTTAGAAAATTTAATTTAAAGGAAGAACAAATTAAATTTTTAAATTAATTTTTGACTTTATGGATGAACTAATATATTAATAAATAATGATAAATATCTTCCTTTCCTTCTCTATTTGATTATGGAATTAATAATTAGTTTGCTAATTAATTGATTTTCCTTAGATATATTGATATATAATGAGATGTCAATATATAATAATTTAATGATTATGAAGTTTTTAAGTTGTTAGAAAATTTAATTTAAAGGAAGGATATATTAATTTTTTAAATTAATTTTTGAGTTTATGGATAAACTAATATATTAATAAATAATGATAAATATCTTCCTTTCCTTCTCTATTTGATTCTGGAATTAATAATTAGTTTGCTAATTAATTGATTTTCCTTAGATATCCCCCTTTAATGTAATTAGTCTACAATGTTAGATTGGAAAAGCCTCATAGCTTTCTTTCTCTATTTGATTCTGGAATTAATAATTATTTTGCTAATTAATTGATTTTCCTTAGATATTCCCCTTTAATGTCACTTAATGGTGAAGATTTTATATCTTAAACTTGAGAATGAATATATATATATATATATATAGAGACATAGAGAGAGAGAGAGTTGTCCTTTATTATTGTATTATTGAGGATATAGATTTAGATTAACAAAACTGCCCGCAAGTCTAACTAGAAAAGTAAGCCAAATTAAAAGTTGTTGCTTACCTGTCCAATTCGAAATAATAGTTGTCTGTCGTTTCATTAAATTGTACATCAATTTCACCCTTTCGTGCTATTAATAATAACTCCAAAAAACAAGTGTCTCTATAACTCCAAAAAACAGGTGTCCATCAATTTCACCATTCCAACAATCGTTCCAGTAATCTGCAATGGAAATAATAACTCCAAAAATACAGGTGTCCATCAATTTCACCATTCATGCTCTTAATAATAACTGCTCCACTCCATCTCTGATTGTAACATGGAGGAATAATAGAATAACTCTCCCACTCCATGTCTGATTGTAACCTTGAGGAATAATAGAATAACACCACCACTCCATCTTGAGCGTTTCAAATTGTCATTAAATATTTATTGTACTTATTATTCATTACCATTCCATCTATTATAATCAAAGGCTCAGTGGATGCATGCATTTCTTTCTTAGCGCTTGGGTTGTTGGAATTGTTGAAGGACTGCTTGGGTTGTTGGAATTGTTGAAGGATTACTGGAACGATTGCTGGAAGGATTACTCTAAAGATTTGAAGGGGCTTCTCTCAGCTTCTATCTGCTAAGAAAGGTGAAAAATATTTCATAGCCTTCCTTTTCTCTACCTAGTGTTTTTTCAGGTTTGGTTCAAGATGCATTGGAGGAACCCTTTCTTACTAATTGGGTTGTTGGAATTGTTGAAAGATTACTAGAAGGATTGGTGCAAGGATTACTGGAATGATTTGAAGGGGCTTCTCTCGGCTTCTATCTCCTAAGAAAGGTGCACAATTTGTTACCTAGATTTGTTTTCAATGGCCATTGTTAACTAAATTTGTCATTACTCTAATGTGGAATGATTTTGTTCATTTTTGCTGAAGTCTTCTTGAACAACCCATACCAAAAATAAATAATATATATATGCATTGATGGCATAAACATAACATAACATAAATGGGAATCTCACTTGATACAAAAGCCTCAATCAGCCACTTTCCGAGAAGAGACTAATAATTTCATCCATTGTAGTTCCTTATATCGACCCATGCCATTTTGGTTCTCCTGTATATGTTTCTTTTTATATGCCCTATCTTAATTTCCAAATCAACTCATCCTTAAGGTATATTTAACATTGGTTATATTTAATGACAAATTATTGATTATGGATGCTTTGCAGTGGAAGGCATTTGTATATTTATGCATTGATTTTACTTAGGTTTGAATTTGGCTTACTTTACCATTACCATGCGCTTTTTTGATCATAACATTGCCCAAACGTTAGGTGTGTAATTCATCTATGTTACCATGCACTTTTTCGATCATAACATTAACCATTCTAAATGTTTCGATCATAACATTAATAGAAACAATAGTGGTGTTAATCTTAAATTTTTAGGAAAAGTTAAAAAAGAAAAATAGCAAACAATTATAAGAGCCTTCGGATCAACTTTTTGTCCACCAAAGAGTCATCTCCACATATATAAATAAAATGTAAGAAGTCATAAATAAAAACCAGAAGTAATGATATAATATTTTAATTTAAAATCTTAAGAAATAAAATAAATCAATCGCCTTTGCACAATCATATTTATTTGTCTAGTAATCACTCAAATTTAATTCTAAAAAAAATTGCATTTTGATCAATACATTTTTTTGCTTTAAATTGAAAAAAAAAAACAATAATTTTGTTTTTCAACAGTAAAAAGAAAGATAATAATTTTAAAATAAAAAACTTTTACTTGTGGTTAAGGGTGTAAAATATTTTCGTCCACATGGGGTAGCTCAAGCGACAAGGGCCGTGGAAATGAAGTCTCACCGAACCGGAAGTCTTGGGTTCAAATCTTGGGCTACCCTTCCCCCGTAGAGGGGTACATAATGGACATGTAAATCGGAGAGTCCCACCCAAGCTTACAAAAAAAAAGGGTGTAAAATATTTTCTTTGGAAAAATGGTTTGTTAAATAGTAAGAATATTTCCAATTCCTATGGTATACAAATTTGAATATCTTATATATATAAATTCAAATTCCATTTCATTTGTATGCAAAATAAGATGATTGTTTTATATATATATATATATATATATTTTTTTTTTCTTCATGGTTTGTCTTTCTTTTTTTAAGAATATTTTCCAATTTGTATAGTATATAAATTTGAATATTGAATTATTTATATGGTATATACATTTAAATTCAATTTCATTTGTATGCAAAATAAAATGATTGATTTTTTCCACCTTCAGTGATTAATTTTTTTGGGTTATTTCAATAAAAAATTTTCCAATACAAAATTTGTTATATATTTATATGTTTATTTCTTTTTGTAAGTAGAATTAATTTCATCATATTAAAAATAAATTGCATTTTGATCCCTACATTTTTGGCTTTAATTTTAAAAAAGAAAACAATAATTTTGTAATGATTTTGTTTTTCAACCTTAAATGGAAAGATAATAATTTTAAAATAAAACCCTTATACTTGTGGTTAAGGGTAAAGAATAATATCTTTGAAAAAATGGTTTCTTAAATATTAAGAATATTTCCAATTAGTATGGTAAATAAATTTGAATATCTTACAATTTGTATGGCATATAAATTCGAATTCCATTTTATTTGTATGCAAAACAACATGATTCATTTTTTTCCACTTTCCCTCATGAATTTTTTGGGTTCTTTTGATGGTTTGTCTATAGATTTATAAATTCATATACCATGAACATTTTAAACAAATAACTTTTCAACTCTACAATTTAATAGAGAACATTTTATTTTTAAATATTCTTCAATATCCAATTGAAATTCAATAAGATCTGCAATAACATTATTTATATATATAATAAAAAATCTTTACATTTCAAATTCAATAGTGAATTTACTTTTTTCCTAAAATATCTACTGAAATGAAAAATAATAGATAATTATCTAAAAAATGTTGAAATTTTTCATAACTAGGAAAGTATTTCAAAAGAAACCCATTTTTTAGGTTTAATTTACTCCCAGAGAAACAATAATACTAGTAATCTAAAATTTTTAGGAAAAGTTAAAAAAAATAGTAAACATCGATAAAGTCTTCTGATCAACTTTTTGTCCACCAAAGAGTCATCTCCACATATATAAATAAAATGTAAGAAGTCATAAATAAAAACCAGAAGTAATGATGTAATATTTTAATTTAAAATCTTAAGAAATAAAATAAATCAATCGCCTTTGCACAATCATATTTATTTGTTTAGTAATCACTCAAATTTAATTCTCAAATCCATATTTATTTTACCAATAATCACTTTATATAAAAAAAATTACATTTCGATCCGTACATTTTTAGCTTTAACTTGAAAAAAAAAACAATAATTTTGTTCTTCAACATTAAATGGAAATATAATAATTAATATAAGTTAAGGGTGTAGAATAGTATCTCTGGAAAAATGGTTTGTTAAATATTAAGAATAATTCCAATTCCTATGGTATATAAATTTGAATATCTTATATATATATATATATATTCCATTTCATTTGTAGGCAGGCAAAATAAGATGATTGACTTTTTTCCTTTATTTTTTTTTTTTCATGATTTGTTTTTTTTTCAAGAATATTTTCCAATTGTATAGTATATAAATTTGAATATCTTACTATTTGTATGGTATATAAATTTAAATTCAATTTCATTTGTATGCAAAATAAGATAATTGATTTTTTTTCCACCATCAGTGATTAATTTTTTTGGGTTCTTTTAATGATTTTTTTTCAATACAAAATTGTTATATATTTATATATTTATTTCTTTTTTTATTGAAATTAATTTCATCATATTAAAAATAAATTGCATTTTGATCCATACATTTTTGGCTTTAACTTAAAAAAAAAAAATTGTAATAATTTTGTTTTGATAATAATTTTAAAATAAAACCCTTATAATTGTGGTTAAGGGTAAAGAATAATATCTATGAAAAAGTGGTTTCTTAAATATTAAGAATATTTCCAATATGGTAGATAAATTTGAATATCTTACAATTTGTATGGTATATAAATTCAAATTCCATTTTATTTGTATGCAAAACAAGATGATTCATTTTTTTCCACTTTCCCTCATGAATTTTTTGGGTTTTTTTTTATAGTTTATCTTTTCTTTTAAGAATATCTTCCAATTTGTATAGTATATAAATTTGAATATCTTACTATTTGTATGGTACATAAATTTAAATTCAATTTCATTTGTATCCAAAATAAAATGATTGATTTTGTTCAAACTTCAATGATTTTTTTTTTTTTGGGATTTTTTTGATGGTTTGTTTGTTTTTTTTTTAATACAAAATTGTTATATGTTTGTATGCTTATTTCCTTGTTTTTTTAAGACAATATTTATATATTTATTTATAGTTTTTTTTAATGAAAAAATATGTGAATATCTTTAAAAAATATATAAATAGTTAAAATGTTGATCCAGGTGGATATTGGTGGCCACCTGCCAAGTCCACCTGGACCCCCACCATTGTCTTTCTCATCATTTTCAGTTTCCTTAATTGTAGCACAACTTACTATTTTTAGTAGTTTTTCGGGTCCTGAACTTCCGGAGCCGTTTTGAGGCCCTAAACGACGTTTTTTGGGGAATCCGGGGGCAACATGGGTGCCATTGCCAAACCGGCCATTAAGAAGCATGGCCTCTATACCCCGTTGCCTACCCCTAGTCGACCTTGGGAATCCATCTCCATGGATTACATGTCAGGCCTTCCTTCCACTAAGCATGGAAATGACTGTGTTTTTGTGGTCGTCGACAGGTTCTCGAAGATGGCCATTATGGTGGCCTGCAAGAAGAATATCACAGCAGAAGCCACTGCTAAACTCTTCTTTGAACGAGTGTGGGTGCACTTTGGGATCCCACAGTCTATCATCTCAGATCGGGACAGTCGGTTTCTCAGCACATTTTGGTCCAGTCTCTGGTCAATGCTGGACACCAAACTCATGAAGTCCACAGCCTTCCATCCTCAAACTGATGGCCAGACAGAGGTTGTCAATAGGATGATTGTGCACATTCTGTGCATGTATAACTCGAAGCATCCACGCACATGGGACGAGAGCCTCCCCTATGTTCAGCACAGCTACAACCGAGCTCTTCACAGCTCCACTGGCCATAGCCCTTTTCAGGTGGGTTTGGGATTCCAGCCACTATGCCCCATTGATGTGGCCATGCCACTTGCAACTACTCACATGAATTCAGCTCATGTCTAGTCCGAAACAGATAAGACCACCAGCTTCATTGAGCGCATCCAACATATTCGCCAGCAGGTCCATGACATTCTTGAGAAATCAAATGCCAAGTACAAGCAGCGACATGATCAACATTGGGTGCCACACAAGTTTCAGGTGGGCGACAAAGTCTGGTTGCATTTGCAAAAGGAACGCCTTACTGGAGCCTATCGGAAATTGAGACCACTCTGATATGGTCCTTACACCATTACCAAGGCTATGGGAGACAATGCATTTGAGCTCAGCATTCCCCCATTCCTTGGCCTGCACCCAGTGTTCAATGTGGACCGCCTTCGGCCATACTTTCCACCATTGCTAGACACATCCGACATTGCAGAACAGCTCAAACCCACAGAATTAAATCCAGATTGCATGGAACAAGCTGCAACTGATCGGATCATGGACACACAGATCAAGAACACTCGCCAACAGAATATCCAACTGTATCGAGTTGTCAAAGCAAGCCAACTCCTTCAGCAAGGCAAGTGGCTCACCAGGGAAAAAGTTCAGCAGAAGTTTCCTCATCTCATGGAGGAGCTCAACGCAATGGGGACCATTGCTTCCTAAGGGGGGAGGAATGATCCAGGTGGATATTGGTAGCCACCTGCCAAGTCCATCTGGACCCCCACCATTGTATTTCTCAGCATTTTTAGTTTCCTTAATTGTAGCACAACATACTATTTTTAGCAGTTTTTTGGGTCCTGAACTTCCGGAGCCATTTTGAGGCCCTAAACAACGTTTTTTGGGGAATCCGGGGGCAACATGGGTCCATGGAATGGATCGATGTTTCCCGTTCCAACAATGATAGTGCTTGGATAGATCTTTCTAATGAGCTATTGTACGCGTCAAACAGAGATCATATGCCAAAGTTACCACCCCGGGAAGTTGATGTACCAACTTACCCCCAAACGGGGCCCACAGTTTGGCGTTTCATCTCCTAGGGTTAGGTTTTGGAATGTTAAGGGTTTTCCATTGTTTCTCAACAATAAATAGGCCTTCGAGCCTCATTGTAACATAGAGTTCAGAGGCATGTAGCCATCACATCTCTTCTCAGAGATAAGCTACCATTGCCCTAGCTGGTTTATTTCCATTTCTGGTTGTAAGCATATTTCAGTATTTTCCATTAATGAAATGAAGTATTATTTCCACTGCATCTTTGTGTATATGGTTATCTCTGTAATTTGTTGCATTCCTGTTTAAATTCAGATCAGTGGTATCAAAGCGGTCTGCTTTTTCTCTGTTTTTCTTTGCATGTCCCCAACAAGGTCGGGATATAAGGAGTTAGGGCTTGAACTGGTTGAACCTTTGCAAGACCAGCCTCGCAAATCCCGACGACCTCCCATGGCGGACGAGAATAAAGACGAGGGGGCAGGAGATCCCATCAAAATATTGTTCGAAGAAGCCCTCGAGCGACAACGGAACGCGATGATGGACAACTTTGCCCAGATCCTTTAGCGGCTACCCAGAAGCAATGCGTCGGCTTCCAGCAGCTACTCTGGAAACGCCACACCCTTTAAGGTACAAGTTAATTTTGAAATCCCCATATTCGAGGGTCAGATAGACGCAGATGCCGTAGATAAATGGTTAAATCTGCTAGAGGGTTATTTTTATGTTCATGAATTTTCGAGTTGGGAAAAGATTGTTTTTTCTCTCCTCAAAGCAGCCCCCCATGTCAAGGACTGGTGGGAAACCTACTACGAGCAGAAGGATGAAAGTACTGGCTCACTATTTTCAGCCGCACCCACCTGGGATTCGTTCCGGGATGCCATCAAGGAGCAGTACTACCCTGTCGGGAGCTATGAGGATGAATACATAAAGTGGACCACGCTGCGGCAGGGAAGGGACCAAGACGTGCCGGAGTTCACCAATATTTTCCATACCCTTCGCACAAAGTTGGGTATCAAGGATTCGGAGCAACATCTGATACTCAAATATTGTGGCTGCCTACACAAGTACATCCAGGAAGAAATACAATTCCTAAACATCCCCTCGCTCGGCGCAGCATACCGGTATGTCGTCAAGGTCGAGCAGAAGTTTAAACAAAAGAAGCGAGACTTTTGGATCTGCGAATCCAAAGCAGGGGAAAGGTGCCCCTAAACCACAGAACAAAGGACAAAGCCAAGGCGGGACAGCCCAAGACAACCAGCTGAAGATGCAAGCAAAGAACAGCGCCGCGAAGCCGAGAAAGGACACTGGAAAATGGTGCGAGTTCCATAAGAGCTCCACTCACAACACAAGTGAGTGTCGGGCCAAGCAGTCACTGGTGGTTGAGCTAAAGGTTTCAGAATCAGATGCATGTTCCGACTCTGAGTCAGAACCTGATAAAGGGTATGAAAAAGGGAAGCAGATCATTGATGCGGACCCCAGCGCCACTGTTGCTACCGCAAAGATCTAGAAAAATGAACCCGAAGATCCAGAGGAGGAGGAGCGTCTCTTCCACTCCTAGATGTGGGTAAAGGGCTCCCGATACAGTTCATTGTTGATAGCGGGAGTCAAAAGAACCTCATTTCGGCAGAGGTCGTGAAGCGGTTGGGCTTACCGACCACAGCACATCCACAACCATACACCATTGGGTGGCTTCACCAAGGACGAGATCTTCGCGTGAGCCAGCAGTGTCGCCTTCCATACAACATCAAGCCCTTCACGGATAAGTTATTGTGTGACATTGCTCCCCTTGAAGTTTGTGATGTATTACTAGGACAACCATACTTGTGGAAGCGACATGTTGTTTATGAATCAAGGCCCCGTGCTGTTATTATTACATTGGGAAATAAGTTGTTCAGGATACCAGAGGTAGCACCACCTGCCGCCCTCTCTTTGATTACTGCAAAACAATGCAGTAAGATCATCTCCAAAACCAGGAAATTTGTTTTCCTGATGATACGCCCTCAAGGAAAGAAGAAGATAGTGGCCGCGGCCTCCAAATGGGGCCCCTCTGCACGACAACTACAGATGGACGAGATTGTGGAGGAGTACAAGGACATCTTCACCTCCCCGGCAGGGGTTCCTCTGCACTGTCAGGTCAAGCACTCCATCGATCTGACCCCAGGTGCGCCGCTACCGAATGGACCAATTTATCGGCGCTCCGTTCTGGAGAACGATGAAATCAAGAGGCAGATTCAGGAGCTCCTGTAGAAAGGTCACATCCGTCCGAGTTCATCGCCCTGTGGGAGCCCGATCGTGCTGGTACAGAAGAAGGATGGGACGTGGAGACTCTGTATTGACTATCGGGCGCTGAACAAGATCACTGTCCGTAATAGGTACCCGATCCCGCGGATCGATGACCTCCTAGACCAACTAAAGGGGGCGAAATATTTCAGCAAGATCGACCTGAAGTCGGGATATCACCAGGTACCAATCGAACCCTCCGATGTGTGGAAGATTGCCTTCAAATCCAAGGAGGGCCTCTTCGAATGGTTGGTCATGCCTTTCGGATTGACGAATGCTCCTGCAACCTTTATGAGGCTAATGGATGACATCTTGCGACCATTCACCAGCTCCTTTGTAGTAGTATACTTGGATGACATTCTGATCTTCAGCCAGAGTTGGGTAGAGCACCTCCACCACATCCGACAGGTTCTCCAAACACTGCGGCAACACAAGCTATGTGCCAATTTGGAGAAATGCACTTTTGGCATGACCCAGGTTCAGTATCTGGGATACATCATTGATGAACAGGGGGTGCATGTCGATCCAGCCAAGATCCAAGTCATTCGGGATTGGCCCTCTCCAACCACTCTAACAGAGCTCCGCAGCTTTCTAGGTCTTGCCAACTTCTACCGCAGGTTTGTGTTGGGGTTTTCTCATATTTCTTGGCCCTTGAGTCAAGTCACCAAGGGCGGGGCGAAAGAAAAATTCTTTTGGTCTGAATCTCAACAGAAGGCATTCAGGGAGTTGAAGGATCGCCTCTGCACGGCACCAGTGCTCGCGTTACCAGATTTACAACAACCATTTGAGGTCGAGACAGATGCCTCTGACTATGCTATTGGGGCTGTCCTTACTCAACATGGACACCCAGTGGCATATCACAGTGAAACACTTTCAGACACAGTCCCGAAGTACCCCACTTATGATAAAGAGATGTATTCCATTGTATAGGCCTGCCGACAATGGAAGCATTACATTTTGGGGAAGGAAACGGTCATCCACACAGACCACCGACCTCTACAGTTCATACAGACCCAAGGGAAATTGCAGAATGATCGCCATCAGAAGTGGTCTACATTCCTGCAACAGTTTCATTTGAATATCAAGTATAAAAAGGGTAGCACCAATAATGTTGCAGATTGCCTCAGTCGACCACTGATCATGGCGCTAACCACCGTGCTCAACTCTTGTGGGCACAAGACTTCTGATTGGCCACTTTTCTACAAAAGCGACCCAGAATTCGGCCACACATACCAGACACTCTTGGGGGGTCGGCAGTTTGCAGATTTCCACCTCCAGGATGCCCTATTATGTCACCTCGGTCACCTTTGTGTTCCTTCAAGCGAGCGTGCCAAGATGATTTGGGAAGCACACTACAGTTGGGCTGCTGGGCATTTCGGGGTCGAGAAAACAGTGGCAGTACTGCAAAATTATTTCTATTGGCCGAATCTTCGACAGGATGTTGGGAAGTACATCTGATCATGTATTGCCTGTGCCATTGCCAAACCGGCCATTAAGAAGCACGGCCTCTATACCCCGTTTCCAACCCCTAGTCGACCTTGGGAATCCATCTCCATGGATTACATGTCAGGCCTTCTTTCCACTAAGCATGGAAATGACTGTGTTTTTGTGGTCGTCGACAGGTTCTCGAAGATGGCCATTATGGTGGCCTGCAAGAAGAATATCACAGCAGAAGCCACTGCTAAACTCTTCTTTGAACGAGTGTGGGTGCACTTTGGGATCCCACAGTTTATCATCTCAGATCGGGACAGTCGGTTTCTCAGCACATTTTGGTCCAGTCTCTGGTCAATGCTGGACCCCAAACTCACGAAGTCCACAGCCTTCCATCCTCAAACTGATGGCCAGACAGAGGTTGTCAATAGGATGATTGTGCATATTCTGCGCACGTATAACTCGAAGCATCCACGCACATGGGATGAGAGCCTCCCCTATGTTTAGCACAGCTACAACTGAGCTCTTCACAGCTCCACTGGCCATAGCCCTTTTCAGGTGGGTTTGGGATTCCAGCCACTATGCCCCATTGATGTGGCCATGCCACTTGCAGCTACTCACATGAATTCAGCTCATGTCCAGTCCGAAACAGATAAGGCCACCAGATTCATTGAGCACATCCAACATATTCGCCAGCAGGTCCATGACATTCTTGAGAAATCAAATGCCAAGTACAAGCAGCGACATGATCAACATCGGGTGCCACACAAGTTTCAGGTGGGCGACAAAGTCTGGTTGCATTTGCAAAAGGAACGCCTTACTGGAGCCTATCGGAAATTGAGACCACTCCGATATGGTCCTTACACCATTACTAAGGCTATGGGAGACAATGCATTTGAGCTCAGCATTCCCCCATTCCTTGGCCTGCACCCAGTGTTCAATGTGGACCGCCTTCGGCCATACTTTCCACCATTTCTAGACACATCCGACATTGTAGAACAGCTCAAACCCACAGAATTAAATCCAGATTGCATGGAACAAGATGCAACTGATCCGATCATGGACACACAGATCAAGAACACTCGCCAACAGAATATCCAACTGTATCAAGTTGTCAAAGCAGGCCAACTCCTTCAGCAGGGCAAGTGGCTCACCAGGGAACAAGTTCAGCAAAAGTTTCCTCATCTCATGGAGGAGCTCAATGCAATGGGGACCATTGCTTCCTAAGGGGGGAGGAATGATCCAAGTGGATATTGGTGGCCACCTGCCAAGTCCACCTGGACCCCCACCATTGTCTTTCTCAGCATTTTCAGTTTCCTTAATTGTAGCACAACTTACTATTTTTAACAGTTTTTCGGGTCCTGAACTTCCGGAGCCGTTTTGAGGCCCTAAACGACGTTTTTTGGGGAATCCGGGGGCAACATGGGTATGGGTCCATGCAATGGACCGATGTTGCCCGTTCCAACAATGATAGTGCTAGGATAGATCTTTCTAATGAGCTATTGTACGCGTGAAACGGAGATCATATGCCAAATTTACGACCCCGGGAAGTTGATGTACCAACTTACCCCCAAACGGGGCCCACAGTTTGGCGTTTCATCTCCTAGGGTTAGGTTTTGGAATGTTAAGGGTTTTCCATTGTTTCTCAACAATAAATAGGCCTTCGAGCCTCATTGTAACACAGAGTTCAGAGGCATGTAGCCATCACATCTCTTCTCAGAGATAAGCTACCATCGCCCTAGCTAGTTTATTTCCATTTCTGGTTGTAAGCATATTTCAGTATTTTCCATTAATGAAATGAAGTATTATTTCCGCTGCATCTTTGTGTATATGGTTATCTCTGTAATTTGTTGTGTTCCTGTTTAAATCCAGATCAGTGGTATCAGAGCGGTCTGCTTTTTCTTTGTTTTTCTTTGCATGTCCCCAACAAGGTCGGGATATAAGGAGTTAGGGCTTGAACTGGTTGAACCTTTGCAAGACCAGCCTCGCAAATCCCGACGACCTCCCATGGCGGACGAGAAGAAAGACGAGGGGGCAGGAGATCCCATCAAAATCTTTCTCAAAGAAGCCCTCGAGCGACAACGGAACGCGATGATGGACAACTTTGCCCAGATCCTTCAGTGGCTACCCAGAAGCAACGCGTCGGCTTCTAGCAGCTACTCTGGAAACGCCACACCCTTTAAGGTACAAGTTAATTTTGAAATCCCCATATTCGAGGGTCAGATAGACGCAGATGCCGTAGATAAATGGTTAAATCTGCTAGAGGGTTATTTTTCTGTTCATGAATTTTCAAGTCGGGAAAAGATTGTTTTTTCTCTCCTCAAAGAAGCCCCCCACGTCAAGGATTGGTGGGAAACCTACTGCGAGCAGAAGGATGAAAGTATTGGCTCACTATATTCAGCCGCACCCACCTGGGATTCATTCCGGGATGCCATCAAGGAGCAGTACTACCCTGTCGGGAGCTATGAGGATGAATACATAAAGTGGACCACGCTACGGCAGGGAAGGGACCAAGACGTGCCGGAGTTCACCAATCTTTTCCATACCCTTCGCACAAAGTTGGGTATCAAGGATTCGGAGCAACATCTGATACTCAAATACCGTGGCTGCCTGCACAAGTATATCCAGGAAGAAATACAATTCCTAAACATCCCCTCGCTCGGTGCAACATACCGGTATGCCATCAAGGTCGAGCAGAAGTTTAAACAAAAGAAGCGAGGCTTTGGATCTGTGAATCCAAAGCAGGGGAAAGGTGCCCCTAAACCACAGAATAAAGGACAAAGCCAAGGCGGGACAGCCCAAGACAACCAGCCGAAGCTGCAAGCAAAGAACAGCGCCGCGAAGCCGAGAAAGGACACTGGAAAATGGTGCGAGTTCCATAAGAGCTCCACTCACAACACAAGTGAGTGTCGGGCCAAGCAGTCACTGGTGGCTGAGCTAAAGGTTTCAGAATCAGATGCATGTTCCGACTCTGAGTCAGAACCCGATAAGGGGTATTAAAAAGGGAAGCAGATCATTGATGCGGACCCCAGCGCCACTGTTGCTACCGCAAAGATCCAGAAAAATGAACCCGAAGATCTAGAGGAGGAGGAGCGTCTCTTCCACTCCCAGATGTGGGTAAAGGGCTCCCCGATACAGTTCATTGTTGATAGCGGGAGTCAAAAGAACCTCATTTCGGCAAAGGTCGTGAAGCGGTTGGGCTTACCGACCACAGCACATCCACAACCATACACCATTGGGTGGCTTCACCAAGGACGAGATCTTCGCGTGAGCCAGCAGTGTCGCCTTCCATACAAAATCAAGCCCTTCACGGATGAGGTATTGTGTGACATTGATCCCCTTGAAGTTTGTGATGTATTACTAGGACAACCATACTTGTGGAAGAGACATGCTGTGTATGAATCAAGACCCCGTGCTGTTATTATTACATTGGGAAATAAGTTGTTCAGGATACCAGAGGTAGCACCACCTGCTGCCCTCTCTTTGATTACTGCAAAACAATGCAATAAGATCATCTCCAAAACCAGGAAATTTGTTTTCCTGATGATACACCCTCAAGGAAAGAAGAAGACAGTAGCCGCGGCCTCCAAATGGGGCCCCTCTGCACGACAACTACAGATGGACGAGATTGTGGAGGAGTACAAGGACATCTTCACCTCCCCGGGAGGGGTTCCTCTGCACTGTCAGGTCAAGCACTCCATCGATCTGACCCCAGGTGCACCGCTACCCAATGGACCAACGCAATGGGGACCATTGCTTCCTAAGGGGGGAGGAATGATCCAGGTGGATATTGGTGGCCACCTGCCAAGTCCACCTGGACCCCCACCATTGTCTTTCTCAGCATTTTCAGTTTCCTTAATTGTAGTACAACTTACTATTTTTAGCAGTTTTTCGGGTCCTGAACTTCCGGAGCCGTTTTGAGGCCCTAAACGACGTTTTTGGGGAATCCGGGGGCAACATGGGTCCATGGAATGTACCGATGTTGCCCATTCCAACAATGATAGTGCTCGGATAGATCTTTCTAATGAGCTATTGTACACGTCAAACGGAGATCATATGCCAAAGTTACGACCCCGGGAAGTTGATGTACCAACTTACCCCCAAACGGGGCCCACAGTTTGGCGTTTCATCTCCTAGGGTTAGGTTTTGGAATGTTAAGGGTTTTCCATTGTTTCTCAACAATAAATAGGCCTTCGAGCCTCATTGTAACACAGAGTTCAGAGGCATGTAGCCATCACATCTCTTCTCAGAGATAAGCTACCATCGCCCTAGCTGGTTTATTTCCATTTCTGGTTGTAAGCATATTTCAGTATTTTCCATTAATGAAATGAAGTATTATTTCCGCTGTATCTTTGTGTATATGGTTATCTCTGTAATTTGTTGCATTCCTGTTTAAATCCGGATCAAATGTTTTAAGATAATTATAAATCTTTTTATTTTTACAAGTTTTTGAAAAAATTAGATATAGCTATTAAACACTATTGTATCAAAGGCATATCCATTTCTATTAGCAAGCTATCAATATATTTCAATTCAATTTTTTGATTTGTTGAGATAGATAGGCCTTTTAAAATTTCTAGAAGTATCTATTTGTATTAGCCAATTATCAATGTAATTAAATTCTCTTTTCGATTTGATTTGTTGAGATAGATAGCCCTTTTAAAATTACTTAAAGTATTTATATCTATATGGAATAGGAATTCAAGGTTGAATTTAAACATTTGATTTTGATATTACTAGAGAAAATCTAGAGAGAGATATAGACATTTCCTCTTTGAAGAAGGCCTTGTTAGGTGTGGAGTTCTTAGTTGTATCCACTTATTTATGATGGTTGAAGATTCATCAAGTTATTTGGGATAAATATTACTTCATTGTCACAATAATATCTAATTTTCCAACTTTCACATCTGCTATCCATATTTCATCCATATTTCAATGCACTAAGGTGTGAGGATTATAATGGATTTCAGGAAATTTATGTATTCATTTTTGCACTTAAAGTGAATTTGGTTACTGTGGTCCATTAGCATAAGGTAAATTGGTACATAGATTTATAGAAAATTTTATTTTTAAAAAATCTTTAGATATCAAATTCAATGGTGCATTTACTTTTTTCCTAAAATATCTAAATAAAAAATAATAGATAATTATCTAAAAGATGTTGAAATTTTGGATAACTAGGAAAGTATTTCACAATAAACCCATTTTTTATTATCTAAATTTCCTAATATTTTTTAATTTAACCTCCATATACCACCTAATCATAATCATGTAGCTATTAATGTACCATTACAATGATTAAGTTGTGGTATTAATGCAGTAAATTACAAGGATTATCTTATGATATAACAATCTATTATTTTATTAATAAATAAGTAAAATGATTTTAGATTACTTTTAAATATGAAAAAAATTAATATATAACAATGTGTTGTTTTAGAAATTTAATAATATAATTTTAATTTGAAATTTCTGGATTCACTTGACTCAACAAAAAATTGTCAAATTCCAACCAAAACTTCCAAAACTTCTAGGTTTTAGACAACCCATTAAAAATATTTATAAATATATAAAATAAAGATAATAATACAGTTTTAAGATTAAGATCAACCTATATATCATTATTTTTTTAAAACAATGAAGACATAAAGACTTAATTGGTTTAGAAACAGATTTTCTTAATGGTTAAGAACATTTAAATTATAATTATTATGATTATTGTATGATTAAATGCTATATTATTAAATAAGAAACACTATCTTAATAAATATTAAGAAATTCAAATAATTAAAAAAATTATAAATATATAAAATTATGTTGAAAAATCTCACAAACTTAAAACAGACTACATTTTTTATTATTCAAATTTCCCAATATTTATTAATTTAACCTCCATATACCCCATAATCATAATCAAGTGGATAAAGAAATCCAAGTTTCCTGCTAATTGATAATGTCAAATCTTATGTGTGTGTGGTTGCTTGACTGAGGAAATTTTGTTGGATTCAATAAAAGGGTGTGAGGTATAATTATGAATATTTACATGTGTATTGCTGAATAAAAATTTCATTGACTAATGAACAAATATGGGTTTTAAATGTAATTGGTTGTCATTAATATTATAGGAATTTGGATAATGTATATGTGTAATATGGGTAATGTAATTGGTTGTTATTAATATTATAGGAATTTGTATAATGTATATGTGTTTAGCTGGAATGTATTAATTAAATAATTAAATGTATTTAATATGTTATTGAGAATTGTTTAAACATTTTTTTTTTACTTTTTTGAAAGAAATAGAATAATATAATTATATAAGAGAATAATGAAAAAACTCTTCTCATTATATTACATACATATTACAATATGTTAGAAAAATAAGATATGGATTTTATAAAATTATATTATAAAAAGTTATAATAAATCTCTTACTGTAACCCTTTTTTTTTCCTTCATAAATTATAATTACAAAAAACATTGTATAATAAAAATATGTATAAGAATAGATTAATTCAATAAAACAAATATTTTCAATTTTTTTTTAAAGAAACTTTAAACACCTTACTTAATATATGTTTAAATTCATGTGTTGTTAGATTTTCTATTGTTTATAATTTGGCAAAGATTGTTTGGAATTACAAGTAGATTTGATTCAACAAAAAAATTAAAAATTACAAGTAAATTTGAGTACATATTGTTTGGAATTACAAGTAAATTTGAGTAAACAATAAAAATTAAGATTGAGTCAACAAAAAATGTAGTTAGTTCCAACCAAAAATTCCTAAACATCTACGTGTTAGACAACCCATTAAAAATATTTATAAACACGTAAAATAAAAATAATAATTCAGTTTTAAGATTAAGATCAAGTTATATATCATTATTTTTTAAAACAATGGAGACATATAGAATTAATTGTTTTAGAAACACATTTTCTTAATGGTTAAGAACATTTAAATTATAATTATTATGATTAGTGTATGATTAAAAATTACATTATTAAATAAGAAATACTATTTTAATAAATATTAAGAAATTCAAATAATTAAAAAAAAAAGTTATAAATATATAAAATTATGTTGAAAAATCTCACAAACTTAAAACATATTACATTTTTTATTATTTAAATTTCCTAATATTTATTAATTTAACCTCCATATACCACATAATCATAATCATGTAGATATTAATGTAGTCCATTAGAATGATTAAGTTGTGATATTAATGCAGTCCATTACAAGGATTATCTTATGATATTAACAATCTATTGTTTTATTAATAAATAAGTAAAATGATTTTAGATTAATTCTAAATATGAAAAAAATTAATATATACTAATGTGTTGTTTTAGAATTTTTTTTTTTTTTGTAAGCTGCGGTAGTTCCTTCTTTTTCTATTTATAAAGCAAGTTGTTCCATGTACAAAATTTTGGTAGCCTCAACTTGCCCAAATAGGAAAGCAAGTCTGTTGGCCAGCTGAGTCTATTATATGCCATCCAGTAGCAAAATTTTACCAGTCTTTCAATCCAAGCTAAATATACTTCCCATCTAAAAACACTGTTCAGGTTCCGACCTAACATAAAAAATAGGAAAAGAAAATGCTACCCGCTAAAATCCCAGTAAAACTGGAAACTAAAAAACTATTCCTTTCTATCATCTTTATCAGATTCCACAATAGCCGGTGTAGCATCAGAGTCACCTGGCACTGGAGACAGCTTCATCAGACGTTGTTGGATCTCATCCAACTTGTTGTCTTGCATTAACAAGATAATTTGCAGATTTTTCATGTCCTTTTTGATAGTGGGCATACCTTGTGCTATTTCCGCCACCTCCCCTGCCACCTGCTCCAGGGCTCTGGCCAGTAAACGCTTCATAACCCAGTACACGTGCAAGGCTTGTTTATATAGCGTCATCCTGCCTCTGGTGTGCCCTGGGTCAGGGACTATATCCCCCCATTCTTCCATTTCTGGCTCAGAATCTTCTTCCATGACACTATCCTCCATCTCCTGGATTAGCTGACGAATGTCAGCATCCGTCCCTTCTCTGTATGCGCGAGCTGCTTCATGAACAACCGTCTTGATAGATTTCCTGCCTCTTCTCTGACCTGTCGGTGTCGAAGTTGTAGGATCGCTTTTAAACGGCTGGCTCTGGCGCCCTCTGCCCCCACGACCCCGGCCTCTACCCAGGCATGCCATTTCTTCCTTTACAGACTCCTGCTTACAATTGTCAACAGAAAACGTTAGCATTCTAGGAACTTTGGTCTTTCCATAAGCCGGCATATCCTTGTCTCTTAGCATTCCTTCCCCACTCCAGCCTCCCCCGTCTCTCTAGAGAATCGAAGGTCTCACCCCCCCAGACTAAGTTTGGTGGTCAAGCCATCTGCCATACATTCCCCAGGCATGCCTATGCTTTGATCCTCTCGCTGCCTCTCAATGCGGTCCTCAGGCCCACCCTGACACAGCCCCTCCCCTGCGTTTCCCAACTTTCCCCCTCCTCCAACATACTATGCTTAACAAAGTGAATTGCAGGAGGTAAGCCAAAGGAAACATACCCGGAATTGAGCTCGGCCACAAAAGATCCCGTCACTCGCACTGCTCTGTTCCCCTCCTTCCTTCGCTGCAATCTGAGCTTTCTTTCTAAACTTACCACCCTCATGTACCCCTTCCCATCTACCCTACGTCCCATCCCACTACCGTCGCCATTCTTGCCCACCTCTCCCCCCATACTCCTACCACTTTGCCTCCTCGAAATTCCCGCAGTCATGCAGGACGCCACCACGTCCGGTTGATCCAGCTTGATGGCAATAGGCGGGCATCTTGGTTGTCCTTTCACCTGCGTTGTCTTAATGCTCGTACGCTCCCCTTTTATCACCCCGATCGGGGGGTGTTGTTTTAGAAATTTAATAATATAATTTTAATTTGATATTTTTGGATTCATTATGATTGAGTCAATTTTTTTTGTCAAATTCCAACCAGAAATTATTTAGGTGGCTATTACACCTTAAAGACTACTCCTTATTTAGGTGGTTATTACAACTAATCAAAATTGACAAATTGTTAATTATGATTCACATTACATACATAATTAAAACATATAACTAAAATAAATTCACTACTATACAAAATAGGTAGCCATGTGATCTTGAATCTAGAAAGAAAACCAAGTTGCTCTCCAACTATTTTTTATTAATTAAAATTTCACTCTTACACAACCATTAACATTTTTTATCCTTAACAAAATGGAAAATTGTGTATGGAAAATTATATTTGTATGTTACTTTTAATTTTATTCAACATTAAATTGTTTTGTTGATATCAAATGTGTTTTTTTTACTGTTAGGTGATTTCATTGTTTCATCATGGATCCAGCTATTTGGAGTTGTCTTCCATTCAAAGTTCTTGAACTTGTCTTCCTGTGGCTCCCTTTATACGTTATGATGAAGTTTAGCACCGTTTGTAAAAAATGGAAGAATTCTTTGCAAAACCCTTCTTTCTTTTTACGTTGCAAGAATGTCTCTACGAACGAATTTGGATTTCTCGTTCCTTTCCTCAATAGTGAAGGCAATTGTTTTGTTGCTCAATACCTTAATCAGAATGGCCACATATCTCAATTTCATTTGTGATTCTCTTAGGTCCATATACTACTAGTGTAACCCCTTACTGTTATCAGTACAACCCCCTTATTATATTGTTGTGCTCATGTAGTCCCCATATTGTTATTATTGTGCCCCATAAAATCCCACTATTGTTATTATTGTGCCCTTACATTATTATTGTTATGTCGGATTTGATTATATTATGACCCCTTAGACTCCTATATACAGAAAGGAGGTCTTGTCATTTATATCATCCAAGAATTGTTCATTTGTGTAATGTAAAGGAGGTTGCCCCCTCGAAGAGGCTTATTTTGAAGGCGTTTATCTATCTTTTCTATCTTTTGTGAGCTGGTTTCATAACATTTGGTGTCAGAGCTTGTTTTGCTATATTTTCGGATATACAGTCCAAGAAATATAGGGTTTCTGCAGGCTCCCGAATTAAATCCCAAATAGGTGACCTTGGGAAAATCGTGATAGCTCTCTCTCGGAGCATCTGATTCGAATTTCGTAAGAAGAGACAGAAACAAGACAAATTGTAGTTTGTTGGGTATGAGTTTTAGAACCTAAGGTTGAAACAGTGATACGTGGTACTTAGTACAAGTTCGCTCTACTGAACTACTCTATAATTAGGTCATCGCTGGAGATTGGGAATATATCTTTCTTCAAGAATCCAATTGTGATCAGACTTATGGAGTTAGAAAGAGGAATTAGAGGGCTATTATAGACCTAAATTTCAGAACTTAAAGATCCGAAAGTACGAAGTTAAAATCATTTCCAAATTGAGCTCCTAAAATCAAGAAAAAGCGAGATGAGGAAGTTTTATGACAAGGATCCGGTAAATTGGATATTACAGATGGAGAAATATTTTGATCTACATGGTGTACCACTATTACAAAAGGTACATATTGCATCTAATTATTTAGAACGAAATCAATTTTTATGGTATAAAGGGCTTTGTTCTTGTAAAAAACTTGTCACATGGTCAATGAGGAAATGATAGACATTATGAGGATACATAGAGAAACACCTTCTTTAGCCAATTAATAAATCTCAAACAAAAGGGTTTAATGGCAGAGCACATTGAGGACTTCCAAAAATTGAATATAAGAGTAAATGATATTTCAAAGAAGAAAATGCTTGATGTCTTCATAGGGACTTTAAAGGATAACATGCAGCACGATGTTGATCTTTGGGAACCTAATTCATTGGAGAAGGCATTCAGGTTGGCAAGAAAAATTGAAAGTCAAATTATGGAAATAAGGAATCCCACCACTCACGACTATAATTATGGAAGTGTTTTTTCTCCTAACCTTCCACAACCTACAAGATTTACACCAAAACAATTGGAAGAAAAAAGAGAAAAAGGGATTTGTTACAATTGTGATAGCAAATACACTAAAGGTCTTAAGTGTGTTGAGAAGAAATTATTTTACATAGATTATGAAGAGGAGGAAGAAAAGGATCGAGAAACATCAAAAGAAGAGGATATACACCAGGAACCCACCCTTGAGAAAGAATAAATGAATCTGACCATATCTTGTAAAGCATTGGAAACAATTACCACTCCTCAAACTCTCAAGATAGAAGGACATATCAAGAAGAAAAAGGTTCAATAAGTGAAAGATCACATCGAAAAATAAAAAATGAATCTGACCATATCTTGTAATGCATTGGCCAAAATTACCACTCGTCAAACTATCAACATAGAAGGACATATCAAGAAGAAAAATGTTCAAGAATTGAAAGATCACATTGAGAATCAAGAAATGAATCCGACCATATCTTGTAATGCATTGGAAGAAATTACCACTCCTCAAAATATTAAGATAGAAGGACATATCAAGAAGAAAAAGGTAATAGCGTTGATTGATTCGGGTAGTACCCATAATTTTATTCATTGTAAAATAGCCAAGGAATTGAATTGCTTCCTATATCCAGCACCAGAGTGTCAAGTGATGGTTGCAAGTGGAGGAACCATAAATTGCTCTAGAAAGTGCCATAATATCAAGCTATCCATGGGAGAATATGTATTTAATAGCCCAATGCTTTCCATTCCAATGGGCGGTGCTGATGTTTTACTAGGAGTCCAATGGCTACAATCTTTTGGTACAATAGCTTTTAATTTTAAGGAACTTTTCTTGAATTTTTTTTGGGAAGGAAAGGAAGTGAATTGAGGGGCATTGAAGGGAAACCTGGAAAGCTAACCAACTCTAAAAACATGAAAAATCTTCTAAATAAAGAAAAACGGGGCGTAATTGCACAATTATGTTCACTAAAAGATCCCACATTGAAATCATGTATTTCTCCAGATCTCCAAAATGTTTTGGAAAATCATTCCAAGGTATTTGAGACTCCCAAAGGCCTCCCGCCTATTCGTGATAATGATCATGCTATTCATTTGATTCCAGGAAGTGTTCCTCCAAACATTAGGGCTTACAAATATCCATATGCCCAAAGGAGTGGGAAGTCATTCAAAAGTTGCAGAAGGTCCCAGTTCAAATAGTATTGCGAGAACTTGACAAGGAAGGAAAAATCATATTGGAACCTGAAGCAGTCACAGAACCGAGAAATCAACAACTATGAAATAGATCAATTTCAGAGTATCTCATCAAGTGGAAGAACTTACCCGCTGAAGATTCCACATGGGAGGACAAGAATTTATATAGAAGCATCAAGAACTACTCAAGCATTGAGGACAACACTTTTTGAAGGAGAGGGGCATGTTAGGTCCCTATACTACTAGTGTAACCCCTTATTGTTATTAGTACAACCTGCTTATTATATCGTTGTGCCCATGTAGTCCCCATATTGTTATTATTGTGCCCCATAGAATCCCACTATTGTTATTATTGTGCCCTTACATTATTATTGTTATGTCGACTCTGATTATATTATGACCCCTTAGACTACTATATATAGAAAGGAGGTCTTGTAATTTATATCATCCAAGAATTGTTCATTTTTGTAATGTAAAGGAGGTTGCCCTCTCGAAGAGGCTTATTTTGAAGGTGTTTATATTTTGTGAGTTGGTTTCATAACTGATTCATAGATTCAAGATACATAGTAGAGTGTATTGTTGGACCAATGGTGGTTTTATCCTTACCAACAGAATGCTCCCAAACACACAACTATTATGTAACGAATCCATTTACAAAGGCATTTAAAAACATAGGGCCAATACGAATTGGAGACTGGGGATTATTTTCATTATTGGAAAATGTAAGCAACAGAAAATATGACTGGGTTGTTCTAAAACATATGTATGACAAAATGTAGTCTAAATTTTATGTTTGTGGTAGTCTTGATAGGGTATGGCAAAGGGCTGTTGTTCCATTTGGTGGCACTTCACCCCCTAAGAATGTAGTGTTTTATAAAAGTAAATTGTTTCGGCTGTATCTCGATAAGGAGTATGAAGATTATCCTCCGTACGGGTATACAATCTACTGGTTTGACATAATAAAAAATGAGTGGGGTTTTTAATTTGTTCCAATCAATGACATACAGTGTATGGTGTTAGTAATATACATGAATCAATTGATATGCCTTGTCAATGATGGCTCCACTTCTGTATGGTCAATTGAAGAATTAGATCATTTCCTGTTGAATGTGGCAACAAGAATATTCCAATTTTAATTTGTCCTTGAATTAAACTTGAGAATTAAAATTCGAATTTAATCTCACCAACTGTTTGAAAAATAATTAATTAATTAATATTGAGTTAATTAGTTTGAGAAATTCAAACATGAAGTCTTTGAAGTCATGCAACATTTATCCCTTTGATTGAGGAAGTTATTCCTTAATTAAGGAGATAAGGATGAGTTGTATTTGAGTTGTAATTAGTTAGCTCAGTTAACTGAGTTAAGTCCAGTTAAATTAGTTCCAAACAGTTTGTGGAACTAATTGTGAGTTCAGTCAGTTAATGTATGCATGCATGAAACTAGTGTACTCCAGATAACTGAATATTCTCTCATAAATAACTCATGCATTTCAGTTCAGACAAAGACCTAGTTGAGATTAAATGTAGGGACAATGTACTAGCAGTTGTAAGAATTTTCCTATAAGAAAATCTCTTGCATGTAGAAGGAATTCATTCCTTGAGATTTATGCAGTTTTATAGGTGGGTTGGAGCAGTGTGTGAGATAAGTGTCACACAAGGTTACAGCTGGAGCACCTAGAGAAAACATCGCAAGGAAATAGGAGGCTTGGAGGACAGAGGGAAAGGCATATGAGTTGTCTAGTTTGTCTATGAGCAGTGAGAGGGATTGTACTGAGAAATGGATAGCTGTGAGAGCTAAAGCTTTGTCTAATCCTGAGATATTTCCACTTGTATGATAATACAAATAGCGGGGTTTTTAGACGAGGCTTTCCCTAGAGTATTCTTCCGTGTTTCATGTGTAATGATTCTTCTTCTTTGTTATATGTGTTCTGTTTGATCTTGCTCAAATCGAATAAGCTTCCACAATTTTGATGGTAGAAGTACATTAAGTATTTTGCTTTAGTACATTGCATAATCAGATTAATCTACAGTGAGAATTTCTACATTTCCAATTTGGTCAACCGTGTGTTGAACGAAGAATTGACTACTTTGAAGATGATTGGGGTTTCAGATGGAAGTTGTTGGAATAAATTTATGCAGATATAAATAGCAAATGCCCTGGTTATCTTTCGTTTAGAATAGTCGATGGTCTTGTTCTTATGTGCAACTGCAATGAAGTTCCTTTATTATTATATGACATGATGAATTGCATATGTTTTCCAATAGATATTGATAATTCAACTAATGAGTAGATGTCTCACTTTTGGTACCCAACATTGGAGGATTGCAAGGATTTGATTGAGTATGGAAATGTTTTTGCAATTGCTCCCCGTATGGATTTCGTTGATGAGATTCCACCATTGGATATGGATATGGATTCTTAGGATATTAGTATTTATTAGGAGTTCTTATAAATATTTCCATTTTATATACTCTCTATGGTTGTGGAAAATATTTCCATTTTTGTCTCTATACATACTATGGGTCTTTATGGTAATACTTTAAAATTATGTTCGTATCGATCTTTGTGATGTAAATATTTCATATTGTTTCCCCTAAAGTTTTCTTATTTACATGTAAATGTTTCTCGATGTTATGCATTTTTCTTTGTTTGTATAATTATAATTTCTATGAGTTATGTTATACATATTATTTGTATTGGTTTTTGTCATTGATTCTCAAAGAATGTTAAATGTTTATATTCATTTTAATATTTACATTTATATTTTGATAGTATATAGTTCCAAATTTTTAGATATACTTCCAATTCATATAATTCTTAGAGTACTGTGTCCCAATAGTATGGGTTTCGTTTTGATTCTAATATGATACATGGAAATTTAGAATTTTTTGTTTAAGCCATTTGGAAGAATTCATTTCTGTTTTTTGCCATTTTGAATTTTTTTGTTTTTTGTTTTTAGCCATTTGGAAAAAGCCTTATACATTTTGATAAGTTTATATGGTTGGAAAAAAATAACATATACACTTTTTATGTTTTTTACGATTTCCAAAAAAAACTTGTGCCTTTTTCATTCTCTTTTGTTTGTTTATATTAGATATTTGTTATGTTCCATGTTTATGATTCCATAATGAATATTTTATTATTCATTGTAGACATGTCATCTGAAGGCACAAGCAAGCGTACAAGAAAATGAAATTTGTCACCAAAATCATGTGAGAGGTCTAATGAAAGTCATCGTTTACGGTATCAACAAAATAAGGATGCCATAAATGAGCATAGGAGAGCTACATATAATAGAAAAATGAGTGAAGCCACTCTTGAAAATGATTTTATAATTCCTTGTAAGTATCGTACTATGGATGATATAATGGAAAGAACATTTCATGTTGATAGTTCATTATCAGGATATGCTCCTTGTCAGCATAATCTTGTTGTTCGATGCTCTCCTGAAAATGTTCATAACATTGGGGAAACATCTTGCAATCGGGAAGAACGCCATATCAATAATGTGGATGAAAATGTCCACCCTAACCCTTCCGTGTGTCCAATTGCATGTTTTGATGGCCAAAGGTTGCAAAACATCCATGGTGGAGGTAATGATGATATTTTGTGTGATGATTTGGATGATAGTTTACTTGGCCATTTGTTTGATAATTTGGATCTAGTTGCTCGAAACATCGGATCTTCAAATCCCGCTTCTCAAAGTAATGTGGTCCCACCAAGAGAACCAGTCATCCCTGATAGCATTTCACGTGGAACAATGGAGGTAACACAATGATATTTTGATTTTCGCTGCAATAGTGGTTGTTCTATTACATTCCTATATTTACAAAGTTTTGTTTACTAAAATTATATTATTTTATTCTCTTCGAATAGGATACAACTTGTTTTAATAGAGGTCTAGAAATTAACTCCTAAAGTGTTCCATCTACTAATTTGAGAATTGAAGATGAAGCATGTCATAACCTTCCTGTGCATTCTCCTCGACGATCAAATTGTGAGACTAATGTCAGTTTTTGATTTTCTTTTCATTTTTTAAATTTCTAGTTGCTTGGACATTGAATTTTATGGTGTATTTTATTTTCTTTGAACAGGACACAAGTCATTTCAATAGAGGCATACAAATTAACTTCGTAGATGTTCCAACTACTAATGTTAGAAGTGAAGAGGAACCATCTCATAGTGTTCATCCACATTGCCAAACAAATGTAAATGTTGAGTGTATTTGATATTTTTCTCATTTTTTCATTTATAGTTGCCCGAAAATTGTATTTTGTAACCTTTTATGGAGAAGCCATGATCTCATCTCCTTAGGTTGGAGAATTGGAATCCAAAAAATCAAATTGTAAAACTAATGTAGATGTTCAATGTATTTGATTTATTTTCATTTTTGGATCTTTCTTTTTTGGAAATTTAGTTTTATAACGTATTTTATTTTTTTGAAACATGAAACAACTCATTTGAATAGAGGCATAGAAACTACATCCCAAAACGTTCCATCCACTGATGTTAGAATCCAAGAGCAACCATCTCATAACCCTCATCCACATGAAGACACAAATGTAAATTTTGAATGCATTTGATTATTTCTCATTTTTTTCATTTATAATTAGGTGGAAATTAAATTTTGAAGTCTTTTATGGCAAAGGGACCTTTACATCCTCTCAGGTTCGCGAAATGCACACCATAAATTTGGAAAGACATTTTCATAGATCCATTCCACATGCTTCAAATTTGCGAAGGGAATCTCATGTTGTTGAAGATGAAGTACAATGTTAGAAGAAATTTTACTCTTCCAAATGGTTTTCAACATGGTTCAGGCAGTAGTGATCATATTCATTTTGATGAAAACATGATTTCAGTGCTTAAAATATTTCGAGCAAAGATAGATAGCTTGTTAGTTGTCCAAATGTGCCACATTTGCCAAGAATCATATCCCAGAATCCATGTTGTGAGACATTCTGAAGGACCTGTTTGCAGACGATGTAAGAGTGAAAGAGGAGCCCATCGTTTTTGTTGATATAATAACATGGATCCTGGTGAGCAACCTCATATTTTAAGAGTTCTTACTCAATTTGAAGAAATGCTAATAGCACATGTGAATCCTATTTTGCAAGTGACACATGCTCGAGGTGGGCAATATAAGTATAGTGGTCATACAATTAGCTTTCCTCAAGATAGTTCTACAATTCTACAAAGCCTTCCCCAGCATGTTGAAGATATTGACCTTCTAATTGTGAGGATACATGCCGCACGGTCTAAATATTATGAATGTTATGTCAAAAGATCTCGAGTGATGGCTGCATTGCTTTTCAAAATCCAACATGATCAATATTATTGAGATGTTGTAATTTATTATGATTCAGTGAATGCTCTGCCCAAAAGATCAAAAAATGTCTCCTCCATGCTTAAATTTGTTGAGTGTGATATTGAAGAATCTGAGATCAATGAAACTAATAATGAAGGGTTTCATGTTGAGAATTTTCCCTCTCATCCTTCTTCTTTTGTTTCTCACCTACCAAACGAATGAAGAGAAGTGGAAGAAATTAGAGAATTTCTTGATAATGTTGATTCTTCACATGTTCAAGACATGGATTGGCCCAGTATTGGAACCTCTCCAGTGAATGAATATAATACAGAGGGGTTATTAGATATGGCATTCCTAACATTGTTCCTCACTGGTGATGCTGATTGGTTGCAACCACATATTTGTAGTGTTGAACTTCATGAGTATGCATTGCATCTTCTTAGATACTATGATCAGAGATTTAGAAGTCATCCCCGCTTTTGATATTACCTATTAAACATGATAATGCAGCATTGGAGCCAATCAACTGTTGCAGTTTTTTCAAAGAAGCATTTACATGATAACTCACCTACAACAATTGAAGAGTTGCGTCACCAACTATATGATTTACAAGATAATAAGTTGGATGACCATCTTATGCGGTTTGGTTCTTCTCTGAGAGGTACAAGGGCATATTGGACTAAGTGTCGATCTGAATTGATAGACATGATTACTCAGTTAGGATGTCCATATTTATTTTTTACTTTGAGTGAAGCTGACACAAAGTGGCCATAGTTTCATAACCTCATGCCCATACATTCCCATTCTCGTTCTTTAAATGAGCATCATATGAAAATTGAGAATGTTATCCAATACCCTCATATTGTTGCGACATTTACGCACCACAGATTCAATATTTTTCGAGAGGAAGCTATCCAAAAATATCTTAAAGCTAAAGATTTCTGGTACAGGTTTGTGTTCAATTTTTTTTCTATACTTTTTCAACTTTTATTATGATTCTATTTATATTGTTTGTAGTAACTATATCTTCATTTTTTTCAGATATGAGTGGCAACATAGAGGTTCAACACATATCCATGGTTTCCTATGGTTAGAAGGCGCTCTTGACATGGAAATACTTGATTGGTCAAATAGTTTTGATGTACAACTTGCAAATATATTCTTCGACAAATATGTAACTGCATGGAATCCGCGTGACATACATCATCGCAACATAATGGTTCCACGAAGCCTCAATGATGACCCTTGCCTATTGAATACTGGTCATATTTTCTCTTCTAATCCTCATAATGATTACGAAGAATTGTTAAACCGTGTCCAAAGGCACACAAAGTGTACTGTAGATTCTTGTTTGCGCAAAAAGGGAACTATTCTAACATGTCGGTACAATGCTCCATGGGATCTTTGTGATGAATCAAGATTGTTCATAGATGATCAAGGAAGAAAAAAATATGAGCCAACAAGAAATGATGACAGGCTTAATGTACATAACATTGACCTTCTAACAATGTGGTGTGCAAATGTTGATTTCCAGCCAGTGCTTTCTCGCTATGTTGTGTTGAAATACATTGCTAAGTATGCATCAAAAGCAGAAAAAAGGTCTAAAAGTTATCATCATATGTTAACTAGAATTTCAAATTCTATTGGCTATAAGGATCATGCTTTATGTGTATATAGAAAGTTTCTTGACGAAACGATTGTTGACTGTGAAATTGGAGCACAAGAAACATGCCATATGTTGCTTAAGCTACCTCTTGTTGTTTGTAGTCAAAAATTTGTTTCCTTAAATGTTGGAAGAAAGGTTTTTAGGAAAATCTCAAGGGATGGCTTGCAATGTTCATATGAGAATACTTTTGTTCAACATTATCAGAAGAGACCTTTTTTCATTGAACATCTATCTTTGATAGAAACAACAAGATCTTGGACATTTGATAACAAGCGTAAACAAGATCCATGGAAGCCTAGAGATGTTCAAGCTATTGTTCAAGTTTTGCCACGGTTTTATTCTATTCCTGGTAAGGCTTCAGAGGAATTTGAAACCTTTTTCTGGACATAATTGCTCTTGTACAAGCCATTTTGTGATATTCCTGCAGAAATTAGCCTTTCAGCTGAAATTATTATTGAAAATTGGAGGAATTTTCATATCGAGCATGGCATGTTGATCGAAATCCATCAATTATAGACAATATTGAAGATGAAGAAGATGGTGATTTTTCTAACCAGGAAATGAATCTTGAAGATGATTTTCAAGAATGACATATTTTCTCTCGCTTGGTTCCACCAAATGATGTGAATGTTTTTGATCTTCACACCCTTGGTCGAAGGGACTTTGATATATCCTTTGACTGGGAAAGTACAACTATTTTTGATGATGTTGCAGAAGAAGCTATTAATTTTATAAGGAATGAAAAATCAAGGGGTGATATTGTTGACCTTTCAAACAAAACATTTGCATCTCCAGATTCTTTGTCAGAAAAACAACGACTTTCTTTTGAAATTGTCTTAAGGCACTTTGCTAAATATGAGATTCGTGAAGCTCTTCTTATGATTATTTAGGGAACTGCGGGCACTGGGAAGTCTTTCCTTATCCATTGTATTTTTGAAGCTCTTTCTAATTTTTCAAGTAATGGAAGAAGCCCTTTGCTTCTTCTTGCCCCAACAAGAATAACTACTTTTAATATACATGCAAAAACAATACACTCAGCTCTAAAAATTCCAATTAAAGATATGCAGCCACTACAGGGGCAGTCACTTGTAATATTCCAAGAAGAAATGCAACATGTTAGATATATATTGATTGATGAAATGAGCTTTCTAGGATCAAGGTTGTTTATGCAAATAGACGCTCGATTACAAGAAGCATTCCCAGAGAAAAAGAACTGTCCTTTTGGTGGCAGATCCATCATCCTTATCGGTGACCTTGGCCAACTACCTCTTGTGAGAGATAAGCCTTCATATGCAGGTAATACAACAGGGAAAGTCTTGTGGAACAAATTCAACATTATTGTCACTCTTGACACAATATTTTGCCAACAAGGGAATAATGAGAAACAATCTTGTTTTCGTAGAGTCCTCAATAACATAAGAAATGTTGAACCTGTTCTTGAAGATTGGGATTTTCTTATGTCACGGGCTGATATGAGGTTGCATCCTAGAGAAATAGATTTATTTAATGCAGCAGTTCACATGTTTCCAAAAAATAATTTTTGTCTCCTTCCATAATAGGCATATGTTAAAATCATTAAACTCTCCAATTGCATGATGTGTTGTTGAGCATTCAAGGCATTCAGAAATCAGTGGTGTTGATGATGATCAAATGGACCGTGAAGTTTTGTTGTGTTGTGGTCAGTGTGTTATATTGACATGTAATTTATGGGTTGAAGCTAGCTTGGTGAATGGTGTACTTGGTTATGTTAAGGATACATTTTATCCGCCTACCTCTAAGCCACCTCAACTTCCAATGTTCACAACTGTTGTTTTTGATAAGTATGTTGGTGTTCCATTTGATGCAAGCAATCCAAACATTGTCCCTATAACACCAGTGATAAGAGGAAATCGAAAACAAATTCCTTTGAAGATGGCCTGGTCTCTTACAATCCACAAGTAACAGGGATTGACTTCAGAACGAACGTCAGTTGATATCAAGAATAAAGAGTAGCAAGGCCTTACCTTCACAGCCATATCAAGAGTGAAATCAATTGATGGTTTATGCATTGCATCGCCTTTTTCTTTTCAACATTATGCCAAGATGAAACATAGTGCATATGTTACAATTAGGAAGAAGGAAGAGGAGCGATTAAGTCCATATCGCTATGACATACAACTAATAACATTGTGACCTTCTTTATAGTATGTTTTTTGAATTTCTTTTATTGTTCTCTTGATTTACTTTTAATATAATAATCACTTTCATATATTTATTAGATTAATAAATTCATCATATTCATAGTAATAGTTGAGAAAGTTTCTTACATCGTTTTTCATGTTGTTCAATTTACTTTTTTATTATTAAGTGCCTATTGTTCTTTTCTTTGCAATAGACCATTCAAACATAAACAATGAGTTATATGAACCAATCATTCAAAATCATTTTTATAACTGGTTCATATTGATATTAATATTGTGGATTCATATTACATCATGAAATGAAAAAATGGAGGTTTTGAATATTGGCCACGGTTTTATTCTATTTCCACAGTTTTTTCTATTGTATTTTGAAATGAGGCTTATATTTGTAGAAATTTTTATATCATTTGGTTCATGTAACACTAGATTGTTTTTTTTCATGTAACACTATAACATTAAGTTTTTTAACATAAATACAAATGGGGTGTTATGTTTTATATATATATATATATATATATATATATATATATATATGTATGTATGCTTATTTATTTGTGCATGTCTTTATTGATTTTGCTTTTGTTTTTGTGTCTTTCAAATGCAGATATGGACAATAATGATGTCATCTATTATTCCAGAACAATACATGATATTGCTAGAGCTATAAGCTTTCTTTCCTATCTTCGGAACAAGTTTGATAGAAAACATGGGTTCCATCATGCATTTATTGATGATCATATTTGTGAGCTAGATCAAACAAAAACACATGTAAAATACTTGAAACATGTGCACCAGAGGGAGTCTGGGAGGAGAACAAGAAGGAATTGGTTGGAAAGTGTTAAGTATCGTGATCATTATCCTGTTGATTTGAATTGGTTTTGCTTTTGTCATCAGTCTGGTTGTGTTTTGGAAGAGGCCGCTCCATAGATGACTTTTGAAACATTGTCAACAAGTTCAATTTTGTAGTGGAATTATTTGATGTAAAGAAAACAAAAAATATATGTTAAGACTCAATGTTCTTTCTGTGGTTGCAATGTTGGTTAAATTGATTTTTTTTTTTTAACACTAATGTTGTTTTTATGTACAAAATTGTATATCTCTGGTCTTAAAATGTCCTATTATGTTGTTCTTCTTTAAATCCAATGTGTGCAATTTAGATGTGGTTTTTTCATTTATGTTGCTTTGCTCTAATGGCAGTGTTACTATTTTATATCTTTCTCTTGCATTTGTGATTGTTGTGGTCTTTTGTGTGGATCTCTTCACTTCGTTCACGTCTTTAATAAATGAAAATATTGTTTACATTTATAATATTATTGTGGGATTTCATGTTCTAGGTGTTTATATCAATATCCTTGAGATTTATACTATTAATACATACATGTATTGATATCAATGTATTTATGGCTTAAAATTTATTTATTGTTTATAATGTAGTGATCTAAATGTGTTATTATTAATTTAATGATGATTTATCATGTTTTAATGCTTTATGGTTTGCAATGTGGTTCTTATATTGGCTTTGGTTTATGTTTTTTATTATTGTTTTGTGTTATAACATTATTTATGTTTATAATATTGATGCCATGGATATAGGGCTTAGGTTCAGTTTACTATTTCCTTGGGTTTATAATATTAAATGATTAGGTTTATTTGTTCTTTAAGTTTGTAATATTAATAATTCCTTCGGTTTATCATTTATTCCCCTTGGTTTATTAATCCCCAATATTAAGGTTTAAATAGTAGCCCTAAGGTTTAATATTAATCACCTACATTTACAATGTTTATCCCTCCAATTTATTAACGTGTTGCTTTCATAATATTAACAATCCCTAGGGTTTATTGATCCCTTAGGTTTATAATATTCATATTCACGTGGGTTGATCAATCCGTTGGGTTTAAAAAAATAATTCCCATTAATACCTTCTATTTTTAATATTGATCCCTTGCCATTTTTGATCCTTTTGGTTTCTAATATTTTTCCCTTGGGTTTATTAATTCCTTAGGTTTTGATCCAAAAGGATCCAAGAAAGACTCTCTATGTCTTCAAAAACTCAAAAATCATGCCAAAGACCAAAGAAAAATCGCATAAGGAAGCCTTTTAAAACACTATCGGGAGGCAAAAACCCGTGAAATCAGTGAAAAATAGAGCATTGGAGGCGGAACAAGTAATGCACAGTAGCCGTCCGATCTGGCCGATCAACGGTCCAGATCAGATTGGTAATCGCAATCGGCGATAACTTTCGGCAGAGATCAGCGGGATCTACTTAAGAATTGCGATTGTGAATAGCGATATCGACGCTTAACACATATATATGGTGACGACGATTGGCGGAGTTAATATGGACTGTCGATCAAGCGCACAGATCGACGACCCATATTAAATCGCAAGATCGCTATCGGAGGAGGGCTTACAATGGCCCAGGGGTTATTGCGATGAGCGATTGCGATATCGCAATCAGAGAAACCATAATGTGCGACCTGATAAACCAGATCTGATGGGTTTATCAGTAATTTTTCATAAAATCTGACACCCGCAGCAAAGACATTTTCAATGTATTTTCGCGATTTTCGTTATTAAACAAAATATGAAGGAGGAAGGTGGATGCGATAATACGGACCTGAAACCGTTCCTTAAGGCTAATAAATATATTTTCAGACCCGCCATAAGCCATGTATTACGTTATTTTCATGATTTTAATGTATTTCAAAAATACAAAGGGGACTTTGGAGTAGGGCCATTGCGAAATGCGATGGCGACTTATAAACGAACTCGATAGAAGAATAGGGAGGATTTAAGGACTTTTGAAGTTCGATACATTGATTTTTGGTGGACTTTATCTGTTAAAACACATTTTCACTGTGAAAACAAAGCACAGTCGTTTCAGGAGTTGTAGAGGCCCGAGGCACTCTTCCGTTACAGAATGGGTGGCCACCTCCTCTCTATGCATTAAGCAATGATTGTATCATGCTGAGAGGGGGATTCGAAGCGTACAGAGGCTAGGAAGACCGAGAGACAGGAACCTGAAATGAACAGGCAGTGCAGTTTTGGCTATAAAGCCACAGACAGAGAGCACAACAGAGGAGGCAGTATTGCGGGCAAATGACAAGACAGAGTTAGCACAGATACAAAGAGCATTGAGGGAGTTTTTTATTGTATTCTATTATGTGTGAGGCTCAAATAGAGCTCAATGTTGTAAAAAGAACTCTGCTTGAAGACATAATAGAGAGGCCACCACTGAAGGTTGGACTAGGAGATGTAGCCCAGGAGTATTGGGTGAACCCCTCATTAAATTTGTTGTGTTATTTGTTGTCTATTATGTTTTGTTTACTGCTTCATTGTCTGTGCATTTCGCAATCTTATCGATCCATTGCATAAAATGGCATAGACTAATCCATGCACATAAGTCTATAATACCTTATTATTGTCTTAGATCTCATTATCAGATCAAGTGGTATCAGAGCATTAGGTTGCTAAGGTTAGACAAGCTTGTGATGGACTATTTGTGAATGATAACTAGGTCTAAGCTTAAATTAGGAGAAGGAGAACTGGTTGAAACTAACCCAGAAATTGGTAGAGTCTATTCTAAGAGGAAAATGACAGAAGAAATTCCCTTGGAATCAAACTCTCAGTTCATGGATAGTTTCATGACCATGAGAGCCATGGTAGAAGAAATGTATAGAGAATTTAAGAAAGGTCGAAGTGAAGATTCTTCAACTTCCAAACAAGACAAAGGAACAGAAGAATCTCTTATAGATGGCCATTCTGAAGGCAAAGGGAAAGGAAAAGAGGCTCCTCTATCCACACCTCCTGATAGCCCTGAAAATACAAAGAAGAAGACATCTTTGATTAAATTAGATGTTAAATTTGATTTGCCAATATATGATGGAGAGTTAAATGCAGAGAAGCTAGATAACTGGATTAGACAGATTGATGTGTATTGCAGGGTGTAGAGCATTGATTCAAACAGGAGTAAAATTCTGTTGGCCAGCCTACGCCTTAGAGGAACTACCTTGGTATGGTGGGAAGGCAAAGCACAAGCTAACTTGAAGAAGCATGGTAAAATTCTTTTTGTCTGGAGTGAATTAGTTTTTGCAATTAAAAAACAATTCTATCCACTAGCTTATATGTAGTAAGCTATGATGAGTTGGAAAACTCTTCGCCAATTAAAAGGGCAGACTGTACAAAGCTACACCCAAGAATTTAGAAAAAGAACTTTGATTCTAGGCATTTCTTTAGACTCACCTGAAACTTTGTTGAAGTATATAGGTGGTCTACATAGTTATTTGAGGCACACCATTCTCATGTTTAACCCTACTAGCATAGATGAGGTATCTGTTCAAACTACCCATCTAGATGCTAGAGGTAAGAATGTGAACCCAGAGATTGGGGGATCATCAAAACCCACTGCAAGCAAGAACAAGGAAAAGAGGAAGCAAAAATGGAAAGAGAGGAAGGCAAATGCTGTACAAAAGGCCAAACCTTCATGCACTCACTACAAGAAGGATGGACGTGATGATGAACATTTTTGGTCTTTGCATCCGGACATGAAACCCAAGAAGTTCGATGGCAAGAAGAAGAAGGTTGTTGCTATTGTTAAGAGAGATTTGGGGTCAGACTCAGGTGATGAAACAACCATCACAGCCACAGGTATACAAGGTAAAATTTCTGAAGCATCTACTAGTAATTCTGCCCAAACTATTGATAGTGAAGAAAATGAGAGAAGATGGCATGAGCTTTTTCATATTAGAGTTATTTCCAAGCATCAAAAGATTGACACTTTATTTGATAGTGGCTCACAAGTAAACTTAATTTTTGAAGCAATTGTAAAGAAGCTGGAATTACTAACCACACCTCACAAGAAGCCATATCCATTGGGTTGGTTATGTGATAAAGCAAAGCTACAAGTGACTAGACAATGTAAACTTAGGTTTGCCATTGGTTCATCATTTGTAGATGACATTGAGTTAGATGTAATTCCATTGGATATATGTGGAATTGTTTTAGGAAGTCCTTACTTGTATGATAGAAAAGCCATTTTCTATAGAGCTGAAAATAAGTATCAACTTGTTAAAGATGGAATAGAATATACTGTAAGAGCTCACAAACTCAAAAATAATTATACTCTCATAAACTCAGGGTAGATGAAAAGGATTGTAAATTCATGCAAACAATTTTTAATGATGGTTGTAAAGGAAAAGAAACCTGAAAAAACCAATGTATTTGAGGGTTGTGATGCTAAACAAAAAGCTGATTTAGAAAAGGTTGTTTCAGAATATGATATATTATTTCAAGAACCTAAAGGTCTGCCACCAAAAGGGAAATTGTACATGATATTAATTTGCAGCAAGATGCTCCATTGCCTAACATCAGAATGTACAGGTTATCTGCTTTAGAGAATGCAGAAATCAAGAAGCAGGTACAGGAGCTGCTCGAGAAAGGGTTCATAAGACTAAGCACATCACCATGCAGATCTCCAATCGTGTTGGTGAGGAAGAAATATGGTTCGTGGAGGATGTGCCTTGATTACCGAGCACTGAATAAAATAACGATCAAGAATCGTTATCCCCTTCATCGCATTGATAATCTATTGGATCAACTGAAAGAGGCTGTTTAATTTTCCAACTTGGACCTACGTAGTGGTCACCATCAGGTCAGAGTAGCAGAACAAGATGCATGGAAGAATACTTTCAAAACAATGCAAGGGTTGTATGAATGGCAAGTTATGCCTTTTGGCTTAACTAATGCTCCTGCCACTTTCATGAGGGTTATGAATGATGTATTCATGCCTTTTATTGATGATTTTGTAATTGTATATCTAGATGACATTATTGTATTCAGTAACACATGGGAAGAACATTTGAAGCATGTAAAGCAGACTCTAGATGTTTTGAAAAAAGAAAATGTTTATGTTAAATTATCAAAGTGTGAATTTGGTAAAACATCTTTGAATTATTTGGGTCATATTGTAGGGGGTGGTGAACTAAAGATAGATCCCTCTAAGGTTGCAGTCATTGTAAACTGACCTAAACCTAAGTCTACTATTGAAGTTAGAAGCTTCTTAGGAGCAGCACAATATTGGAGAAAGTTTATTGCTAGTTTTTCCTTAATTACAGCTCCCTTACATGCTTTGACAGGATTGAACAAGGTGTTTCAGTGGGGAGGAAAACAGAAGAAAGCCTTCGACACCTTGAAAGAAAAAGTTAGTACAACACCAGTACTAGCATTGCCAAATATTCAACAACCATTTGAGATCGAAACAACTGCCAGTGATTATGCCATGGGAGCAGTGTTGATACAACATGGTAAACCCATATGCTACCATTCTGAGAATTTTAATTATGCGGTAGTTAATTATCCTACATATAATAAAGAATTGTATGCATTAGTTTAGAGTGTGAAGAAGTGGAAAAATTACTTAATGGGCAAAGAAACAATAATACATACTGATCATCAGCCACTTCAGTACTTGCACTCACAAAATAAATTGCAACAATCAAGACACTATATGTGGATGGGTTTCCTACAACAGTTTCACTTATTCATAAGATATAAAAAGGGTATACACAATAAAGTTGCAGATATGTTGTCCAGACCAATCATAAATGCATCTACTATACTTAAGCATAACTCAGTAATGCATGAAAGCTACATTGAACAATATGCTCAAGATATAGACTTTAAATATGTATATGTAGCTTTAAGTAATGGAAAAAAGGTAGAAGAATTGGATTACTATGTTAAGGACTGACTCTTGTATCATTTGGGAAAGCTATGCATTCCACAAATAGAGAGAATTAACATAATTAGGGAGGCACATACTTCCCTGATATCAGGTCATTTTGGTGTAAGTAAAATAGTTGCACAGCTGCAAAGATACTGCTATTGGCCAAAAATGCATGAAACAGTTTCTAGATATGTAAGAGGGTGTGTCATGTGTGTTAAAAGCAAGCCCAACAATAGAAAACTAGGCTTGTACACCCACTACCAATTCCTTATCGTCCCTTGGAAAGTGTTTCCATGGACTTTGTTGGGGGATTGCCAAAATATATAAAGGGACATGACTACTTATATGTTATTGTGGACAGGTTCAACAAAATGTGTATTTTAATACCTTGTAATAAGAAAATTACAACTGAACAAACAACGAAATTGTTCTTTCAGCATGTTTGGGTGCATTTTGGGTTACCCACTTCCATAGTATCTGATCAAGGATCCTGATTTGTTGGGAAGTTTTGGTCAAGTCTGTGGGAATTAATGGACACCATACTGAAGAAAAGAATAGCCTTTCATCCACAGACAAATGGCCAAACAGAGGTAGTCAACAAGATAGTGATCCAGTTGCTCAAGGGTTATTGCAGCAAGCATCCCAAGCTTTGGGACGAACACTTATGTTACATGCTTAAAACCGTGCTAAACATTCTTCTACACAGAGATCTCATTTTGAGACCTGTTTTGATTTCATACCAAGGTCTCCCTTGGATTTTGTCTTTGAAAAAGACACAACAGTTGCTGGACACAGTGATGTGGACAAAGCAACTAGATTCATTGAACAGATCGAAGAAATTCACTAGGCAATGTAGGAACAACTGGAAAAGAGCCAAGCCAAATACAAGGCAAGGCATGATAAACACCGGGTGGAGCAAAACTTCCAAGTTGGAAATCAAGTTTGGCTATATATCAGCAAGGACAAAATGCAAGGTGAAGGAAAGAAGCTGGAGCTAATAAGGTATGGGCCTTTTAAGGTACTTGAGAAAATTGGTGAGAATGCTTTCCGCCTTGATCTGCCAGCATACATGCACATCTATTAAGTAGTAAATGCAGAAAATTTAAGACTGTTTGAACCTTCATTAATTGAAGATCCTGAAGAGCAAAGTCAATTGCCTTCCATTGATGATCTGTTGATTGAATACCTCAATGAGTTGCAGGAAGATACAATTTTGGATAGGAAGGTGAGGAAAACTCGTAGAGGGGACGTGGAGTAACTTAGAATTGGACTCAAAGGTTCAAAACCCAGCAGTGCAAAATGGATATAGACTGGGCAAGTGAGGCAATTGTATCCTCACTTAAACAATGCTTGAAAACCAACTTTTGGTGGTCCAAAAGCCTTTTTAGTGGGAAGGAATGATCCAAAAGGATTCAAGAAACACTCTCTATGTCTTCAAAAACTCAAAAATCATGCCAAAGACCAAAGAAAAATCGCATGAGGAAGCCTTTTAAAACACTATCGAGAGGCAAAAATCCGTGAAATCAATGAAAAAGTAGAGTATTGGAGGTAGAACAAGTAATGCACAGTAGCCGTCCAATTTAGCCGATCAACGGTCCAAATAGGATTGACAATCGCAATTAGCACTAACCTTCGGCAAATATCGGCAGGATCTACTTAAGAATTGTGATGGCAAACAATGATATTGACACTTAACACATATATATGGCGACGGCGATTGGCGGAGTTAATATGGACCGTCGATCAAGCATGCAGATCGACAACCCATATTAAATCATAGGATCGCTATCGGAGGAGCGCTTACAACGGCCTGGGGGTTATTGCGATGAGTGATTGCGATATCGCAATCAGAGCAACCATAATGTGCGACCCAATAAACCGGACCCGATGGGTTTATCGGTAATGTTTCATAAAATTTGACATCTGCAACAAAGACATTTTCAATGTATTTTCGCGATTTTAGTTATTAAATGAAATATGAAGGAGGAAGGCCGATGCGATAAGCCGGACCCGAAAGGGTTCCTTAAGGCTAATAAATATATTTTCAGATCCGCCATAAGCCATTTCTTACGTTATTTTCATGATTTTAACGTATTTCAAAAATACAAAGGGGACTTTGGAGCAGGGCCATTGCGACATGCGATGGTGACTTATAAGCGGACCCGATAGAAGAATAGGGAGGATTTAAGGACTTTTGAAGTCTGATACATTGAGTTTTGGCAGAATTTCTCTGTTAAAACACATTTTCACTGTGAAAACAAAGCGCGGCTGTTTCAGGAGTTGCAGAGGCCTGAGGCACTCTTGCGTTACAAAATGGGTGGCCACCTCCTCTCTATGCGTTAAGCAATGATTGTATCACGCTGTGAGAGGGATTTGAAGTGGACAGAGTCTGCGGAGACCAAGAGACAGGAACCTGAAACAAACAGGCAGCGTAGTTTTGGCCATAAAGACACATATAGAGAGTGCAACAGAGGAGGTAGTATTGCAGGCAAATGCCAAGACAGAGTTAGCACAGAGACAAAGAGCATTGAGGGAGTCTGTGTACTCATAGAGAACTTGAGAGGTTCAAGTAAAGCTCTTGTTATTGTATTCTGTTGTGTGTGAGGCTCAAATAGAGCTCACCATTTTAAAAGGAGCTCTACTTGAAGACATAATAGAGAGGCCACCACTGAAGGCTGGACCAGGAGATGTAGCCCAAGAGTATTGGATGAACCCCTCATTAAATTTGTTGTGTTATGTGTTGTCTATTATGTTTTATTTACTGCTTCATTGTCTTTGCATTTTGTAATCTTATCGATCCATTACATAAAATGACATAGACTAATCCATGCACATAATTCTGTAATACCTTATTATTGTCTTAGATCTCATTATCAGATCAGGTTTATAATATCAAATTCTTGGGTTTCTTCATTCTTCAAATTTTTAATATTAATAATTCCTTGGGTTCATAATCCCTTGAGGTTTTAGTGTTAATCCCTTGGGTTTATTATTACTTTGGCTTTATTATATCAATACCTTGGGTTTATTATTCCCTTGGGTTTATATTATTAGTCCCTTTTGTTAAATAATATTGCTTTAGGTTCATAATCCCTTGGGGTTTTAGTATTAATCCCTTGCATTTATAATATCAACTGCTTGGGTTTATTATTCCTAAGTCAAACATGGTTTATTATAATGTTGACCATGGTCCAACATGGAATTGTGATAAGTATTGTCTCAATATTAAAATCAATGATGATTGATCATTTTTATTTTAATGTTTATAATATTTGTCTTAGGGTTTATATATGTTGGGTTTATTAGATTAGTCCCTTGGATTTAATATTATTCCCTTGGGTTCATAATCCCTTGGGGTTTTAGTATTAATCCTTTCGTTGTATTATTCATTTGGGTTTCTCATATTAATCCCTTGGGTTTATTATTACCTTAGGTTTATAATATCGATCATGGTAAACCATTTTCAATCATATCCAACCATGGTCAACCATGCTTGAATGTCACATTGTGATAAGCATTGTCTCACCATGAAAATAAATAATAATCCCTTGGGTTTATTATTCCCCTAGGTTTATTATATCAATCCCTTGGGTTTATTATTCCCTTGGGTTTATATTATTAGTCCCTTTTGTTTCATAGTATTCCCTTTGGTTCATAGTCCCTTGGGTGTTTAGTATTAATCCCTTGGGTTTATAATATCAATTGCTTGGGTTTATTATTCCCGAGTCAAACATGGTTTATTATGATGTCGACCATGTTCCAACATGGAATTGTGATAAGGATTGTCTCAATATAAAAGTCAATGATGGTCGATCATGTTTATTTTAATGTATATAATATTTGTCTTAGTGTTTATATACATTGGGCTTATAATATTAGTCCCTTGGGTTTAATATTATTCCCTTGGGGTTTTAGTATTAATCCCTTCGTTTTATTATTCTATTGGGTTTCTCATATTAATCCCTTGGGTTTATTATTCCCTTAGGTTTATAATATCGATCATGGTAAACCATTGTCAATCATAGCCAACCATGGTCAACCATGCTTGAATGTCACATTGTGACAAGGATTGTCTCACAATGAAAATAAATCATGTTTATTTTAGTGTTTGTAATATTTATATTTGGGTTTACAAATGTTGGGTTTATAATATTAGTCCCTTGGGTTTAATATTATTCCATTGGGGCTTTAGTATTAATCCCTTGGGTTTATTATTCATTTGGGTTTATAATATCAAACCTTTGGGTTTTTTTATTCCCTTAGGTTTATAATATAAATCGTAGCCAAACATGGTCAACCATGTTTGAATGTCGCATTGTGACAAGGATTGTCTCACCATCAAAATAAACTATGTTTATTTTAGTGTTTGTAGTATTTATATTTGGGTTTACGAATGTTGGGTTTATAATATTAGTCCCATGGGTTTAATATTATTCCCTCCGGTTCATAATCCCTTGGGGTTTCAGTATTAATCCCTTCGTTTTATTATTCCTTTGCGTTTAGAATATCAATCATGGTCAACCATGTTTGAATGTTGCATTGTGACAAGGATTGTCTCACCATCAAAATAAACCATGTTTATTTTAGTGTTTGTAGTATTTATATTTGGGTTTATCAGTTGGATTTATAATATTAGTCCCATGGGTTTAATATTATTCCCTTCGGTTCATAATCCCTTGGGGTTTTAGTATAAATCCCTTAGTTTTATTATTCCTTTGGGTTTATAATATCAATCCCTTGGGTTTATTAGTCCCTTAGGTTTATAATATCAATCATGGTAAACCATTTTCATTCATAGCCAACCATGGTCAACCATGGCTGAATGTCACATTGTGACAAGGATTGTCTCACCATGAAAATAAATCATGTTTATTTTAGTCTTTGTAATATTTATATTTGGGTTTACGAATGTTGGGTTTATAATATTAGTACCTTGGGTTTAATATTATTCCCTTGGGTTCACAATCCCTTGGGTTTATAATATCAATCATGGTCAACTATGGTTGAATGTCGCATTGTGACAAGGATTGTCTCGCCATCAAAATAAATCATGTTTATTTTAGTGTTTGTAGTATTCATATTTGGGTTTACCAATGTTGGGTTTATAATATTAGTCCCATGGTTGAATGTCACATTTTGACAAAGATTGTCTCACCATGAAAATATGCCATGTTTATTTTAGTGTTTGTAATATTTATATTTGGGTTTACCAAATTAGCGCATGGTTGAATGTCCTATTTTGTTAAATATTGTCTCACCATGAAACTAAATCATGTTTATTTTGGTCTTTGTAATATTTACATTTGGGTTAACGAATGTTGGGTCTATAATATTAGCCCCTTGGGTTTAATATTATTCCCTTGGGTTCATAATCCCCTAGGGTTTTAGTATTAATCCCTTGGGTTTATGATCCATTTGGGTTTTAATATCAATCCCTTGTGTTTATTATTCCCTTAAGTTTATAATATCAATCATGGTCAACCATGGTCAACTGTGGTTGAATGTCACATTATGACAAGGATTGTCTCACCATGAAAATAAATCATGTTTATTTTAGACTTTTTAATATTTATATTTGGTTTTATGAATGTTCGGTTTATAATATTAGTCCCTTGGGTTCATAATCCCTTGGGTTTTAGTATTAATCCCTTGGGTTTATTATTCATCTTGGTTTATAATATCAATCCCTCTGGGTTTATTATTCCCTTTGGTTTATAATATAAATTACGGTAAACCATTGTCAATCATAGCCAAACATGGTCAACCATGGTTGAATGTCACATTGTGATAAGAATTCTCACCATCAAAATAAACCATGTTTATTTTAGTGTTTGTAGTATTTATATTTGGGTTTGTAATATTAGTCCCATGGTTGAATGTCACATTTTGACAAAGATTGTCTCACCATGAAAATAAACCATGTTTATTTTAGTGTTTGTAATATTTATATTTGGGTTTACGAATGATGGGTTTATAATATTAGTCCCTTGGGCTTAATTTTAATCCTTTGGGGTTTAGTATTAATCCCTTGGGTTTATTATTCATTTGGGTTTATAATATCAAACCCTTGGGTTTTTTATTCCCTTAGGTTTATAATATAAATTGTAGCCAAACATGGTCAACCATGTTTGAATGTCGCATTGTGACAAGGATTGTCTCACCATCAAAATAAACTATGTTAATTTTAGTGTTTGTAGTATTTATATTTGGGTTTACCAATGTTGGGTTCATAATATTAGTCCCATGGGTTTAATATTGTTCTCTTCGCTTCATAATCCCTTGGGGTTTTTAGTATTTATCCCTTCGTTTTATTATTCCTTTGGGTTTAGAATATCAATCATGGTCAACCATTGTCAATCATAGCAAACCATGGTCAACCATGTTTGAATGTCGCATTGTGACAACGATTGTCTCACCATCAAAATAAACCATGTTTATTTTAGTGTTTGTAGTGTTTATATTTGGGTCTAACAATGTTGGGTTTATAATATTAGTCCCATGGGTTTAATATTATTCCCTTGGGTTCATAATCCCTTAGTTTTATTATTCCTTTAGGTTTATAATTTCAATCCCTTGGGTTTATTATTCCCTTAGGTTTATAATATTGATCATGGTCAACCATTGTCAATCATAACCAACTATGGTCAACCATGGTTGAATGTCACATTATGACAAGGATTGTCTCACCATGAACATAAACCATGTCTATTTTAGTCTTTCTAAAATTTATATTAGGGTTTACCAATGTTGGTTTTATAATATTAGTCCCTTGGGTTTAATATTATTTCCTTGGGTTCATAATCCCTTGGGGTTTTAGTATTAATCCTTTGGGTTTATTATTAACTTGGGTTTATAATATCAATCATGGTCATCTTTATTAATCTCTTGTGTTTGTAATATCAATTCCTTGCACTTCTTGATCCCTTAGGTTTTTTAATATTTATCCACTGGGTTCAGTAATTCCTCGAGTTTATAATATTAAACGGTTGGGTTTATTGGTTCCTTGGGTTTATAATATTAGTCCCTTTTGTTTAATATTATTCCCGTTGGTTCATAATCCTTTGGGATTTTAGTATTAATCCCTTGGGTAATAATAAATAAAAGGGACTAATATTATAACCCCAATGTATACAAACCCTAAGATAAATATTAAAAATACTAAAATAAACACGGTTGAATTAATAAAGCCTAATCATAATAATAATAATAATAATTATTATTATTATTATTATTATTATTATTATTATTATTACTACTACTAATATTATTATGAGTTAAAGAGCAATAAGGGGTGGTCAAAATATATTAAGTGTTATATCGGAGTTAAACAAGGGTGCCCCCTCTCCCCTACCCTATTTGGCATTTACATCGATAAGCTAGAAGGTTGTTTAGAGGAAGTAGGATGTGTTGGCACGATCTTAGCTGGGATAGTCATCATCATTTTTCTCTACGCTGTTGATATTGTTCTTCTTGCAAGGTGCCTATCTGATCTTGATAAGCAACTTATACTACTTAAGGATTTTTTCTCTACCATGGGTATGATTGTTAACATTGACACAACAAAAGTTATGATTATCAAATCCAAGAAGGACACTTACGCTAATTTTATGTATGAAAATAGTAACTTGGAGGAAGTGTCTTCCTACAAGTACCTAGGAATTGATATTCATCACAAGCTCAACTGGAACTATAGCATTGAGAAAAGGATTAATGGGGGATGGAAAGCTTATTTTGGTCTTGAAAATAATTGTAAAACGACAAACCTTGTAATGTGGGATAGAAAGAAGTTCCTCTTTGAAACTTTAGTCACTCCGGTTATCTTATATGGATGTGAGGTTTGGGGTTGTAGCATCTCTAGAGAATCCTGGAGAAAGATTGAGCAAATCCAGAAGCGTTTTATAATGTATAACCTCAAAATTAAAAGCAACACACCCTATTTTATTCTCCTTATAGAAGTGGTTCTTTCCCCTATCGAGAGCCTAGCTATGACTAGGCTTCTGTTATACAAGCATAGACTCAATAACATAGGAGACCATAGACTTCCTAAGCTAGCTTTAAATTCTAGCCATAACCACCTAAGGCTCAAATGAGGTTGGTATAAAGACACCAGGGCCTGGTTAAACCATTAGGAGATTGACGAGAATGTTGCATTGAAAAACATTAATACCATTAAAAATATTGCTACTTCTAATTTCAAAGAAAAAATGTGGTGTGAGAAAGATTTAGCAGCTAAAAGAAAATTAAGATATTATAAGCAGGTCATCAACCCCACCCTAGAAGATCAAAAGTATCTCTCTGTTTTAACTAGCTCAAAGAAGAAAATTAATATAGCCAAGATTAGAACGAACTCTCACGAGCTCCATAGTGAAACGGGTCGTTGGGCAGTTCCTAAAACACCATGGACGGAAAGGTTCTGCCATCTCTGTGAGAATACGAACATCGAGGATGAAAATCACTTCCTCTTAGAGTGCCTCGCATATAACCACATTAGATCTTAGTTTCAAAATCTTTTTTGCAATACTGACCTTCCTAGCCTTTTACGTTGTCAAAATTACAGTGAGCTCAGGAGGCTTCTCTCCAAGCTTTTTGAGCATAGGAATAAAATCTTAAATCAAACTAAATAATTCCTTCTTTAGGTTTGATAGACCAAAGTTTGGTCTCAGTGGACGTTAACCACCATCATCATCATCATCATATTATTATAATAATATTAATATAATAATCATAAATATATAAATATATAGAATATCGTTGTTATTATTTAGATAGTTATTAATTATCATAAGTAATTGGTCTTTAAAAAATTACACATAATAAATCACTTATCACAATTATAATTATTATTGGATCATGGTTGTTATTATGAGCTAATATTATTATTATTATAATAATTCAATATAATTGTAATTATTATTATTATTATTATTTATTTTATTTTATTTTATTTTTTATTTATATTTTCTTCTGAAGCAAGAGTCGTTCCTTTTATTCACTTATATGTATAAAATAGATTACATAAAATACATCGAACCCAAAGGAGAAGAAGGCCAAAGAATTTATCATTCACTTTGAGATTTGGGAGAAGAGCCACTAGCTAGCGAACCGGATCTAGGGCCCAGAAAATTGCTCGCACCATCATCCAAGATCTAACAATTGAGGATCAAAACGACACGAAAACATGTGAACCTGAAAAAACTAAAAGCGAAACCAAAGAGGACATAGAGACCAACATATAAATATTTCGGGTCCACTAGGGAATCCAGGAAGATACCCCAGACCCACCAACTTGCACATTGAACCTTGGTCGTTGATCTGCAACTACTTGATCCAACGGATGTGAGGAATATCAGGCTGAAAAGAAGCAGGAGGAATACCCGCCTGATGAAGGCAGTATTCTCTCTCCTCCTCGAGCCACGTGTTGAACATTAAGTGGCATCAGGCTCATTTCTAGAATACCGCTTCAGGTTTTGAGGATGCCCGAAATCCCGAAAACCACCTCAACTGTAGCATAATAAAAATTACCGTGGAATTGTTTCACCCACTGCCAACCATTTGGCTGAGAGACACATTTGTGCCACTGCCACGCAGCTTTGGTTAGAATGCCATAGTTTTTTCCAACTGCACTCTCGCTAACCCAGCTCCCGTTCTAGGTTGATACTTCGAACTAAGGACTGGATGTTCTTTTCATAAATATTCATGGGTCGCTGCTTCATAAAGACTGTACATAATTTATTTCTAGAACTTTGCAATCTACTAGAATCCCCTATTCTGATAGAGCTCTCAGTCCACATTTGCCTACCTGAGACACTCATCCCTCAAGCTACCCTGTGGGACCTCTTTCCATCTATATTTATTGGTGCTTTTAGCACAGAGATCTTCTTCATTAGCTAAAATGTTCGCCAATTTGTTGGTTGTCCGGCGCACATGCGTAAAACTTAGGGTTCTCATGTTGTGAAGGTGAGATTGGATCCTTTAATAAACCTGAAGAAGCCTCTAATGTTTCGAGACTTTTTCCGAAGCCGAGCCATAGCAGATTTTCTTGAATGAATTAATGATCAACCCAGAGTCTGCTTCAATTATGATGTTATGAAGATTTTTTTCCTTCAGGATTTCTAAGCATTGCTCAAGGGCCATGAGCTCTACCATATTGTTTGTGGCTCTCCCCAAATTACAATGAAAGATGAGTTGTATGCAACCCTTTTCATCCCTTATCACTCCCCCATAGCCAGCCATGCCCAGGTTTCCTTTTGAGGCCCCATATATGTTGCATTTCATAAATCCCTGAGGGGGAGGGTGCCAAAAGTCTGTATTAGACACAATATTTTTTTTATTGCCCTAAGGAATAAGCCCCTGCATACCCAACTGTAGTAGTATCTGCACATCAGCATCTGAAGGGTGATTCTCAGGGGGTTTTTGCATAAGAGTTCCTACCGTCTCCTTGAGCTGTCTTAAAATTTGTTCCATAATGCTCTGGGAAGAACCTTTTTTATTTTTGAAAATTCTGTTGTTGCGTTCTTTCTAGACATCCCAGATTAGGAAACTTGGAGCTAAAGCCCAAGCTTTGTTGACTGTTTCATAATTAGAGAAGTTTTTCCTACAATTCTTTAGGGTGCTGGTGATGCTGCCCATGTCCCTATCTGTATGTCTGAAAATTGAAGCAATCCCATTCCACAATGTGGAAGTAAATGTACAGAGGTTGAGAAGGTGATCCATAGTTTCTTCTTGTGATTCACATAGCTGGCATCTGGATGGGCCAGATACACCTCTTTTCTAGAGGTTTTCCTAGGTAAGAATTTTCTTATGCTGCACTAACCACATGAACAATTTGATTTTCATCCATCCCTGGTTCTGCCAAAGATTCTTCCAAACCCAATCTCGGTTAGTCGAGTCAATCCTAAGGGCTATGCATTTTACCTCTTTAAGGTTAAAGGTACCTTCATTGTTATTGCCCCATCTCAGTTGGTATGAATCAGCTGATATCAGGATCTTCCTTTGTTCCAGGATGGTTCTTAGAGCTTTAGCCTGTGCATTCAAGGGGGCATTATCCCTATAATCCAGTTCCTTCCATATCCTCCATTATTAATTTCTGATCCCAAAATTCAGTTACTATGAGTAACCCCTTGTTGTTAGTATCATTCTTGAGATTTGCAAAGTCTTCTCTCAACAATTTAGGTTCCTGTTGCCACCTATCCTCCCAAAACCATGCAAGGTTTCCATCTCTAATTTCCTAGAAACTGTTTTTATGAATAATGGCTCTGTTCTCCCAAGCTTTGTTCCAGATGTGGGAGCCTTTGATAATTCCAGACATTATAATATGATCCCTATCTTACCAATTGTTTGCATATTTCTGTTTCCAAATTTGTGCCCAAGGGGTAGCTGAATATTTTAGCCATCTCCACCATAGTTTTGCCCCCAAAACTTTGTTTAACACCTTGAGATCATCCAGTCCCAAACCTCCATGAGTTTTAGGTTTATATATCTTTTCCCAGGCTACCAAGGCCCATTTTTTTTCTTCCCCTTTACCCCAAAGAAAATCTCTTTGGATATTCCTGCATAGTTGCATGACTCCCCTTGGGGCTGGAAGGGCTGAGAAAATGAACATGGGAACAGATTTAAGGACAAATTTTGTAAGCACAAGCCTACCCGCTAAGTTCAAAGACCTACTTGTCCATTTCCGTGTCTTGTCCTGTAGCTTGTTAATCATAGGCTCCCATACTGTCTTGCTCAGAGGTTTATCTGTTAGCAGTACTCCCAAATATTTGGATGGTAGCACATCTCTTTCAAAGCCTAGAATTCTGGAAATATTTCTTTGAATAGAAATGTTGGTGTTAAAAAAGAAAATATTTGATTTGGAGAGGCTTACCTCTGTGCCCGTAGCCATTGCAAAGTATTTCAGGATTTGTTTGTAGGCTAGAGCTTCCTTGACCGTAGGTATGCCTTGTAGCATAGTTTCATCCACAAATTGTTGATGGGTCAAAGCATTTCTGTTCCCAGTTAGTTTGAGACCTTGGATCTTACCTTCTTCTTTGGAAGACTTGATAGCTAGGCCTAGTCCTTCCATAATGAGAATAAAGAGGAAGGGGGAGAGAGGATCTCCCTATCTGATACCTCTCGAATGATTAAAGGGCTTTGATGGAGAACCATTTAACAATATTGAAAAACTAGAGTTAGTTACAAGGGCCATTACCCATCTCACCCAGTTATGGTCAAATCCATAAGATAGAAGAACTCTCCTTATGTAGGCCCAATTTAACTTATCATATGCTTTTTCTAGGTCAAGTTGCAGAATCATTCTTGCCTTCCTATTGCTTATGAGAGAGTGAACCACCTCATGAGCTTGAATGATATTGTTGAGAATTTGTCTACCTTCTACATACCCAGTTTGCTCCACAGAAACTAGAGTTGGTAGAAGGGGTTTAAGCTTGTTGGAAATTATTTTATACACCACATTGCATAAAGCTATAGGTCTGAATCTGTCAGGTGTCAAAGGATTATCCCGTTTTGGAATTAAGGAAATGAAAGATGTATTGAGCGCCTTCAAAATAGTTATATTTTTTTTCTGGAATCCTCCACCATATCAAGGATATCCTGCTTGAAAATACCCCAACATGCCTTACATAAGTCGACATTAAAACCATCTGGGCCTAGTGCCTTCCCATTTTGCATATCTTTGATGACTTCGTTGATCTCCTCTTCATTCACAGGCTTGTTCAAAATATAATTGTCTTCTCTTGTTACAAGCTTAGGAATATGCTTTGTGAAATCATTGATGTATTGTGATCTGTCTAAGAGAGGTTCCTCTGCTATGCCTTGGAAATGTTGAACCAACTCAACTTCTATATCTTTGTGGGTGTTGAGTTGGTTACCATGAGAATCCTTGATTATTGAGATTCTATTGTGAGACTTGTGATCCATGGTAGATTTGTGGAAAAACCTTGTGTTCCTATCTCCTTCTTTTAGCCATTGTACTCTTGATTTTTGTCTCCAGAATATTTCCTCTTGTTTGCATAATTCTTCCCATTCCTGTTGATGATTGTTAGCTTGTTCATTTCTTCCCTCGTTGAAGCCACGGTGATGAGGGACTGATTAATTTCATGAATCTTCCTTTCAACTACTTTTTTGGCTTCAAAAATGTTGCCAAACTCCTTCTTATTCCAATCTTTGAGCCTGATTTTGATATGTTTCAATCTTTTATGCAAGAGAAACATTTTCGTACCCTGAATCTGCATATCCTCTTCCCACCATTTTTCAATATTGCTGATAAAGTCTGGATGGGTGAGCCAGATATTTTCAAACCTAAAAGGTCTATTTCTTGGAGTTCCTATATAGGATGCCCCAAGTTGAACAGGCCAATGGTTTGATCCACCAAAAGGGAGTATCATCGTTGACATGTCAAGGCCTCTGAGTATAAGGCCCTCTAAGATAATGAATCTATCTAGCTTAGATGCTACTTGAGACTCTCCTCCCCTTTTATTATTCCAGGTAAAGAGGCCATTACTTGTCTCTGTGTCTACTAACTTCATATTGTTTATAAAATTCTGAAAATCTATGGAGTCTCTGCCTAGTGATATGGTTCCACCTTTTTTTTTCCGATAGGGATCTGATCATGTTAAAGTCCCCTCCCAAAATCCATGGTATTCCTGAATGTCTGTCTCTTAGATCCTTTAGTGAAGTGAGTAGTTTGAGTTTTTCCTCAGGCTTCTGTGCACCATAAACATTTGATTAAATAAACTTTCCTATCCCCTAAAGGTTTAATAACCACTGATAAGTAGTTCCTAGATGCTTCAGCATCCAAGATACCTAGTTTCTGAGGGTTCCAAAGTGTGATGATACCTCCGGCTATTTTGTCTGCTTTGACTTCTAGAAATTAATATCTAGTTAGCCATTTGCTGTGAATTTCTCTTATTTTTTCGACTGAACATTTAGTTTCCTGGATGAAATCATATCTGGTTTTTCTTCTTTTATTTTATTGTTGAGATTCCTTTATTTCCTTTTACTCCCTAGACCGCTAATATTCCATGTTGTGAGCTTCATTAAGAAAGATTTATGAAAGAGTAACTAGTTAGGTCTTTCATCTTACCTAAATCTATCATCAGTTTTCCACATTCTATCAGTAGCTCGTTTTGTTTTTTCCTACCCCTCTTCCTACCTGGGTTCCTAGGCACAAGTTCCGATGTAGTCTTCATAGTTTTCACCCCTTTGTTGTCCTGACTATCGAGGTTTCTTTTAGCTCCCGACCCTTTTGCTTGAGTTCTCCACAGAAACAGTTGCGACACACTATTGAACTCCTCTTGTGGTAGCGAATCCATTCCTTTTGTGGTTACCTGCTGTTACACAGTAATTTGTCACCGTTGGTCACCGTCCCTATCGCCCCGATTCCAGTACATTGGAGGATGCATTTCGGGACCTGTGAGTAGTGACATAGCCTAAAAACACTTGCACTATGTTCCCCTAAGTATGTACTTCATGTTCCCTCAAGACACCTTCTGCAAATTATCCCTGAAAAGTGCCCTTTTCCCATTGGCGCAGGTACCCAATGTTTGACCCGCGCCAATAACTCAGATCCTCAAAAAGGGGCGCGCCCATTGGCGCTTTGTCTTAGAACAATGCCCGCGCCAGTCGAGTTTAGTAATGTTTTTTGCCAAAAGCACGACTATATGATTTTTTCCTCCCAGATCATGAAGTCCTTTGAGGGAAAAATCCATCTGATAAAGCTCGAAGAGTCATCATATCTATCCGCAGTAGCTTTTCATGGATGTTTCCATTCCATAATGGGTGTCCTGGTGCATTGAATCTTTCTCCCTTCTTCATCTATAAAAGCCTGTCCTCATGCATTAGACAAGCTAGTTCCAAGTTTATGAGTTCCAAGTTTATGAGTTCCGAAGTGCTGTAGTTTTGAGTTCTTGAGTTGTTGGAGTAATGCTAGAGAGGTTATGCTGCCGGGAGTCCGAGAGAGAGGAAGTCTACTGCAAGGCATATAGTTGCTCGCCCAGCCAGAGGAAAGGTTCAACGTCAGAACCTTGGTTGTAACTTTTCCTGTCTATTATTAATTAATGAACGACTGTCATTATAGTTCCAATCTCATTGTCTATTATAGTGATGTTGATTTATTTCCTTTCTGACTGAAATATAGTTGTGCCTTGGTCGATTTTATGCTTGTATATGTTTCTTCCTTTGCATGTGCAGGTGTCCGTTTGCAAGGATCACAAGGATTGTGACCTGCCGGAGCGAGGGAGCGGGAACACCAACTCTGCTTCGACTATAGCGTTGGAATCCAGGTTGGTCTTCTTAATTCACCTTTAATGTACAACTAGGAACTTGCGTGGCAGCGTGGATTGATTGTGGCTAGTTCTGTTTTAAGCTAGTGGGATCGCCTCTGTCCACAGAGGGGATTTACCTAACCAACAATTTGGCGACTCCGCTGGGGAGAAGCTATTTGGAGTTTGTCTTGCATGATTAGTTTTCTCTCGCTTGCCTGAGTTAATGAACTTTCTGGGTCAGTCTTGAAATTGCTATCTGCTGGGCACTGTCAATCAGACCCTAGGTTGTTATATTTATTTTTTGGGTCAGTGAACGTGGCTGGCGCGTTTTTTCTTTTGACAGTCGCGCCAGTTGGCGCATGTTGCTCCATAAAGACCTGCGTCAATTGACTGTTAGCGCGAGTTGCAGATTCACAGTCGCGCCAGCTCTGTGAATTTTGCCAGTTTGGTACTTGAAAGCTCCTTAAACTCGGATTTTTTGTTTTTCCATATCTTTTGCTGCTTCTGGGAGTGTGTTGGACCTCTGTGTGACTGGTTGTTACCTTCATCCTTCAGTTGTTTGCTTATTTCTATCGATTTTGTATCCCAGCCCTAGAGTACCTAGTGGCTTTGCATGTCGAGCCTTTTGTGGGACCTTGTGGTTTGATTATCCAGTCAGCTTGTTGGTTGTTTTCCGCACTCATCTAGTGGTTGTTAAAAGTTGGTATTCTATGCTTCGAGTGATTCACTTCTAGCTTGCTTGGATCTTGCTTGACTTCATTTGAACTTAGATCACATGGTTCATTGAACGTCTTCGTGTTTTCCTTTGCTTTGACAGTTCATCTTCATGTTTCTAAATTGGTTCTATGTCCATTGAGTGAATTGTGTTTGTACTCGTGGATATCTCTTGAGGTTTGTTTACATGCATTATGCCATTTTAAAAAATCAAAAAACAAAAGAGCTTTTTGCATTATATTAGTTAGCATTTATTGCTATTTGTCGCTTTTAAAAAGAAAAGGAAAAACTTTTATTTCTTGTTATTAGCTGCATTAGGATCTTTGTTACTTGCTTGATGATCATTTTGTTTGTGTAAAAAAATAAAATAAAAAAAATCTCTACTCTTCTGTAGGTAGAATTCATCGAATGAAACGATATAATTTTGGCATATAGATTGCATTTAGGAAGTTTGGAGAGACTACATACGGTAGGACCAAAAAACTGAAACATAATTGAAGATAAACTATAAAATAAACTCAATGAACCTAACAACGCATTGGAACATAGTGCAAACATTCTAGAGGTCTAGGTTAGAGACGTGTTCTGGCGTCATTAAACCTGGTAGCTTACCGTCGAGTGGTTGGGTGATTCCTCCACGGTGAAACGATAGGTGCCAATACGGACTGTGCTCCCACGTACCGTCGCATATACATTGGGAGACCCCTATAGGAATAAAGCTTTTATCCATAGGAAGCCGTGTCGGCCGCCCTACGATTCGCAATGCAGTGAACACAGCATTCACGAAGATCGACCACCCGTACCCTAAAAAGTATTCTGTGGTTTTGCGAAAAGTTTGGCACACCCTCTACCTAGAATTCCAGAGCAGTCACTTTTGATCCTTTTCGGACTCCTTAAACGAAAAGGTGCCTGTGAGCGTCTTGTCACTTCGTGCTCATTAAATATTCGAAGGAGACTAGAGTCATCTTTTCGTCCTTTTCTCGACTCTTAAAAAGTGAAAAGGTCAAGTTCAAAGTTCAGTGTCTTAAAATTTATTTGACCACGATCACATATAACCCGGTTAAATTTTGCTTGCGTTAGCTTGAGTAGGGTTCTTTCTCACTCAAATGGCATCCTTCCCTGAACCCACCGGCCAAGGTGGTCCCCCGGCTGGTCTGATTCCTTCTGTCGGAAATGTTGGTGTTCAGTATATAGCAACTTTGTCTTTACCTGGGTTCACCATCGGTTTACCCGTATGGGTGTTCTCAAACTCAGTGGTCTCGAGTGTGATAACTCCTGTTCCACCACCACCTCCTCCACCCGAGCAACATCATTTTGATTCCAAGGTGGACCCCTGCCCTTCTTCGCCTACTGCTGTGTCCTCATCTTCTACTTCGCCTGGTGAAACTCTGGATTTAAGTAACCAGGTGGCTAAGAAGAAGAAGAAGAAGACCAAAAAGAAGAAGTCTCCCAAAAGAAAGGTCCCATCTACCCCGAATATACCTGAAGTAAAGTCTCCTCCTGCTCCACCGCGGAAGGCTAAATTTCCTTGTAGATTATGCAAGGAAGACCATCTTCTTCGCGATTGTCCTGGCATCCCCAGGGTCTTAGAAGTATGGGCTCACAATCAGGACCGCCCTGCATCATCCTCTGGAGATCATGGTGATGCTACCCTATCAGCTGGAAATGTTAAGGGAAAAGGGAAGATTCGAATCCCCTGTAGACTTTGTGAAGGCAATCATCCCCTTCACCTTTGTCCATTCATGGATAGAGCCTCTATTGTATTGGAAAGTCTTACAGCTCCCTCAACTCAACTTCCTACTGATTATCAATGTCTCTCTGCAATTGCAGAATGTTCCCCTGCTGACCAAGCAATCAATCATGATTCCTCTTTGGTCCAGCTTTCTCTTCCCGAACCTGGCTGTGCTCAGCCTGTTCCAGACCAGTCCCTGGTCGAAAAGAGTGTTGCTTTACAGCATGTTCCAGACCAGTCCCTGGTCGGAAAGAGTGTTGATTTTCAGCCTGTTCCAGACCAGTCCCTGGTCGGAAACGCTGTTGATTTACCTTCGTCGTCTACACACCACTTTGTTCCGGAAACGTTTGTCATAAAAGATGAACCACCTAAATCCAAACCAGATGAAAGTCCAAAGGTCCAGATGACAAGTGACCCGGTCTTTCCAAAGGTCCAGATAACAGTTGACTCGGTTTTGCCTTCAGAAGTTCCAATCTCAGATGATATTATCACTGTAATGGATGAAGATCACAACGTCCAAATTCTATACATAAACATAGACTCTAATGATCAAGTGAGTATCCCCCTCATTCCTTCACAGCAGGAAGGAAGTCCATCAGAGTCATACCCAGCCGTTTATCTGGTCCCACCTCCAAGCGACCTAGTTGTTTCCTTCAATTGGGATCAACTAGGAAATTCCCGGTTACCAGCTTCCAGACCATTTCAAATTATAGTCCAAGTCTACCAAATGGTTATGGTCGGTACCATTATTGATGAGGGATCTCCTGTGAGCATCCTTTCTTCCACAGCTTGGGAAGCACTTGGTTCGCCACTGCTTCTGCCTGAGATGAGAAACCTTACAGGTTTTCATCGAGAAACCAGTCGACCTTTAGGAATTCTTCCCCATGTACCTATCACATTAGAAGGGAAGACCGTTCAAATGGGCGTCATGGTAGTCCAAGGCCCGTTAGATTACAATTTACTCCTTGGGAAAGACTATATTTATCGCATACGTGCAATTGTGTCCTCACTCTTCAGAGTGATGTGTTTTCCGCACGAAAGAAGAACGATCAAGATCGTAGACCAACTTTCGTTCCCCGGTTCACACTTTACATATAGTCATCTACCATTCCTAAATGGTCTTATTTCCACAGGAAATGCCTCAACATCCAGTCCGTCATTCTGATGACGGTAGCTGACCCGGGCGCGTGATGCATCCTCCTTTTCAAAATCGAGTCTTTCCAAGTGAACCTTCATTCCATCCACTCCGTGAATGCCATGAAGCTTGGGGGGCATGTACCTCGATTTGCATTATCATGCTGGGGGTATGAAAATTTATAACAAGCATAGTTTGTTTTGTTTCAAGCTTGTGTAAACATGAAACCGAATCCAAGCAGAGTTCTTCATGGTTCAAGCTTGTGTAAAAATGAACCCATACCTGATTTACATCCCGTGATTGCCATTTATCTGCTAAATTCTGCTAGATGAGCCTTGGTTGTTTTATTCCATCGCCACCATCTCTTTGGCCGATCATATGCTTTCACTTGTTTGTTTTCCTTTCCTGAGGAACCGCAGCGATGAGTGGTTTTATTAGCCAGCCTCTTGACCATTACATGTTTTAAGCAGTTCCACCACTACTGGAACCAGTTGCTACCCTTTATCCCACTCATTCCTCTAGGACGAGTCGCCTTTAAGCTCTTTTCTGACTCGTAAAATATGAAAAGATTGCCGAGTATTTTTCCCTTTTTGACTCGTTAAAGAGAATAAAATTGAAGGTCTTTTTTCAGCTCTTTTCTGACCATTTAAAGAGGAAAAGATTGCCGAGTCGCTCCTCTTGACTCGTTAAACGTTAATAAGGGGCGGTCGTTTTAAGTTCTTTTTGTCGACCGTTAAAACATAAAAAGATTACCGGGTTTTTGTCGTTTCAAACTCGTTAATGGTTACGAAACGACGTGGTTTTGACCGCTTTTTTACTTTTTCAGGTCGAAATCACTAATTATGAAAAGTACTCCTCGATCGTAATAGTCGGGCGGTTCTTTCGGGTATTATTTTATACTTTTTCGGGCCCGAGAGACACAACTTTACGAAAAAAGGACATCCCTGGAGTTTCCTTTCGCTGTCTTTTCAAACTCTCTAAACATGAAAAGACGCCGAGTTCTTCCTTTGTTAGAGTCGTTAAAACCTGATGACATCGGATTTTGTCGAAATGACACACCACAAGCATATGCTATCCCCGTCAAGCTTGTTAAAAATAACTGGGGTACTCGCCAGAAATGGCAGGGGGGAAAAGAAAATTTTTGAACCATAATTATTATCGTGTCGGCAGTATGTCGCTCTTGAACATGGCACTTTTCTGCTTTCGTGTCCAGGGTGGGGATATCTCATCTCATATTTTTCACTTGCTTCCATGGACTTGGGTACCTTATTTGACCTCTCATCCACTCATTGCCTCGTCATCATGACCCTTGATACATTGATGTCAAATACTGCCAATTCCATTAATGTGCCGCCGATATGTTCAAGAGAAGTTGACCTCTGCAAAGAAACAACCTCCCTCTGATAGTTCGTACAATCTTGATTCACAACATCATCTCTCTGTCTCGTGTCGATGATGTGGGAAACATTATGGCCCACCTTCGATCAAGGTCACTTCCTGTCGACTTCAGCTCATTATCCAGGAAGTTGATCTAGAGACTCCCTTCCGGTGCCTTGGAGCCTACATGCCTCAATGGCAGGTTCTTCGTGTTCGACGTGAGGTTTTCATCATTGGCCTCCGATCGAATGATTCTACGGGTGTTCGACGTCAGATCACTAATTCGCACGCCGTAGATTGTACCGATAGTACCTTGAGGGCCATTGTCATTATTGGTGGTACCTCTCGCGTCTGTTAACAGTTCCAAATATTGACTGGTAATCAGATGATGTTCATGCATGTTCGACTTCAACTCACATATTTGCATGCTTGAACTTGTACTTCTGTTCGGGTCGAGATGGAGCGCAAGACCCTGGATTGTGTCTGTTGTAATCCAGGCGTGATTCTTGATACATGACTCATTCACTGGATGGCTGCGACCATACCTGAGTCAATTCATTGATCCTACCCAGATGGCTGCGTCCATACGATGGATCTAAATTATCATGTACTCTCTTATGGATGGCTGCGACCATACCACGTACATCATGTATTTGAGCTATCAATAGTATCTCTCAATGCAGGTTCTCGGCAGCGGCTATATGTGTTCTTGCAAAGCATTTCACCCCTCTCTCTTGCTCGGGCCTCATGCTTTGGGGGGCATCTGTTACACAGTAATTTGTCACCGTTGGTCACCGTCCCTATCGCACCGATTCCAGTACATTGGAGGATGCATTTCGGGACATGTGAGCAGTGACATAGCCTAAAAACACTTGCACTATGTTCCCCTGAGTATGTACTTCATGTTCCCTCAAGACACCTTCTACAAATTATCCCTCAAAAGTGCCCTTTTCCCATTGGCGCAGGTACCCAATGTCTGACCCACGCCAATAACTCAGATCCTCAAAAAGGGGCGCGCCCATTGGCGCTCTGTCTTAGAACAATGCCTGCGCCAGTCAAGTTTAGTAATGTTTTTTTCCAAAAGCACGACTGTATGATTTTTTCCTCCCAGATCATGAAGTCCTTTTGAGGGAAAAATCCATCTGATAAAGCTTGAAGAGTCATCATATCTATCCGCAGTAGCTTTTCATGGATGTTGCCATTCCATAATGGGTGTCCTGGTGCATTGAATCTTTCTCCCTTCTTCATCTATAAAAGCCTGTCCTCATGCATTAGACAAGCTAGTTCCAAGTTTATGAGTTCCGAAGTGCTGTAGTTTTGAGTTCTTGAATTGTTGGAGTAATGCTAGAGAGGTTATGCTGCCGGGAGTCCGAGAGAGAGGAAGTCTACTGCAAGGAATATAGATGCTCGCCCAGCCAGAGGAAAGGTTCAATGTCAGAACCTTGGTTGTAACTTTTCCTGTCTATTATTAATTAATGAACGACTGTCATTATAGTTCCAATCTCATTGTCTATTATAGTGATGTTGATTTATTTCCTTTCTGACTGAAATATAGTTGTGCCTTGGTGGATTTTATGCTTGTATCTGTTTCTTCCTTTGCATGTGCAGGTGTCCGTTTGCAAGGATCGCAAGGATTGTGACCTGCCGGAGCGAGGGAGCGGGAACACCAACTCTGCTTCGACTATAGCGTTGGAATCTAGGTTGGTCTTCTTAATTCACCTTTAATGTACAACTAGGAACTTGCGTGGCAGCGTGGATTGATTGTGGCTAGTTCTGTTTTAAGCTAGTGGGATCGCCTCTGTCCGCAGAGGGGATTTACCTAACCAACACCTGCTCCAGGGATTTTTCCAGATCTAGATGCTCCCTATCGAGAATATCCTGCAGTTCATGATCCTCCGTTTCCACCTCACTTGGGTTCATCTCTTGGTCCTTATCAAGTTCCATGGTACTCAACAGATCCTCCTTTTGTTGGTTGTTGTCATGTGTGTCCTCCATATTTTCTTCCTTTTCTTTCTCCCCTGGGCTATCCTTCAGAGTCGAATTTGCCTTATCTAGCTCCTCTTCTTCTTCTAGTACCTTGTAACTATTCTCGTTTGTCTACTTTTCCTCATTGATTTTTTTTTTAAACTTTCTTCCTCCTTTAGCTTTATTTCCCACTTTTTGAAAGCTATCAGTTTCTTTCCCTGAGGTAGCTTTAGTTCTACTCTCTATTTTGTTTAGAGGGCAATCCCTGAATAGATGCCCATGTTCATGGCATTTGCGGCATCTGAAAGGAATATGCTCATAGTCCACCGCTTGTACCCAATCTTCATAAAAACCTTCCAGAATCACTTCATCCAGTAGAGCTCCAGAGAGATCCATCTCCACGCATATACGGGCAAAGGATGTGTACTTTCCCCGCCTAGTGGTCTCAGATATTTTTACAAAATGCCCTAGTTTATTTCATATAGTTGTTAATGATTTTGGCTACCAATAATCCAGTGGTAAGGAGTAAAGTCTTACCCACACTGGAACCGAAGTGAATGTCTCTCGCTCTAGGACAAAATTCATCACCCAAGGTCGCATATAGAGGCCTGCAGCAGCATAGAAGTAGGGACCTCCTTCAAACACCCTATGTTTATCCCTAATGTTAGTGAATACTATAGTGAAGAAACCCTTTGACCCAAGGTGTAGGTCTATATCTCCTTTAGATTTCCAATGATTTTTTATCCATGCCTGTAAAGCCTTCTCCGTTGGCCATAACCCCATGAATTTACAAATGACCGCGTAAGTCACCATGTGTTCCTTATGCGCCTGTAGCGCTGGATCACTCAACACCACTCTGGGTGTGATAGTTATCCTAGGCTTACACGGTCCATTTTGTTTTCGGGTGTCTGCATTCTGATTTTCTTCCTCTATTCTTTTCTCTCTTCTGACGTCCTCCTGCCTATTCTCCTGCTCCTGTGTATTTCTGTTGTCCTGTTTTCTTCCTCCTAAAGTGCCTGTTTCAGCCTCCAGCGGTTTCTTGCCTTGACTGGAGACTTCCTGACTATAGGAGTGAGTGGAACTCCCCCCTTACGCCCCTCCATGGTGCCCAATGCTTAACTTCTTCTGCAAACCCTAGCTCTCATTCCCTGCCTCCCAAAGAATTCAGTTCATCTAACTCGTGGTTTAAAATGATCTATGACGAAATAAACATTACTTGGTTACAATCTACTATTATTATTATTATTATATGTTATTTTTATAATAATATAATAATAATCATAATATATAATAATAATAATAATAAAATAATATAATAGCAATTATTTTATTATTAAAATAACAACTATTATATTATTGTTATTAAAATAATATATTATAATAATATTAGTTATATAATAATAATAATTATATTTGTATATTATTATAATAATATAATGATAATATAATATTATAATAAAATATTATTATTATTATTATAATAAATATATTTTACTATTATATTAATAATACAGTAAAATTGTTATTATTATTTTTGTAATTTTATATTATTATTATAATAATATAATAACAATTATATTTTTTTTAATAATATAATAATAATCTAATTCTTATTATTAATTAATATTACTAATATTATTAATAATTTTTATTATTATAATAAATTAATATAATATTCATATAATAATGTGTATAAATAATCTTCTTGTTAATATTTATATAGTTATTAATAATTTTAATTAGTTGGTGTTTAAAAAATATAATATTCATATAATAATATGTATAAATAATCTTCTTATTAATATTTATATAGTTATTAATAATTCTAATTAGTTGGTGTTTAAAAAAATACCCATAATAATTATTAATGTGGTTGATATAAGCCTATCAAAGCATATCAATCACATCGAAAAATATGATTGTGTTTATGTTTTATATATACTATCTACATTTATCAACCATATTGATAAATATGATTATGATAGTATAATTTTTAAAATTATATTAAAATTACAATAAATACATGGTACCGACAAACCCATCAGAATTATCATATTCACTCATTTTTAAAAAAGGTTACGACTCATGTGAACAAAGCCAGAGTTGATCATATTCACTCCTTTTTAGAGAAGGTTACGCTCCCTTACTATATTTGGCATTCCGCATTGAGGCGTGATAAGTATTGGGTTACTGTAACATGGCCCATTCTCACCTTATTCTCATTCTTATAATACCCGGAGGATGCAGTTTGTATTATCTACTCATTGTTGATCGTTAATGAATGTTAAATATAAATTTCTGCCTCTTCTCGCAATTTTATGCGAGGCAAGCCGTTTTCTGATTTTTTCTAAATTTTCTCAGATTGTTATGCCTCCCGAACCGTCGTCACTGTGTTCACGTTGAATGACTTGTGTCTGTATACATAACTCATTTTTTATAATATTTCAAAACAGTTTTTTTAATGCACTTATCTATCACTGCGACTGTTCACAGTTTTTTTTACTGGGTATATTCACTAATCACATATGCTTTCAATTATAATGATAAAATGGGGAGTATTTCCTTTAATCTTAAAATGGTAAATTATGAAGTGTTTTTACATCTATTTTATATTTCTCTATGACATTTTGGAGAGTATGCAACCCTAAAACTTAGAACCATATAAAATAACATAAGTAATCAAAATATTGAAGAGAAATTTTCTTTTTATCCCATTCCCAATGATCTATTGACTTACCATTGTTTTTAATCCCATAATAAGCTTTCCATCCTCCCATTATAATTTTCTGGGCTAGCTACCACTATGGCATGCCTAACTCAATTCCATATCAAGATAGCTATTGTAATTATTGTTGACAAATTTACATTAGTTAGCATTGGTAAGTATGGGAGTGTTTCAGAGCTTCCCTACAAGGTTTTTCTAATAAGCAAACACGTACAGATAATAATAATAACTTGTATCAGTTAATCTTAACCCCAAATGAATTAAGCATTTATAGAGGCACCAAACATTTGTAAAACTTATTACACTCTTGGAATTGTTGTTTGCATCTCAGTAGATTCAATACTTTTTGGTGATTAATAGATTTAAAGTCAAAATAGATCTAATTTAATTAACAATGAAAATACATATACATTCAATACAATGCATGCAAAAGATACTAAAAGAAAAATTGACTTGCTTATGTAAGTGAAATGGCCTTAAAGAAGACAAATTATTGAACATAATCATTTTTATTTGGTTGTATTGTCATAATAAGTAAATAATGTTCTATAAATATCAACGAAACTTAAAATTAGTCTTGATAAATTATTTGAACTTAAAATTAGTCTTGATTAATTATTTGTGTGTTTATTATAATTGAAATTTGATGAATACCCTCCTATGTCACCATCATCATCATTAAACCACAAACCATTAATAAAGCGATGCAAGAGTATCAAAGAATTTAATGTCAAAATATGAATGAAATTCCGCCTGCAAAGATAAGATATAGATTGTAAGCATGAAGTGAAGTATGTGCACAAGAAAGAGAGAGTTGCACTAAAGAAAAGTATGGCAGAAAGAGAAAGTTGCACTAAAGAGAAGTATAACCAAAGGATTTTAAAAGTATGTAAAATTTAAAATGAGTAATCATAATCATTTAAAAAAATGATAAATTATAATCATTTAAAAAAATGATAAATCATATTGAGTAATGATTTAAAAAAAATTAAAAAATCATACTATTGTTAATGAATATCATTCAATAATCATTCTAAAATGGTGATAAATCATTCTATTGTTAATAAGTAATCTATATATTTGCCTATTATGATAAGGCTAAGAACGTAGGATATCCGATAGATGCATCTCAAGATATCTTTAATTATTGAACTTTGAAAAGTATGAACCAGTTGGTTTACTACCCATACTCCATATATTTCCCCATTATGATAAGGCTAAGAACGTACCCGTACTCCATATATTTGCCCATTATGATAAGGCTAAGAACGTAGGATATCTGATAGATACATCTCAAGATATCAAGAACGTTAAATTACCGATTCCCTAAGATCTTTTCAAAAAGTTGAAAATAAAAAATAAAAATCATTATTAAAATTTTATAATATAATCCATTTTTTTTTGTAAACTTGGCAGATCTCTATTTATTTCTATTTTCAAAAGAACTTTTCACAACCATTTGCTGCTGCAGGTGGTTTTCCTGCCCGAAGGAAACCAGGTATCCACCTGTCAACTTTAAATCTTGTCCAAAATTTAAATAAGTTCATTGCTATCCATCTAGCAGCATTGTATTGGTTGTCTATTCTATTGACTCTACTTATCAAAATAAAAATAAACATAATTATATTGTTCATAGTCAAAACCATTTTTGAATCCAACTAGTTCACTGTGTCACTCCTCATCAGAGGATGTTACTGGTGCAGGTGCCTTTGCACTGGATCCTGGCATCTCGCTTCGCTGCTCAATTCTCCATTTCAGGTCTGTCAGAATCTGTTCAATTCTACCCATTGCTAGCTGGTTTATGTATGTCTGGATCTGTATTGCTGCTATCTCCCGTAATAGTTCTACACGGACTGGGTCCTTTTCTTTGTTCTGATTTGGTGCCTCTGTTTCTTCTCCCACTACATGCTCATGCTCTTAGTGTAGGGTCATGGCTCGAGCCACCACGTTCTTCATAATTCAGTATTGCTATATGGTTTCCTTGAACAGTGAGTGCCTCCCTCAAGTGGACCCTGGGTCTGGCACCATGCTTTCCCATTCATCCATGGGGATATCTCAGTATTTGAGATTGGCTCTTAAATCTCTCTCCCAACTCGCAATATGAGCTCTGAATTCTGGCGGATTTCCTTCCATGTAGGCGTCGATGATTTTCTTCATGTGTTCCCCATCAAGTTTCCTGCCTCTTTTTTTTTCTTGTCCACTTGTTCCCTCTTCCTTCTTGGTTCCTCTGTTTCCTCTTTTGGGGGCCATTTTGCTCCCTGTTTGGATGCTGCTATCTTGCACTTGGTGTGTTCTGTCTTGGTCAGAGTTCTTACTCCAATCGATTCATTCATCAACTTTATGGTTTTCACAGAGTTCAATTACCCAATTTCTCTTTTTCTTTCCTTTGTTTGTGCCTTCTATCTTCTGGTTTCCAGCCAGGGTTTGTGTACCATCTACCTCCTTGTTTCTAGGGAGTTTGGGTTCTGTGACTGTTAATTTCTTTTTCAAGGTTAGGTTTCTCTTAGGTTTTCTTCCCTTAACCCCCCTTTACATCTTTCTAAGCCCTTCCATTCCTTTCTCCTTGGTCCCGAGTTTAGGAGATGGGATCAAGGTAATTTTATTTTCCCACCTTCCCCGGGGTTTCTCAGACGTATCTATAGGGTTCCTGGTGCAGCTCCTCTCTTCTCCCTTAGGACGCCTGAATTCCGGCATTCCTCTGGTCCTTAGGCTTTTCCCTTCTTAGGTTTCTTCCCTAATAGCTACTATCAGAATCCCTTCCATTCCTACGAGCCTGACCTGGTTCGAGAGCCTTCGGGGGATACTGCTGGTTGATTTTGCAGGTTGACCCTCTCCCTTTCTGGGTGTTATCTCTTGCCTCCCTTTTTCTCTATTCAGGGATTGCCTATGGTCTGCAGGAATGGTGTCTACTGCTCTGGGAATTCTGGAGGCTTTTCCCTTGTTTTTGTATATCTTAAACAGGAAGCTAAGCTAATTATCAATCTTCCTGTTACAGAGAATCATGATGCTTTCAGAGTTAGGGGGTTAAGGGGCTACATACTTGCTTACCGCGTAGCTGCTTCTTCCTGTTGCTGCCTGCGTCTTCACTCTGCTTCCACCTCCCTTTTCACCACCTTTCCTTGTCTTTGTCTGCATGCAAAGAGTTGTTTGCGAGTTTTCTTTGGTTTTAATCTCTCTTACTCTGACCCTTGACCCTTACTGGCATCTGGCTGTCTTGGTTACTGGCACGGATCCCTTCGAGCTTGTCTCGGGATGCTTCCCTCCTGTCCTTTCTCCTGATGTCCTTCATTAATTCCCACCTTCTCCCGGCTACTCTTGCCGTGTCACTTTTGACCTCATTCTACCACTTAGTGTCCTTCCTCTACCTGCCTTTCTATTCTCTGTCCTGCCCTCCTCTCTGTCAGTTTGGTTCTTTCTCTCCCTCATACTCTCAGGGTGCGTACCTTCCCTGCCCTACTCCGTCAGCTGCCTGATCGCCTGTCTTCTCACTTCATTCTCTGCGTCTGTCCTTTCCTCTAGTTGTCTTCTTCCCGATCTCTCCTCCGTGGTCTCTCTAGATTTCCTCTCCTGTTCGTATTTCCTTCCTTATCCTTTTCAAGTAGTTGTCTCAGGTCTACCATTTCCTCCTTCTGGCTTAGCTTGGACTCGCTTTCATCCAGCGGCTTTCCTCCATTTCTACATCCCTAATTCACCAAGCTATTTGCTGGTTCATTGCCCTTTCTTCTCATATGGGTGGGAAGGATGTAGGCTACCTTTTGCAGTAAGTCGCTTATTTCCTCCACTAACCAGGTCGTTCTCCAACTTCGACTCATTTTTTCTGCCGAAATGCCATTCTGTAGTTGTTTCACGATGTCTACCACTAGTTTCGCATCTCCTTCCACTTGCAACTTTTGGTACTTCTCCCTTATGGCGATATCTAGTCCTCTTCTTAGCACATGAAGCTCAGCTTCGTTGTTGGTTGCATTGCTTCAATCCATCGCGTAAATTCTAAGTGTCCTTCCCTTGTCGTCTCTAAAGAATCCTCCTATCCCTGCCTCTCCTAGGTTACCCTTCGCTTCCCCGTCGAAATTCAACTTGATGAAGCCGTGTTGGGGGATTACTACAACAGTTGCTCTCTTCTGCCTCATTATTATGGTATTTCCTTGCTGTAACTTTCATCATGCTTGAATTTAGTTGCAGGCAAGCCATTATTCTTGCCTCTGTCTAGTCATCTTTCCAATCTTCCTCGTACCATTTCTCTGTGAGAATGGTCTCCCTTATATTCTGGGTGATTTGGTTCCATATCTCATCCTTTTCTCTACCATCTTCCTTGAAGGTCAGGTGGTTTCTCTCTTTCCAAATGTTCCACAGAACGAATCCTAATGAAAGTTTCCAGGCTCTGTTCAGGATTGTATTTTGGTAAGGTTTGTTCCGCCATTTTTCTATTGTTATTTTGATATTGTTTTTGTCTCTGTCACTGATTTCAAAAAGATCTTGGTGTTGTCTCCATAGGTTGTTGCTAACTTTGCAGTCGTTAGTTATGTGCTCCATGGTTTCTTCTTGTACTTGGCAGAGAGCGCAACGTGAAGGGCCTTGTGTTCCTTTTTTCCTTAGCTGGTCCCAGGTTAGAGCTCGCCCGTGGCTCAGGATCCAGGTGAAAAATGCTACCTTCGGCCAAGTTTTTGTTTTCCAAATGCTGTCCCATTTTTTTGTTTCTAGGTTTCTGTTATATCCTTCTTTTAGATAGTATCCTTCAGCTATTGTGAACATTCCTTTAATTCTCTTTCCCCATCTGATAGTGTCTATCCCTGCTTTGGCCGCAATTTTCCTTGTTTCCATTTCTTTTTCATATATTCCCCATTGAGTTGTTTCTGGTGCATCTGGCCAGTTTTCCTTTTTTTTCCACCTTCTCCAGTATCCGTCCATTTTCGGGCTCCAATAGTTTCATACTGCACCCCTCTCAGTCTGTGTGGTGAACTGGTGTATCTCTTGGAGTTGAGGTAGTTGGTTGAGTTTGTCTCTCTATTGCCAAGCCTCTTCCCAGAAGTTTGCTTTGTCCCCCTCTCTTATTTCCCAAAAACTATGCTCTCTTATCAAATCCCTGTTGGCTCTTGCCAAATTCCAAATTGTTGAGCCTTTTTTTTTTCCGTTTGGCTTCTCAACTTACCTTCTGGAGACCTGGGCATCTCATATTTTCTTTCCCATAGCTTTTTCCACAGGTCTTCGCCCCCTTGTATCCATCACCACCAAATATTTGCTCCAATTACCTGGTTCAGGGTATATGGGTCTCTCATTCCTAGACCTCCTTCTGTTAAGGGTTTTCTTAGCCACTTCCAGGGTAGAAGCGCCCACTTTTTAATCTTTCTCACCCCTTGCCATAGAAATTTTTTAAACATATCTACCATATTTTGACATATTGTTTTGGGTGTAGCTTGGCTAGTCAGTTGATATATCGGTAGGGATTGAAGTAAAGATTTGAGAAAAATTATATGACTCGAAGTATTGAGGGCCCTGAAAGTCCAATTATCCATTTTCTTTTGCAACTTCTTCATCAGGATTCCTCAATTAGCAATTCTATTTTTCTTATCATTTAGCTAGATGCCTAAGTACTTAGTTGGGAATTTTCCGATTCTAAATCCCATGGTTCTTGCAAGGAACACTTGGGAGGCATTCTGGGTGTTGAAGAAATAAATTTCTGATTTTTCTTTGCTTACCTCTGTTCCCGAGGCCCCTATGAATTCTTTAAGAATTTCCATTATTTTTTTGCTTCTTTAAGAGTTACCTGTCTGTATAACATAACATCGTCAACAAAATGTTGATGAGTTAGAGGTAGGTCATTTCCCCATAGTCTTAATCCCTTCAGTTGTTCGCTATTAACTTTTGCTTTTATAAGTCTTCCAAGTCCATCCACTGCGAGGATGAACAGGAACAGTGATAGCAGATCGCCCTGCCTGAGTCCTTTGGATGGATTGAAGGCTTCTGTTGGAGATCCGTTTAATAGAATTGACATTACTGGCGTAGTGATCATTGACATTACCCAGTTAATCCATCTGTCATCAAAGCCGTAAGCCTTGAGTATACGTTGCAGGTATCTCCAACTTAATCTATCATAAGCTTTTGCGAGGTTGATTTTTATCATCATTCCTTTGGTTTTTGAATTCTTCAATGAATGAATTGCTTCTTGTGCTACTATTATACCATCTACTATTTGTCTGCCTTTTATGAACCCTGTCTGTTCTGGGGATATCAGCTATGATAGTATTTGTTTGAGACGGTTCACCATGATTGTAGCTAGAATTTTATATATCACATTGCAAAGAGCTATGGGATAGAACCCTTGAGGCTCTTAAATTGTTTTTTATGTCTTTGGTATCAGAGCTAGGAAAGTAGCATTTAAAGCTGAGTGCATTCTTTTGGTGCAGCGGGACTCTTCTACTGCATTCACTATGTCCTGGCTCATGAATCTCCACGTGGCTTGGAAGAATTCTGAGGTAAATCCATTCGACCCAGGTGCTTTGTTCTTTTCCATTCCCTTTACTACCTCTTTCATCTCAGCTTCCTTTATGACTCTTAGGAGAGCCAAATTCTATTCTCTATTTACAATTTTGGGAATGTTTTGACTTATTTTATCAATGTCATCCTCCCTGCTGATGTCGGGTTCTGTCAAGATTTCTTTGAAGTGTTGCACTATCAGATTCTCCAATTCTTCTTTCTAGGTTAACCTGTTGCCTTGCTTATCTTTTAGGGAGAATATTCTATTTTGTTGTCAGTGTTGTATCATTGCCTTATGGAAGAATTTCATATTTCTCTCTCCTTCTTTTAACCATTGGATTATGGATTTTTGTTTCCATAATATTTCCTCTTGTTTTCTTATTTCCTCTATTTTATTTAGCACTAGTCCTTCTTCTTCATCTAATTCTTCCTTCGTCTATGATTTTTTGTTGTATTTTCTCCATTAAAATCTGCAATTGTTCCTTATCCTTGTGAATATTTCCAAATTCTTCTCTATTCCATTGTTTAATCTTTCCTTTTATATCTTTTAATCTTAGTTGGAGAGTGTGCATTTTATTTCTTCCTTCCCTCCTGTTCTCATTTTCCTTCCACCAAGTCTTCATTTTTTCTATAAATTTGGGATCTCTCAGCCAGAATGCCTCAAACCTGAAGGGTCTATTCTGGTTCTGTTGATTCATAGCTATCTCTAGTTTAATGGGCTAGTGATCTGACCCTAGACACGGAAGGATTGTAGCTTCATAGAAAATATCCTTTCCTAAGAGGTGTTCTGTTGCAAGAAATCTGTCTAACCTAGAAGCTATTTGATTGCTCCCTCCTCGCCGATTGTTCCAGGTGTATTTCCCATTTATAGTTGGGATATCTATCATTTTCAGTTCCGCTTGTAGGTCCCTGAATTTCTCCATTTCTGGTTCTTCTCTTTGCAATCCACCTTTCTTTTCATCTTTTGTTGTTGTCATGTTGAAGTCCCCTGCTATCAACCACAATTTTTCTTTATGCAGGTTACCTAACTGTTGGAGTTGGAGGAGGAAACTTCCTTTTTCCGTTGGAATATGTGGTCCATAAATCGTCGAGACTAGAAACCAGTCATTGTTTCCTATTAATCAGAACTTCCCCCATGAGAATCCTTTTCATTCCTATCCAATAGTCAGTTGTGATTTCTGTTAGGTTCCATAAAATCGCAATACCTCCCGCAGCATCTATCATCATGCATTCATATTTTGGTTTGAATTTGTTTAGGATCTCCTCCATTTTCCTCCCTGGGATTTTTGTTTCCTGTAACAACATTATTTAGGGTTTTTCTTTTCTTAGCCTTTTCGCTAAGTGTCTCTGTTTGCCTTGACTGTTCAGGCCGCTTATATTCCAGGATGTGACTATCATGAGGTGGTTGGGTTGGTTTGGTGGAATAATGCTGAGAGCAGAACTACTCTTCCAGTATTCACTAGCATTTCACCCATGAGTTGTATCAATTCCTGTATATTCCTTCTACCTCTTTTTTTCCCTCCTTTTGTTTTGCTTTGAAGGTCCTGAGTATTGTCTTGTTGGAGGCCTAGTTGTTCTACCATTCCCAACTTTCCCTTGCCCTGTTTTTCTTGGTATTGTTGGAAGGTCTCTCTATATAGTTTTTTTTGCTCTTCTGGGATGAATCTTTCATCCAGGTGTTTCCATTCCTCTAGGATTTTCCTTAATACTTCTTCTTCTGAACTTAATTCTTCTCCCCTGCTTGTATCAATTTTCATTACTGCATTTTCCATTTTCTCCCTTGTTTCCTTGTCCTCCTTACCTGATGGTTTGCCTTGAGCTTTCCGCTTGATGTGTGATGTACCTTGACTTGTGTTGTTTTCTTGTTTTTTTTCTCCCTGGTAATCCATTGTTTGAATCTCATTTTCTTAGTCTTCTTCTTGAAGGACTTCGAAGCTATTTCTATAACTTGTATTAATTTGTTGTTCTTTCATTATTTCTCTGGGGTTTTCCTTTGTGTGTCTTCTTTTATTTTTTACCTCCTGAAACCCTTCCTTGTCATCTTGATTTTTCCTCTGTGGTTTGTTTCTTCTTTCCTCTTCTTCTATGTTGAGCAGGCATTCCTTGAACAGGTGGCCATACTCATGGCATATTCTGCATCTGAAAGGAATGTGCTTGTAATCTAGGGTTTTTTTCCATACTTCCTCATGATATTCTAACTCGATTGTGTCTGGAATCGGGTCAGCTATGTTCATGTAGACACAGATTCTTGCGTATGAGGTGTATCTTCCCTTTTTTGTAGTTTCTGCTATTTTAACAAAGCTTCCTATAGTGTTTCCTATTCCTTCTAGGATTTCTGGATCCCAGAAGTCCATTGGAAGTCTGAATAGTCTTACCCATACCAGTGCTGCTAAGAATTTTTCCTTATTTGGGTTATAGCATTCTTCCCAATATCTCATAAACAATCCCGCATTATAATGGAAATATGGACCATTTTCAAACACTTTTTCTTTATCTTGCAGGTTCGAGAAAATTACCATGAAGAATCCTCATGCTCCCAGCTTCAGTTCAATGTGGCCTCGGGGTTGCCACTTTTGCTGGATCCATTTGTGAGGTCCTATTCTGTCGGCCATACTTCGATGAATTTTCATATTAGTGCATGATCTTTCATGTATCTTCTGTATCGCTCCAGTTTATTCATTCGAATGATAAATCGTGGTTTCTCAGCAGCACAAGGTAAACACCTTCCTCTGCTGCCGGCCTGCCATCGTGCTCCTAGAACAGGTCCCGGTTTTCTTGTTTCTTCCACCTGGTTGCTGTTGTTCTGTCCTTCCCCTGCCACTGCATCTCGATAGGAGGGGATCTCTCCCCTCCTCCCTTCCTCTGTCATTGCTGTTAGATCTTGGTACCAGTGTCTGTCGTCAACTGTATCTCTTGCTATTTTTTTGCGCCGCCTAGCTCATGGCCGCATGACCATTAGGGTTTACAACAATGGTAGGAGATATCTTTTTTTTCTGTTAAGGCTCTTTTTTCTAATATAATCCATTTTTAAAATATTAAAAAAAATGTATATATATTATAATTATTATGTCACATAATTAATACAGGTTGGGAGTTATAGTTATCAGTTCTTTTAGATCTTTAAAAAAAATTGAAAAAAAAATATTATTAATTTTTTCTTATATGATTTATGTTACAAAAAGAACCATTTTAGGGATATATAACACAATTATTATGTTAATTATAACATAGGTTAAAAGTTATAAGAAAAATAATTTTAAGTTTCTTTTAAGTTATCAATTCTCATAAATCTTTTAAAAAATAAAAATATTACTACATTTTTATAATATGATTTAGGTTACAAATATTTTTTTAAATACATTTTATGTATATATATATATATATATATATATATATATATAAAACAAGCTTATAATGTCATATAATTAACATAGATTAAGAGAAATAAGAAAAACAGTATTAAAATCTTATCATGTGATATATGTTAAAACTTCATGTTAAAAGTGTTTTTTTTAAATACATTATATGTATATAATAATGTATTGAAAGATCATGGTAGATGATATTTACAAGTCATGTTTTGCTTTACTACCATTTGAACATGTTACAAGTGGAAAATACATATGTTTTGATCAATGAATCAAATTAAGAATATGTGAGACAACATAGCCCTTGCCACCCTCACTATCCATGTTGTGATATATGCCATAATTGACTATAAAAATTCCTCTGCATCACATATTTTCTAGGAACAAAGGCATCAATGTAATGTTATTGTTTCTTTAAGTAGATTATGATGGTAGAGAAAGAGGTTGCACTTTACAGAATTCAAGTCCTAGCTTATTTGAAGGTAACTAAGGATGGGATCTTCAATGATATTTAGTCATTAATTTGCAGTCTTATACAAGTGACAATAAAAAAAACTAATTCTCAATTTATATGTGCATCCTCAGTTCATTTCAATGTTCTATTTACCTATTTCAAGATTATACTAATTATATAAATATTGATGACAACAACCATGATGATTATACTATTTACTAAGATCAACTTTGATGTATTAGACTTTAAAGAAAAATCATAAAGAAATGAATAGTTTGTTTTATAATTTTATTTTCATAACAAAAAAATAAAGAATAAAAAAAAATAGATAAGTTTTTTTAAATATTTATAATTTTGATGAATAAATAAATTAAGAATGTCAATATTATTACAAATATTTAAAATTTTAATATGTACATATATTCGACATTTTAAAAGAAAGTGCTTTTATTATTTAACTTTTCACTATCACAAAAATAACAAATTATTTTATTCCATAATACTTTATTTTAAAAATTATTTAATATTATATTACATCATTAATATAGTGGAAATTATTTCATATATTAACACTATTAATTTTAATAAAAATCAAATAATGGCCAACAAAATACGCTTTGTTTTATGTATATAAATATATAATTGCACGTCATACCTAAAATATTTAGAAAAAAATCAATGTTACACAACTGGATGGGAACCTATAAAACAAACGAAAAACATTCCATCATCAACTTTAATAACAATACATGTGATGGTAAAGACTGATCATATCTATCTTGTATGGTATCTAATACGATAGCTAGTGTGTTGTGAAATTATAAAGACCAGACATATCTATCTTGTATAGTATTTAATATGATAGCTAGTGTGTTGTCAAATTATAAAGAATGGTCATATCTATCTTGTATAGTATTTAATATGATAGCTAGTGTGTTGTCAAATTTGAATTAGTTTCGAACTCTTTGAAAATAAAAAAATCTCACCTTTTTCATGCCTCTGCCACTGAATCTGGATTGGTGCGACACTTCTGAGTAAGGTTGAAAAAATCAAGTTTTGGGGGTCTTCTCATGGGTATTTTTTGGAGCTTGGTGATTTTTTGGAAAGTAGACACGTGGGTCTACTTGACCCAGCTTTCATAATTCATAATGGACTCCTAAAACTTTGCCAAAATCAGCTCTCAACAGGCGCGACCCTTTTTCTCGCTGGTGCAACCCTTCTGGGCCTGGCGCAACCCTTCTAGAGACACCTTGGGAGAATGATTTTTTGGAGGTCTTCCCATGGGTCATTTTCAAAAATTCAAGATTTTATGGAAACTAGACAGACAAGGCTAGTTTATCGTTCTTTCAGATTTCAATTTTGACTTTAGGAAGGCACCTAAAAATGGCCTCAAACTTGGTGCTACGCTTCTACAATTTTATGAGATTTTAATTAAAATTTTCACTGTGTAATTTTTCAGAGTTTCTAGTTTGACTTTTGTAAAAGTCAAAAGGTGAAAGTGGATGAATGTAAATGGTCAAATGTAAATGTAAATGGGTTACTATATGGGTAAATATGTGTCTTTACCTCTATTTAATGTATGGAGATATTCCCTCTTGGTTATTAGCTAAAAGAGGAAGCAATTCAAAACCTCCCTAGTTACTAGGTTTTAGTCAAAGATGCTTTGGGAACTGCTCCCTGTCTCATGGATTCGACCCATGAGAGAGAGGAAAGGTTTTTTTGGTTTATATGCATCATTTTCTCATTCATTTGAAGGGTTGGACATAAGAGATCTAGAGTATTGTAGCTTGTACTTCTGGATTAATCAAAGGAAACGGTTGCAGTCATATTATAGAAATTCTTGTGCAGTAAGTTTTTGATAATTTTTTTCCCATGTTATGATTATCTATGATTGTTATATATGCCATCTTTCCATATTTCATGTCTTCAATGATTTTCCATAAGTTTGACAAACAGAAATCTTGCTTTTGAAGCTCTGTTTTTTTTGGAGATATCATTTTGTATGTTTTTCTTCTAGAATTGGTGAATTCATGACCCTCGTGCTCACCAGGACCTCTCTGCATTTTCAGACCCTACACTACTTCGATTTAAAATCTTAATCTATCACTGACTTGTTGCTACCTTGATCCTATTTTTGGTTGTGTTGTAATCCTTCTGCCATCTCAAAACCCTAGCTACAGTGAAACTTTCCTTGATCTAGCATCATCATCCCAATTTTTCAAACACACTGAGCATAATATATAGCCTAAAACTTTGACTTATCTCCAATCATCCCAATAGGTTGCGAGATTTCATGGAGAGTGATAGGGATAGCTATCAAGAAAAAGAGGTATGAGGTTACCTCATTCGACCACATTTCTCAGCCTTGGGCGGTTGTTGTGGATAACATTTGGGCATCATTGTTGGGGAAATGAGAGATCATATCTTCCCTGGGGAAGAACGACAAGGATTAGATCCGATTTTCTGATGGTGGAAAGTGATCAGACACATATGAAGGTTGAAATCATTCACCTGGCAACTCCAAATCAGTTTCAAATTTAATTCAAAGACTCCACTGGAGGATGAACCTTACCAACAGAAAAAAGAAAGGACAATATGGGAAGATAAGGTATTCAAATTGGACTTTCATCCAAGACTTCATGTTCTTTATTGTAAATTATTTCTTCTCTTTTCTTGAGAATGTCAAGAAGATTTTCTAGAATATATTGTACTTGAGAAAAGATCCTAGACTTGCATTTGATTCATTTCCTTTGAAAATTGTGAACACAAATTTTGATTTTGATCAAGACCCTTCTTTTGAATCTTGTGATGACCATCTTCAATTTGATGAGATCAAGACTAATCCTATAGCTTCTGTACATACTCCTACGCCTTGTAAAATTCCATATAGATACAAGCCACTCATCTTACCTCCTATACTCCATGATTTCCCTGAAACTTATTACAAATATCTTCCTAGGTTTGATGGAGAATATGGTAACATCATTGTTGAGAAACACATTCAACATTTTGAAAATTTTCTTGACCTTTTGAGGTTGAAGAAGATGATGTCAGTATCAGAATTTTTGCTTTATCTTTGCAAGGTGAAGCTAAGAAATTGTTCAATAACTTGCCAACTGCAAGCATTTTCAATTTTCATCAGTTCGTGAAAGTGTTCCTTGATAGATGGGTGATCAAGAGAAATCCTTTTATGATTTTAGAAGAATATAATAATTTGGAAAGACATCCAGGATAAATAGTGCAACACTTTTCAGCGAGGTTCAATCAAGTATACCATTAAATGCCTGCTGATTTAAAACGGCCTCCCGATTTAGCTCTCTTACACTACCCATATGCCTTTGACCCGGAAATGGAATTTCAATTGAGATAAAGGGATCCTAAAACACTCAAAGAAATGCAAGATAGTGCAATAGCTGTGGAAGCTAATATGTTGATAAAAATGTCAAAGTTGAAAGAAGAAGCGAGGAAGAACATAGAGAAGGAACATCTAACATCTTCAAAAGTGAAGCTCGACATTTGGCAAGCACAATGGAAGAAATGATGCAAAAGGTCACCATGAGAGATGAACTTGTTATTCAAAGACACCAAGTCCCACTTATTGCAGATGAAGAAGAGGTTACTGACCTTAACAATTTTGCTGCTAATCTCAGTTATCATAGATCAGAAAATGATTGTTTTATGTATTTGCTTGAGGACAATCCTGAAACTGGATTTATAGACCAACATGAACGAAAACAGTCTTCTTTACCAATGTTCATGTTTGATGATGTTTCTCTTTAACCTGATTTGCCTAAGTACGATGAATATAATGATGATTTCGATGAGAAACCAACAATATGTTTACAACACTTTAAGGAAGATAGTCAGCTTTCACATGTGGTTTATGACAGAGAGGAGGAGTTTGATGAAAACTCTAAATTAAGTAAGCATTTTTACAGCTTTAACAATGAACACAAAGAGAGTAATGAAATGGATGACGGTAACTCTTTAACTTTATGTTATGCTACATTTGAATTAATAAGGGAAGATCATAAACTCCCCAAATCATAGAAGCAGTCTAAAGCTAGTTTAAAATGGAAAAAACCTTCTTTGATTTTGAATGATTTGATATCTGATTATTTGGATGGGTTTTGCAGCCCTAGTGATCCTCCTTTAGTTGTTTGTGAAACTGAAGATAAGGGTGAGGAGGTTTTAATTAAGCAATCTTTCAGTTTTTATATGGAGCACGAAGAAGACCATGAAATTCTTTACCATGACTCCTTACCTTTGTGTTTCTCTTCTTTAGAAATAATAAGAGAAAAATATAAGGTTACCAAGGAAGCAAATAAGCAAGTTGACAGTAACCCGCAACCTTCTCCTGAAGTTTTTGAGAATGTTGTTTTTAATATAGAACCTTTTTTCAGTCCACAATCATCGTTACCAAGCAACAATCAGTTTGAAAATGTAGTTGAAAGGGTGGAACATGAAGAGTTTATACAATATCATGCAATTTCATCAGAATCGATCCACAATAGGTTACAACAACTTCCTCATATTTGCAGCGATATAGTAGGCAACTATTTGGATGAGTTTTGCTATCAGAGTGGTCCTCCTTTGGTTGTTTATGAGCTTGAAAACAGGGTAGGGGAGATTTAGCTCAACAAACAACATTGTTGTCATGTCCATCAGCAGTCTCATCACATTTATCACAAAGGTCACAGGAAATTTTGCATCCTTATCACGACTGTTTTAAGTTGAAACTTCAGGAAAGAATGGATGTTGGGAAAATTTTAAAATCAAGGTATGAAGACTACCTAGAACAGAGCAATAATGTATTACATGGGCTGGAAATCAATATGTATTCATATGAAGATCCTCTTGCAGCGTTCTTGAGGTTAGTTGGTGGGCTCATGCTTTGCAATTTCATTAAGATTCAATATGTTTATATATTTTCATGGGAGTTTCCTTTCAGTAGTTTTCCTTTCTTGCTCATGAGCAAGCACTTGCGAAGAATTCAACTAGTAGACAAAATGCTTACATGGTTCCATTAGTTGTTCCAGTTCACTTGATTAGGTGATGTATAGATTAGTTAGAGTAGGTGTGATGAAAAATCTCAATTCTCAGCATTTGTTTCTTTTAGTAGTATCTTTCAGTAGTCAGTTTTTAGAGTTAAGTCAGTTTAGTTTGTTGGTCATTTTTTAGTTTTGATTTTGGTCGTTTTGTTTTGACTCCATGCCCAATGAATAAGGCTACTAGGTCTATGGTGTTCTTGACACCTCCAAGGAGCTTCCATCCCCAGCTGGAGCCAATGTTAGTGTTAGTCAGTTCTTCCTGTCACCAATGATCAAATATGATTTTACCAAGTTTTTTTAGGAGTCTCAAGTCAAATTTTATCATGTCACTAGGTTTTTAGAATAAAATTTGGCCATTGGCTAGTGTGTCTAGGTCTATTGTTGCTCCTTCAAGATTTCCATGTCCGGTCACTACCATCACTCAGTTGGATGTGCCATCATTGAACAAATCATCATTTCAGTCATATCACCATGGTCTTCATTCAACTCAGTGTCTCCACTGGGTCATTAGGGTTAGAGTCATCAAGGTTGTCATTTCATTTGATAAACCGGGAAATGAAGGAGTAGTGGCAGGGTTTGATCAAAAAGTTTTGTTTCTAAGTGTAATTCACTTCAAAATGATGTAATAATTTGTTTCAAATCTGCATGAAAAAATTTCCAAGCTACATAGTTTACATCAAAAAGCAGAATGAAAATTATGGTGGGTCACCCTACCATTACAAATTTGAGTTTTATGGCCTATAAAGACCATTTTTCTCTCATTCCTTTCATTCATAACATTTTCAAGGGTGCTCTCATCCATCATAACTCATTTCCTCACTCATTTCATTGCTAAAGAGATCTCATTCATCATCAACCACTTCCTCAACATTTTTATGGCCAAAGACATTCCAAAAATTGGTCTCAAGCTACCTCGCTACGTTTTCTGTGGGAAGCCCTCATTTTCATGTTTTCAAGCCTACAAACCCTATTCCTATACATTTTATTCTCCCTCACACTCAAACACACCCCTAAAACCCTCACACCCCTTCACTCTCAATCCTAAAACTTTCTATACCTAAAGCCTATGCCTACGTTGCGTTTTTGGTAGCCGTAATAGATGGGATTGTGTATAAATTCCCTAGATCTATTCCCTCACTATTTTCACTTCCCTAAGTTCCCTAACATCCCTCCCCATCTCATAATTTTTTCCTACACCCATTCCTACTCCCTAACCCCTTCATCATATTCCCTCATTCCCTTCCCCTATTTTTCCCTCTAGGGTTTGCACTCACAAGTTTACTATGGAGAAGGAAAGGAGGCCTTATAACAAGGGTGGGCAGATGACAAGGGGTGAAATTCACTATATCAACTGGCATCATAGCAGCAACCACAGGGATACCGAATATTGGTGAGAAATGGTTCAAAACTCAAGAGTTGGTTGCCCAATTCTACCAACCCTACATAAAAGCTCATTGACAAAGAAATCAATGACGACAAGGAATATTGGCTAAGCAGGTTCAATGATCATCTGGAGAAAATCCTTGAAAAGGCCAACAGAGATAACAAGATACATAAACTCATGGCTGCCCACTATCAAACAAGGAATCATATTGCACAAATCAAAATTGAGAATTTGAAAACAAAACTGAAAGAAGTCCAAGACAAGCAAAGGGAGTCAATAAAAAGGGGTAAAAGAATGAAATTGGTGGCTAAAAAATCGAATGATGTTTAGCATATCATCCATAGCATCCAAGGAGAAAATTTTGAAATTTTTGGAGCAATTTGAAATTTTTAAGAAATTTTGCAGGAAATGGCACACAGAAGCGTTGCACATAAGCGTGACCCTTTTTCCCTAGACATCCAAATGAAGTTTTTCTTACATGGATGAGTGCATAATTATGACTACATGCAAAATATAAGCTTATTTTTTCATTAAAGCTTCCTATTTTGATCAGAAACTTAAAAAACCTCACCTTTTTCATGCCTCTGCCACTAAATCTGGACTAGCGCGGCGCTTCTGAGTAAGGTTGGAAAAATCAAGTTTTGGAGGTCTTCCCATGGGTATTTTTTGGAGCTTGATGGCTAGATGGAAAGTAGATACGTGGGGATACTTGACCCAACTTTCATAATGCAGAATGTACTCCTAAAATTCTGTCAAAATCAGCTCTTAACATGCACAACCCTTTTGCTAGCTAGTGTGACTCTTCTGGGCCTGGCACGACCCTTCTGGAGACACCTTGGGAGAATGATTTTTTGTTGGTCTTCCCATGGGTCATTTTAAAACATTAAAGATGTTATGGAAACTATATAGACAAGGCTAGTTTATCGTTCTTTCAAATTTCAATTTTTGCTTTAGGAAGGCACCTAAAACTGGCATCAAACGTGGCGCTACGCTTCTGCAATTTTATGAGATTTTAATTAAATTTTTCACTGTGCAATTTTTCAGAGTTTCTAGTTTGACTTTTGTAGAAGTTAAAAGGTGAAAGTGGATGAACGTAAATGGTAAAATGTAAATGTAAATGGGTTACTATATGGGTAAATAGGTGTCTTTACCTCTATTTAATGTATGGAGAGATTCCCTCTTGGTTATTAGCTAAAAGAGGAAGCAGTTCATAACTTCCCTAGTTACTAGGTTTTAGTCAAAGATGCTTTGGGAACTGCTCCCCATCTCATGGATTCGACCCATGAGAGAGGGGAAAGGTTTTTTCGGCCTATATGTATCATTTTCTCATTCATTTGAAGGGTTGGACATCAGAGATCTAGAGTATTGTAGCTTGGACTTCATCTTTTGGATTAATCAAAGGAAATAATTGTAGCCATATTATAGGAATTCTTGTGCAATAAGTTTTTGATAATGTTTTTCTCATGTTATGGTTATCTATGATTGTTATATATGCCATCTTTCCATATTTAATGTCTTCACTAATTTTCCATAAGTTTAATAAACAAAAATATTGCTTTTGATTTTTTTTGGAGATATCATTTTGTATCTTTTTCTTCAAGAATTGGTGAATTCATGACCCTCGTGCTCACCAGGACCTCTCTGCATTTTCAGACCCTATACTACTTCGACTTAAAATCTTAATCTATCACTGACTTGTTGCTACCTTGCTCCTATTTTTGGTTGTGATGTAATCCTTCTGCCATCTCAAAACCCTAGCTACAGTGACACTTTCCCTGATCTAGCATCATCATCCCAAATTTTCAAACACACTGAGCATAAGATCTAGCTTAAAACTTTGACTGATCTCTAATTATCCCAATATATTTTGAGATTTCATGGAGAGAGCCCTCTCCAGCTTGATAGGGATAGCTATCAAGAAAAATAGGTATGTGGTTACCTCATTCAACCACCTTTCTCAGCCTTGGATGGTTGTTGGGGATAACAAGGGGTACCATCCAGCAACTTGGAGAATGGAGGTGGATAAAATATTAATCCAAGGGGTGGTAGGGAGTTTACCTTAGAGAGAGGTTCTCTGTTTGGAGGTGTCCATACCACTTTTCACTAAGCATTGTAGCCAACCCACTTTTGGAACCCTCGCAGTCGACCCTGTTTCAAAAATATGTCGAAACCCTTCTGGAATTAGGTAGGAAAATAGTAGCAGAACTTTAAACTGGGTGTGGGAAAATTATGAAGTGAAGAAGTATCGAGATTTAGTTACCTGGTAAGCAAAATTATCCATTGTGGTGGTGTTTATAATATTCTAACTATAAGTGGGAATTCTAAAGAGAAACCTCAACACAAAATTACCTGAGCCTAGCAGCAAGGTTTAGACTGAATGGAGTACCAGGTATGGAGGGCCATTGACTAGAAGAGGACTCAATGGTGGTTGAACTAGAGGCCACCTAATTCCATGGTCGAATAACAAGCTTGAGAGACTGAACAACATTAAAAACTGAGAGTAAACGAGAAAGGGTAGGAAAGCTTAGGGTTCTAGAGAGGATTTTGAGCCATGGATTGATCAAGGAGTAATCTGGAGCATTTGCATCTTTTAACCTCATGATCGGAGAAAGTTCACATGACCAGGTACTCCAAGCACATGTCAGCTCTAACATGGAAGGTCGAGATTGGTGGTAACATCATGATTGAAACAATTGTAACCATTTTCCATTCTCGAGGCAAACGTGTAGAGTGGTTTAGTTAATGAAACATAAAGGGGCCCAGAACCATAAAAGATCGCTCAATCTAGGAAGTTATTAAATGGATTCATGTGGGAGGCGAATCGTATAGGTGGAATTCAATACAATGCATCTAGGTAGGGTAGCTATATCATGTTAAAAATATCACCATTACACCTTAAGAATATAAACTCACCTCATTCCCTATGTGTCTGATCATAAAATTTATAAAGGGTTATAACATGTAAACAAATATAAGAAAAAAAAATCTACACTACATATATAGTGTTACATTGGTGCAGTCAACTGTAAAATACCTTTGAGTGGGAAGAGGGGTGTGACAGTGTCGTACTTGCAAATTGCATATTTTTCAGATTTATAATGATTACAAAATAAGACCCAAGTATTTTTAGCCAATGAAATGAAAGAAAAACAAAATTAAAATAATTTCAATTTTTAATTTTTTTTGTTATAATGTAAACATTACAAAACAATTTTTTTTTTTTGTCAACTACTAAATTAATTCATGGTCAATGCATTATTGAATGTGTTATACAAATTTCATATCTCGAACATATTAATTTAATAAATTAAAATTAAATTTGAAATAAATTCAATATCTAATATAAAACGATAAAAAACACAAAATATAAGGGAATGTAGAACCTCCCAAATCATTTTGAATATAAAAATGCTTAAATATATGTTAATGATTTGAAGATATCTATAAACGTATTGTGCAATAAAATTGTTTTATATATAAATTCAACACTACTCATAAATATTAACTTTTATTATTATTATTATTATTTAATAAGAAATTATTTTATATTATATAACAACAATTAATAATATTAATTGATAGAAAAACAATAGAACATAATTTGTTAATTATCAATAAAAAATCATAATAACTAAAAATATAAATATTATTCAATACATATTATTAAAAGAGACTAAAAGCAACTAAACAGTTATGTTCATAATATTTTAAATCCAAAAATTAATTATAAAACAACCATTTAATATTAACAAGAAGAAAAGAAATATTTTATTTTATTTTATTTTATGTTTAAACAGAAATGAGTAATATTTAGATTAAATTTGTGCCCATTCGCAACAAATACTCGGGGAGTACATCGATTCAGAATCCAAATTTCATCAGATGTTTACTAGCTACAGACCCATTTCAACATAGATAATGCATATCGATGTTATTACAACAAAATTGATACATATAGGGGTTATCATATAAGCTGACTGGAAGAAAAACCAAAATTTCCTTGCAGAAAGGTCAATTAGATTCAGAAGTTGGCATGTTCAGATCTATAATCATCTTGTATATTGGTTCCAGAGGTTGATCTTGCATATTAGAAGTTCATTTGGCAAGCTTGAGGTCTAAAATGATCATATTGAGCACGTCCACCTCATCTTCCAACCTTAAAGTATGTTGTTGAAGAGCCAAGATACGATCTTCTTATTCAACTCGAGCATGATACATTTGACAAAATTTTGCTTGTAGGTCATTTTCAACCCTCTGCAAGGCCTCATGGGCCTCTAAAAACGGGGAGAAAGTGTAATCCCCAAAGGGGAATCCAAGAATGAGGAGGACATAATGTTGTAGATATGGGAGAAACCATAACCACATTAGATTGTGTGCAGAGGAAAATCTAGCCAACTCAAATCCACTGAATGTAGCAGATAATAGGCTAGTGGATAAAGAAGGGATAGAGGAGCCACATCCAAATTATTGTTAATAGGTTCTCGACGGAAAGGACTCCCAAACCAAACAAAATATCCTTTTCCCCAAAACTCGGTGCACAAACAATGCCACAAAAACACTTTGAAATTGAAATTTATTTGAACCAGAGACTTCCACTGGGAGACAAAAGGAAAGTAGCTAAATTTATAGCTGAAGACCATGAATAGGAAACCAATTAAATCGAACCTTCCCTCACACTTCTAACTACTTAGATTTTCAACACATGTGGCTTGGGTTTACCTTCTAACTGAATAATGAGTGCCAATCTAGTACCAATTGGAATGAAAAGACCAAGCTCTGCGAAGGAGCATTGTGAGCCATAGAGTCCCTTATGTCAGATAAACCACGAACTAAAGTTTTGAACCCATGACTTTCTAATTTCCAATGAAAGCGTGAGGACCTTGTGAAGAATTTGCTCACATATCCTCCTAGTGAAGGCCTCATTAGATGCCACAGTTGAACTAAAAGAAAGATTCCAGAACCAATACTCTGCCCACTTATAGGATAACAAATTCTCAAAACAATGCATTCATGAAAAATCTTGGGTTGGGTTTCAAGTCCATTTACACCACTACGCCTATCTTTCCACACGAGTTCATCATTTTACCATTAATGTCACATGTGTGACCACCAATGGAACTCATCATCTTTATGAGCTCAAGGTGATTCCAAGAAGTCAACAAAGGATCCTTGTAATTACAAGCATGTGAGGAGATGAAGATACCATGTGCATGGTGACATATTTCAATCGGTGCCACATTAATAGATTTCCTTCAGGGAGTCATTAACCAAAGGAGCATCCTTTCATGAATAATCGAGGTAGAAAGGACAACAACACGTGGATATGATTGCTTAACTAATAATAAGGAAGAGGGGATAAAAAATATGGGAGGGGGGTGGAACGAGGAGGTAGTAGAAGGAAAAAAGAGGAAAAGGGTAAGGGAATAGGGATTAGGGCAAAAGGGGGATAGGAGGGGGAGGAGCTAAGAGAGAAGCGGGGATAGGAGGCTCGTGGTATAAAAAGAGGAGCGAGGCCAAGGAGAAAGAGAGAAGAGGGGAGAGAAAAGAGGGGGGGTGGCTTTAGAGGACCAACATTTCAAACCCATGATTCGAAAAGGGATAAGATCTGAAGAAATCCAAACTTTAAATGTCATAAGGTCTTAGGGAATGGGACAAAAACCAATATTGCAACTAACTTCTAACTTGTCTTCTTCCAACGAGTAAGCTTTGTTTGCCTCTGAATCTTCTTCCACATTATTTATTCTAAGAATGTGATAAGCTTCTCTTCAGTGGAAAAACATTGTCAAACCTTTGATTCTATGGAGGATCTAAGAGAGAGAATTATCCATTGGTCTTCCATCTTTCGTGAGATACAAAATTGTGATTAGAAAATATCCTAGGACGATGAGGCATTTTATTCCTTTCTCCTTTGCAATACATAATCCTTGGAGGAGGCTATACATTTATGTCTGATTACTAGTCTTGTTTCCTATGCCCCATGCAAACTTAATTTCAGCTATTCCATCGGGATTCATTAAGATCCCTCTCCATCCTGTCACCCTTGAAAAGAAATATAATATTAATTAAAATAAATAAATAAATAAATTAGTTTGTAAAACTTCACTCAACTATAGTAAAAACAACTTAGTAAGTGGATAAATGTCAAAATATGAATTACAGATAGCTACATGATAGCATTTATGAAAAGCAACACGAAAATCGTTAATAATATGTGGAATTTCCTTAGTTTTAAGAGAGGAATACGATAATCCGCAAAATACATGATGTTTCTCAATAGAATATTTCCCTATATTTTTCGATCTAATGATGAAATGGGAGACTGCTCGTTGGGTTGATAATATGCATTCCATAAACCCGGTTAGCCATCTCTATTCAAAGAAATTGAATGAAAATGTTTTTCGATCAACGAAAAAACATATAATAATATTATCTTTGAGTTCAAACTTATGTGATTCATATTGTTTTGAGATAGTTCTTCCAGAATAATAACACCATGAATTTTTGATGGTGTGGTTATTCCTGAAGAAATATCTCAAAATAATAATGTTAGTTTAATCTAACAAGTAGATAAATTGGTTTCCATACTAACAAATAAAATACTTTTTTTTTATATAAAAATAATTTTATTCCAATGCAAATTATTAACATGGAAGAAATTTGCAAATACACATACACACAATCTTTATGGAAGGAATTTACAGGTAGCAATGCAAACCCTTCCCATATGCCAAATTCGAGAGAAGAAAACGCCTATTTTATCATGTACGACATGGACAATGGGCCTCCAGGCTTTCACCCGCTAATCCTTCCATATTCCGGGTGTATTTGGATACCTTTCAATGTAGTTACACATTTCATCATCGAATAATTTAGAAAATTAGGCATATTTAAGATAGATAATATCAAGGTTGTGAATGTAAAGTATATATAATTTGTAATTATTCATATAATCTTTGCAAAAAAAATAAATCTAATATTCCATACTCTATATGTGTTATATGATCTACCCTTAAGCAATATCTAATATGCCAACAACTTTTGCAATGAAAAAGCCTCGGATTCAACAAACATAGAACCTAAAAGAAATGTTGAAAATGCATGTTCTCAGTCTAATGGATAAGAACAATCGTACTCTAACTTGTATTTATTCCCATGTAGTTAGGTGAGTTATGGGATAGCCAATAGAATGTGCCTAGGGAAAAATCAATTTCTCTTTTCACGGAGAGAAATCGGTCAGATCGCCAGGGCAACTTAGTCCTTACCACTTAAGTGGAAATTATGCTTTCATAAAAAATGCAAATTGATATATGAAATGGAAAAATTAATTGCCAACTAAGGGGCAAGGAGTTGCATAAATTTTGGTGGGTAGTAAACACTAATAAGTCTGCACATTTACATTTTTACTCCTACTTATTAAAGTGCTAAAGAATACATGGCGCAAAGGCTACAATGAGACCTTCAAATTTATGGTCCAATCAAATGTTTGAAAAATATTTTTTGTAATAATATTGAAAAATAAATATATATTTTTCAAAGTTAAACATTATATGTATATTATAAATTATATTGGTCAATGCTAAATCAATAGTAGTCAACCAGAAAATCGACTATTAAATTGTGTATATATTTTTTTAATGTTGATGAGTAGAAATATGAACGTTTCTTGTTGCGTTGGACAGGATTCTAATTTTACACCCATTATCATTCACGATGAATTTTCACAAGCTAAGAAACCCTGTGATTACGACGAGGGTTGCATTACACGTAAAATTATCTCTCATATATATAGATCATTTCGTGTTGAAGTGTCATTATTATTCTCCTAACTATGGAGTCTTGTTTTATTCATGTGTTAGGTAAATATGAGGTGTAAATGTTTTGAAATTTGTATTGAGTTTATATATTGATGATAGTTTCGATAGCTTCATTTTGAAGCTTATATTTATATGTGTTCATATTTATCAATATTTTCAATATGCTTTAATTTATATTTATATTTTTAATAATATATTTTTAAAAATATTTGTAATATACATGTTTTATATTGAAGCTTATATTGGTAATATTTCTGATGGTTTTAATCATTTTTAATTTATTTTTATAATTTTAAAATAATATTTGTGATATAAATATAAGTTTTAATATATTTTATTATTATAACACTAGATTATTTTAATACAAAAATTATTAATATAATATAATTAAGTTAGAAAGAAAGAGTTATTATATTAAGTTGAAAGAGAGAGTTATTGCTTTTTTAGGGAGAGATATATTGGTTAGTTTGTGTGACAAGTTTTATATATTTTATTTTTTTTATGTAAAAAAATTATCTTAATTTTATTCATAATAAAATGGTAAAGTTACATTTTGCATATATATTACAAGAGTTTGTTTAAGAGATATCTTAATAACAACTTTAAATTTTAGTTTGTCAGAGCAAAAAGAGCCAAATAAAATAGTGCAAATATCATCTAAAATACCTAAATACAACAACAAGACAACCCTAGTTCCTGGACAAAAGGTGGCTAGTGGTCAAGCCCATAGGCCAAACCATGAGCAATGAAAAGAACGAGCTCAGATCGGGCATTCAAAGCGAGGAAGCAATGGAAATCCTCAGCTTCTAAAAACAAAAGTTGAACAAGTACATGGCAGTCAACAACTAAAAACACACTTGTTGAAATCCCACAGGATCTTGTCATATACCCCTCCTTCCACTATACTCATGTACTATAATTTTTTTCTTTTACTAAGAATATATTTTTTTATACTCGGAATATATCCTTACTATGAATAGCTCAGCGACCACATGCATCAGATTAATTATTATGGTCTCTTAAGTTTCTATTGGAATACCTATGTTATGCTCCCTGATTTTAATGCAGGGTTACAACTTACGATGGCAGTAACCCACCTTACCGATTATAGGGAAGACACACACACACTTGGCATTTGTTTAATTTCCGAGATAGCCATTCACTTAGTGTTATTACTCTAATTTGGTAGTCTTGCACATGGTGTTAACACCCTAGGTTTCCTAAACACCAAGGCACATACCCACCCATGCTTTATTATTCATGTGCATTGGTATTAAAAAAGAAACAATGAGGATGATTATAGTATTCTATGTATGGTTAATGCTTTAACTCCTAAAATATGATCGTATTATTTCTTATTTAAAATCGTTATAATGCACATGTCAAAGGATATGAATGACGGTTTGTCAAAGGATATGAATGTTCGTTATAATGCACATGGGAGGCATAGACCTTGGTTCATGTGCACGACTGAGATGATGCGACTGGATCCAATGGTGTTAGAACATCCTTCGAACCCTAAACTCATTCACTCCTATTTCCCTTGACATTTGGCGATTTCCGCTCTGCTTTGAGCCATGCCAAGTAAGGCTTAGGAAATCGAACAATAGTTTAGTTTTACCATGCATTTCTAGTAGCACCCTAAACCTCTGTCCAAAATTTCCTTTACTAGTTCATTTCACATGACTGATAATTTTGTTCAGGTTATTATTTATTTAACAGAGGAAACTGTGATAGAATTGTAGTATTCATAGATTTCGAGAGGTTTGATTCGTAATCCCCAAATTGTCGAGGCACCCCTCATGTTGATTTCTGGCATAAGGAGCGGCCAACACTCCACAAGTAAATTTTGCCAACTCAGCACAATGGACATGACCCAGCAAGATTTATGTGGAATAGTATTTTTATCCATTGGTTGATTCCATACTAGTGCCTATCGTACTAACTCTTGGTTTTTCCTATTTTGTAGGTACGTATTGTTGATATGTAAAAGTAATCATTACCCAAAGCAACCAACTTCATCTAGGGTGGCCAAAAAATTCCTTTTTCCACTAGGCTGGGTTCCAAACCCCCCTTTTTAGTGGTTCATTTGTCACTGGATTTGTTTTTTTTATACAGAGATGGATTGGAATGCATCTCTCTGATACCCATCCCTGTAAGTAATTCGTTTACTGTTATTTTGATCCAGGTGGACATTGGTGGCCACCTACCAAGTCCACTTGGACCCCCACCATTGTTTCTCTTAGCTTTTTTAGTTTCCTTAATTGTAGCGCAACTTACTATTTTTAGCAGTTTTTCGGGTCCTGAACTTCCAAAGCCATTTTGAGGCCCTACACAATGTTTTTTGGGAAAACTGGGAGCAACATGGGTACATGGATCAATGTTTCTCTTCCCAAAGTTGTAGTTCTTGGATAGATTTTTCTAACAAGATATTATGCGCGTCAAACAAAGATCATATGCCAAAGTTATGACCCCGAGAAGTTGATGTACCAATTTACACAAACGTGGCCCACAGTTTGGCGTTTCATCTTCTATGGTTAGGTCTTGCCAACTTCCACTGGAGCTTCATGTTGGGGTTTTCTCATATCACTTGGCCCTTGAGTAAAGTCACCAAGGGACGAGCGAAAGCAAAATTATTTTGGTCTGAATCTTAGCAAAAGGCATTCACAGAGTTGAAAGATCACCTTTGCATGACACCAGTGCTCGTGTTACCATATTTGCAACAACCATTTGAGGTCGAGACAGATGCCTCTGACTATGCTATTGGGCAGTCCTTACTCAACATGGGCATCCAGTGGCATATCACAGTGAGACACTTTCAGACACAGCCTGAAAGTATCCCACTTATGACAGAGATGTATTCCATTGTGTAGGCTTGCCGACAATGGAAGCATTACATTTTGGGGAAGGAAACGGTCATCCACACAGACCACCGACCCCTGCAATTCATACAAACCCAAGGGAAATTGCAGAATGATCGCCATCATAAGTGGTCTACATACTTGCAACAGTTCCATTTGAATATCAAGTATAAGAAGGGAAGCACCAATAATGTTGCAGATTTCCTTAGTCGACGACCGATCATGGCGTTAACCACCGTGCTCAACTCTTGTGGGCATGAGACTTCTGATTGGACACTTCTCTACAAAAGCAACCCAGAATTCAGCCACACATACCAGACACTCTTGGAGGGTCGGCAAGTTCTAGATTTTCACCTCCAGGATGCACTGTTATGCCACCTGGGTCACCTTTGTGTTCCTTCAAGAAAGCGTGCGAAGATGATTTGGGAAGCACACTACAGTCGAGCTGCTGGGCATTTTGGGGTCGAGAAAACGGCGGCAATACTGCAAAAGTTTTTCTATTGGCCAAATCTTCGACAGGATGTCGAGAAGTACATCAAATCATGCACTGCCTGCGCCATTGCCAAACCGACCATCAAGAAGCAAGGCCTTTATACCCTGCTGCCTACCCCTAGTCGACCTTGGGAATCCATATCCATGGGTTACATGTCAGTCCTTCCTTCCACTAAGCATGGAAATGACTATGTTTTTGTGGTCGTCGACAGGTTCTCAAAGATGGCCATTATGGCGGCCTGCAAGAAGAATATCACAGTAGAAGCCACTGCTAAACTCTTCTTTGAACGAGTGTGGGTGAACTTTGGGATCCCACAGTCTATCATCTCAGATCGGGATAGTCGGTTCCTCAGTGCATTGTGGTCTAGTCTCTGGTCGATGTTGGACACCAAACTCACTAAGTCCAGAGCCTTCCATCCTCAAACTAATGGCCAGACAGAGGTTGTCAACAAGATGATTGTACACATTCTGTGTATGTACAACTAAAAGCATCCACGCACATGGGACGAGAGCCTCCCCTATGTTCAGCATAGCTACAACTGAGCTCTTCACAGCTCGACTGGCCATAGCCCTTTTTAGGTGGGCTTGGGATTCCAGCCACTATGTCCCATTGATGTGGCCATGCCATTTGCAGCTACTCACACAGATTCGACTCATGTCCAATCCAAAATAGATAAGGCAACTAGCTTCATTGAGCACATCTAACATATTCGCCATCAGGTCCATGAAATTCTAGAGAAATCAAATGGCAAGTACAAGCAGCAACATGATCAACATCAGGTGCCACACAAGTTTCAGGTGGGCAACAAAGTCTGGTTGCATTTGAAAAAGGAACGCCTTACCGGAGCTTGTCTGAAACTGAGACCACTCCGATATGGTCCTTACACCATTACCAAGGCTATGGGAGACAATGCATTTGAGCTCAGCATTCCCCCATTCCTTGGCTTGCACCCAGTGTTCAATGTGGACTGCCTTCAACCATACTTTCCACCATTACTAGACACATCCGACATTGTAGAACAACTCACACCCACAGAATTAAATCCAGATTGCATGGAACAAGCTGCAACTGATCGGATCATGGACACACAGATCAATCACACTCGCCAACAAAATATCCAACTGTATCGAGTTGTCAAAGCAGGCCAACTTCTTCACCAGGGACCAAGTTCAGCAGATGTTTCCTCATCTCATGGAGGAACTCAACGCAATGGGGACTATTGCTTCCTAAGGGGGGAGGAATGATCCAGGTGGATATTGGTGGCCACTTGCCAAGTCCACTTGGACCCCCACCATTGTTTCTCTCAGCTTTTTTAGTTTCCATAATTGTAGCAAAACTAACTATTTTTAGTAGTTTTTTGGGTCCTGAACTTTTGGAGCCGTTTTGAGGCCCTAAACGACATTTTTCAGGGAAACTGGGAGCAACATCGGCGCATGGACCGATGTTTCTCTTCCCAAAGTTGTATTTCTCAGACAGATCTTTCTAACGAGATATTGTGCGCGTCAAACAGAGATCATATGCTAAAGTTATGACCCCGAGAAGTTGATGTACCAATTTACCCAAACGGGGCCCACAATTTGGCGTTTCATCTTCTAGGGTTAGGTTTTTTTTATGTTTAGGGTTTTCCATTATTTCTCAACAATAAATAGGCCTTCGAGCCTCATTGTAACACAATTGAGAGGCATGTAGCCGCCACAACTCTTCTCAGTGATAAGCTACCATGGCCCTAGCTGGTTTATTTCCATTTATGTTTGTAAGCATATTTCATTATTTTACATTAATGAAATGAAGTATTATTTCCACTACATCTCTGTGTTTATGGTTATCTCTGTAATTTGTTGTGTTCCTGTTTAAATCAGGATCGGAAATAAACCAGCTAGGGTGATGGTAGCTTATCTCTGAGAAGAGATGTGGTGACTACATGTCTCTCAACTGTGTTACAATGAGGCTCGAAGACTTATTTATTTTTGAGAAACAATGGAAAACCCTAAAAATCCAAAAACCTAACCCTAAAAGATGAAACGCTAAACTGTGGGCCCTGTTTCGATAAATTGGTACATCAACTTCCCAGGGTCGTAACTTTGGCATATGATCTCTATTTGACGCGCATAATATCTTGTTAGAAAGATCTGTCCAAGAACTACAACTTTGGGAAGAGAAACATTGGTCCATTGACTCATGTTGCTCCCAGTTTTCCCAAAAAACGTCATTTAGGGCCTCAAAATGGCTCTGGAAGTTCAGGACCCGAAAAACTATTAAAAATAGTAAGTTGTGCTACAACTAAGGAAACTAAAAAAGCTGAGAGAAACAATAGTGGGTGTCCAAGTGGACTTTGTAGGTGGCCACCAATATCCACCTGGATCATATTTAGTCATTAGTTTCATTTGGCCATGATAGCCTTATATTCTCATCTACTCTTCATGGAAGACTACTTGTTCAGTTTGAGTTATGTTCGAATTTGGTGGTTTCTTTTTTTTTAGGCTTTGATATGGGTGACCAAGTCTCTGTATCTCTACACCCCTCGGCCATCTTGTTTTTCGATCCCACAACGTTCTTTTAGAAGCATGTTAAAGGCACAGTGTGGCCTCTATTTTGAACCAGTGCTCTGTATATATATGCATAGTCTTCCTTTGTGTACTTCATGATACTAAAATGTATTTGAATAAATCTGAGTCCATTTGCTATTACATAAAATAGATGTCAATAGTGAAAATTATAGTTTTTTTTATCTCATATCAATATAATTTTCCTTATACATTTTATTTCCTCTTTTTGGGTTATATGTTGCAGTTTGCGCGCTCCTATGTTCATATCCTTGTCTGTTCCATAAATTTTGTGCTTCCTTCCTGGTATTACTATAATTTATAATGAATGGTTGCTAATTAGTGCCTGTAGACACATGCAATTATATATATATATATATATATATATATAGGTATACCTTTTTTCCTTTGACGAGTGGATGTTTTATGCATATCTACATGTATAGTATCAAGGATGATAGTGATTTCTGTGTATATAGAAATGTACAATCTCCATGTTGGTTCAGTTTGTGGTTAAGCAATATGCGATATTATTTCTCCTTTTAATCTGTTAAACTATACTATTTAAATTCCAGTATATATTACCATTGCAACTCCGTATTAGCTACCCAATTGGTAATATACTGTGTTTATGTGAATGATTGTTCATTGATTTTCTATTTTGATGTCTATATATGAATGTTCTACTTACATCTTATAGTTGTTAAGTGTGTTGAGTAATTTCAATTTCTTATATAGAAGGAACTTTCATCTCATGTTTGTATGATATAGGGTCCAACTGGTCTATTTCACTTTCTATGCGATTTTCCCCGGTATAGTATTTTCTTTTTTTTCTTCAGCATAATTTAAATACACGGAATGAAAATTAAAGCTTGTAAGTGTTGACCACTATACCTTTCACAACTTGCTCCCTCTAACTCCATTTGTCAAAATTAATCTAGTAACTCAATTTCTCTTATGTGACTTACAAATCGATTCATTATTAAATCCACATGCAACATAGGAGTAGGATTAACCAAATTTTATCCTAATAAAATCAATAAGTAATAGGGTTCATATTCTAACTGATTAGCCCTTTTAACCGATGCATCTATTTGATTCCAAAATACCTGCATCGCTACGGAGATTCATTTCTTCTAAAGGGCTTAGCTTAAAAACTATAGAAAACCTCTAAATTACAATGATCACATATGATCGTTTCTGATGAAAGAATAAAATACAATTAATTCACATCAAATCATCAATAGAAGTACTTGGGAATTCCACACCTGTCTCCACCCAACCTAGAACTGCTTCCTCCAGTTCACCCTTGAGCTAAGAAGTTCACACAAAGGATTCAACAACCATCCTGTTGATCCCCTCAACATGTATTTAATATCTTTCTTTCATGATAAGGTTGTGTTTAGCGACGTCCCGCTTTTGTGGATTTTCTTATCCAATTTCCTAGGATTTTCCATAAAATCCTGCCTTTCTCTCCCACATGCTTTTAGGCTTTCCTACGCTTAGAATATTTCTCCCGCTAAGAAACTTAATGGATATTTCTTTCCCATCCATTAAGCTTATCTAGAATTTTATTCTAGATTACTTATCATGAAAGAATTATCAAATCTCATTTATCAATGATATTTTTATCTTTATTTTATTTTGGCAAGAATCTCGTTTCTAGGTGTCTCATTCCCAAATACATACATCTTATTTATTTACTTATTAATAAATAACCATTTACATAATTAATTCAATATTCTTCTTTGGATTTTCTGCCATTCTTTCTAACCCAACTCAGTCTAACCAGAGTGGTTTTACCACAACGGAGGGATATTACATTCTCCCCCCTTTTATTAACATCATCCTTGGTGTTCATGGTCCAATTCCTTTTCCCTGAGCTTTGTTGGGTAACTTTTCATTTTTATGCCTTTCTTATTCTTGTTGCCAAGTATCCCTTTTGAAAGTAAGATACTTCCATCATACTTAATCCCGAACTATTTTTCGATTGCAAAATCCGATCTCTTTCTCCTCCAGGATAACAGAAAGGTTTTGTTTGCAGGTCCTCCTCAGGTTTCCCCTGCAACATTTATCAATCCCGTACATGAGATCCATTATGTACATACATTCTTAAGTATCGATGCATGAAATATTATAATTACCATATGACTGGTAATGCTAACTAATATAGTTGATAAACTACAAATCATTGCACATGGTCCACAAACCCGCGGTGCTACTTTGAACAGGTACCCATTTTCATGGTACCGAACAAAAATATGAAATTCCCTTGATAGCACTGAGAATTTCTTTGTCCAGTTTTTCATTACTGCCAATGTCTCACTTGGGTCTCAAGTGTCTCCACTTTATTTGCTTTGTGCAACCTCTCCAAGCTGAACACATATATTTTTTCATTCATGACATGCTTCTTTCCTAGTACGCATTTACACATGCTACCATATGATATGTGCATTTCATATGTACTCAACAACTATTCATACACATCTAAAGAATATTAGTAACAATATAACATTATAACAATACCATACCATATATGCTTTTCCTATAATCCTTCACCTAGTTTTGTGACCATTGTTATATGTGACATTCAAAATATAGAATGGCATGTTCACATTTCTCACATAGGGGTAACCATTATCAAGGTACCATTTATAGCATGTTATAAAGTGGATATAATTGCATTACTCATATCTATACGATTTTAGCCCTTTTTTTATATAACCATTCACAATCACTAATGTTGGCAGTCCAAGAATATTTTTTCGTTCACCAATTTTGATTTAGAATAATGTACTTCACATGATATTAATCCTTTCCTCTTTATTCATTCCACTATACATATTTCTAATCTTGAACTTGCGTTTGGGATCGTTTCATTCTTATTATGACCAAAAATTTCCAGAGCTTCTTAGCCCTTGTTAGGTACTAATTCACTTTATCCTTTTTCTCACTATATGGATGTCTTGCACATCTAGGCTGTCAGACCAGGCAGTAACTTCATAAGGCAAAAATGATTCGTGTGTTCTATTCCATCAGGTAGGTCTTCATTATATACATGAGGGAGAGACTATTCAGTTCATCTCCCGATGACTGTTCATATTTCCTATTTATCTATTTACATAAATTCACCCAATCACAAGGATTAGGTGTCAACATTCCTCCCCTTAATCTGAAGGGATGTTGGTGAGTCCAAGCATCATTCTGAATCTTTCAAGCTTTTCTCTTCCAAGCGCTTTGGTGAAGATGTCTGCAATTTGCTTATTTGTGGAACAATGACGGAGATGGATTGTTTTGGCCTGAACATGATGTCGAATCAGATGATATTTAGTATTGATGTGCTTCGTTCGATCATGGAACTTTCCGTTCTTGGCCAAATTTATTGTAGAGGTATTATCAATCATGAGTGGAGTTGATTGTACTTGTTTTACTTGCAAATCTTCAAGAATTTTCCTGAGCCACACAATTTCTTTTGTTGCTTCAGTTGCTGCCACATATTTTGCTTCTGTTGTGGAATCTACTAGAACTGATTGTTTGTGTGATCTCCAAGAGATAGCTCCTGATCCAAGACTCATAGCATATCCTGAAGTTGATACCCCAGTTTCTTTGTCTCCATCGAAGTCTGAATCAGAGTATCCAATCAAGCTGAAGTCGTCCACCTATGTATACTTGATTCCAAAGTCTTGAGTTCCCTTCAAGTACCTTAGAACTCTTTTTGTAGCAGACCAATGTCTCTCACAAGTCTTTTGCATAAACCTGGAGAGGATTCCAACAACAAACGAAATGTCTGGTCTGGTAGTAGTTAGGTAGTTGAGACTTCCTACAAGCTGTCTATACTTTTTTGCATCCTCAAATTCTTTTCCTTCAATAGATGTGAGCTTTAAGTTTTGTTCCATTGGAGTAGTAAGAGGATTTCACCCTGTCATGCCAAACCTGTTCAACAGATCTCCAATGTCTTTCTTTTGAAAAAGAAATATGGACTTTGGATGTTGGGTTACTTCAATTCCAAGATAGTAATGAACATAGCCCAAATCAGTCATTTCAAAACTTTTCCCTAATTCCTTCTTTATGGATGCAATGTAGCTTTCATGGTTCCATGTCATCAAAAGATCATCTACATATACCACAAGATATACAACTGTTTTTCCAACTTTCTTGACTAATAAAGTTGCATCATCAAGATCAAAATGTTTGGAATTGAGTTTCAGAAGATGCTCAGTTAGTTTTTCGTACCAAGCTCGCGGTGCTTGTTTGAGGCCATACAAGGAGTTCACAAGTTCGCATACTTTATGTTCATGTAATTTCACAGTAAATCCTTCAGGTTGGGACATAAAAACATTCTCTTTTAGATCTCCATTCAAGAAAGCAGTTTTTACATCCATTTGATGGACTTTCCAACAGTTCTGAGTTGCTAGTGCAAAGAGTGTCCGGATGGTAGCCCATTTTGCTGTGGGGGCAAACGTCTCCTCATAATCAGCCCCTTCCTTCTTTGCAAAACCTTTTTCCACAAGCCTAGCTTTGTGCTTGTCAAGTGAGCCATTAGCTTTATACTTGTCCTTGTAGACCCACTTGCAGCCAATTGGTTTGGTTCCTAATGGAGGATCAACTAGCTTCCAAGTGTCGTTTTTTTATGAGGGCATCATACTCCTTTTGCATCGCTTCTTTTCATTCATCATGAGAAGCAGCTTATTTGAAGGAAGTTGGTTCAAAATCTGTAGACAAGTTCAATTCACAATCATAAGAAACATCCATATCAACAGGTGAATTAGAGTCATCTACATCACCTCCATTTTGCCGATTTGAATTTCTGGTTTCTTTCTTTCCAACTTCATTGGGATGAACACTTTCAAGTGTCTTTGTCAGCCACTTTGGGGGACCTTTCTCAGATGGTCTAGGCTGCTCCGTTGATTGAGTTGGGACTGAATCAAGATTGAGCCTCCCAATTCCATCAATTACATCACTTAAAGCATCATCCGTTGTTGGAGTTTCATGCGGGAGAGAGTGTTCTTCAGAAGAAGATTCCATAGGTTGATCTAGTATAGGAACCCCCCCCTTCAAGATGTGGAATCTGATTATCAAATTCTTGAAATGATTTTGATTTTGTGAATCTATCCAAGCGATCAAGTTGCCGCTCAACAACATTGTCAGTTTTGGATGATTCAAGGAAAATTACATCTCTAGATACAACAAACTTCTTATTTACTTCACCATAGAGGCGGTATGCTTTGGAGGTGTTTGAATACCCCAGGAAGATACACTTACGACTTCTAGCACCAATTTTGTTTCTATGTACCTTTGGTATCAAGGCATAACATGTGGAACCAAAGACCCTGAGATGCTTTACTGAAGGAACATGCCCATACCACATTTCATAAGGAGTCTTGTTTCTAATAGCATTATATGGACATCTATTCTTTATATATGCAGCACATAGAACAGTATCAGCCCAAAACATTATCTTTACATTTTTGAAGAAAATCATGGATCATACCACATTTAAGATTGTCCTATTCATTCTTTCAGCTACACCATTCTATTGGGGATTATAAGGCACAGTTGTTTGATGTTTGATCCCATGTTGGCGAAGATAGTTTTCAAATTCATTTGATGTGTATTCTTTTCCATTATCAGTGCGAATAGACCCAATATGAGATTGTGCATCATTTTCAATCCATTTATGAAAATTCTTGAATGTTTGAAAAGCATCAGATTTGTTCTTCAATAAATAAACCCAACACATTCTGGTGTAGTCATCAATAAATGTCATGATATATTTATTTCCATTTGCAGAAGGAATAGGCATTGGACCACATAAATCTGAATGAATGAGTTCAAGTTTTCTATGTGCTCTTGAATGTGAATCATGAAAAGACTGTTTGCTATGCTTTCCTAGAATGCAAGCATCACATTACTTAAGTTTCCTAGGAATTGTAGGCAAACCAGCAACACCATTTTTCTTCAACAAGCGGAGGCTATCATAGTTCAAATGTCCAAATCTAGCATGCCATAATAAACTTGATGGAAGTGTACCTTCTTCATGATGAGAATTGTATGAGAAATGTTGTGCATGAGCAGAGGTTCCTTGCATCTTGAGAAGCCTTTCTTCTTCTATTCCCCTCATGACAAGTGAGTGGTCAGGTGCTTTTCTTACCTCAAGATTGCCATCAAACATATGAATGGAGTGACCTTGCTGGCGGATGTTGACCAAGGACAGCAAGTTTCTCTTCAGCTGTGGGAGATATAGAACATGATGCAGAAGAAAGTCTGGAAGACCAGGCAGTTTAAGCCTGATTGTGCCAAGCCCTGATGGCTTGATTTTTGATTGGTCTGCAAAGTATACTGCTCCATCAACATTGTCAGTGAAATCTTCAAAAAAATATTTTCTATGAGTCATGTGGCAAGTTGCTCCTGAATCAAGCAACCAATCATTTTTCCAAGAAGCAAGTGAAACATTAAATAAATCTTCATTTACTCCAATGTTACATTGTGCCACAACATAGTGAGCGGATTCAGGTGCTTTACCTTTGTCTGTATCATCAGTTTTGCCTTTTTGTTGGTTTCTTTTCTGCTCAATTTTGTCCCATGGTAGCTTGCATATAGAAGCATCATGTGATCCATTTCTTTTGCAGCATATGCAATGCAAATCTGCCTTTTCTCCTTGAGAATGGCTGCCCCCCCTACCTCTGAAATAACTTCCTCTTCTTATTCGACCACCTCTTCCTCTTGTAGAATCTTGAGCAGGATGCTTTTCTTTATGAGCAAGGCACATAGCCTCTTCAGAAGATTCAGGGGTTGTCTTCTTTCCAAAAGTTTCCTCTCTTTTAGCAAACTTTTTCACAAGAGAGTCAAAGGTTATATCTTTGAGATTTCCATTTGCTTGCAATGATTCAAGATAATTGGAGTAAGTAGGATAAAATGCCTTGAGAAAAGCAATAAGAGGAATATCCAATTCAACCTTAGTGGATTTGATATCATGCATTATAGACTTTACTTCAGATGCAAGAGAAAGAGGATGATTATTTTGCAGTTAAAGAGTGAAGAGTTTAATCATGAGTTGAACAACTTCAAGTGCAGAATGTGAGTCATAGAGTTCTTTCAGCTTTTGTAAGGCTTCAAAGGCAGTTGAATATGATGAAATATGGAGACTCACCTCTTCATTTACAGATGCTACGATTAATGCATAAGATTTTTTGTTCTTGTTTTCCCAAATGACGAGCTCTTTGTCTGAGGTAGTCTGTATTGGTTCATTGTCTCCGTCTCTAACACACACTCCTTTCCACAACTCATTGAAAATGAGGGTGTGTTTTATCATCCAGTACCATTCAGGATAGTTCTCCTTTCCAGTGAGAACTATTCCCACCATGGATATGATTGAATGCATTCTGTAAAAAAATTATTTCTACTGATAGAAAAATACTTCTGCTAGCAAGAAAAGAATCTGTGTACTGTAAAAAATACTTCTGATGGCAAAGAGCAAAACTATATTTTATCCATATAGAATATCACCATTTATATTTTCAACCCTATTTCATACAATATATCAAGCATCCATGCCCTTGACAAAAAGGAACTGCTCACTGCACCATTATCAATATATTGTATTCCTTAAACCCAGAATGACTAATAAAATAAGGAAAAAATCTTGAGAAAAATTGTTTCTTTCCAATATATTATCATGCTCAACGCCCTTTTTTTTTCTTTAGTGATACCAAGGCTATTCAAACACCTTCACAATCTCAACATTTAGCACACAAAGATAAACTATTACTCCTTTCAATGCATACGAACCAACACCATTCCAAGACTTAACCTTAATGCCTCTGCTCTGATACAATCATAAAAATATGAACAGATTTTTTTAGGAGCTCAATGCGCAGGAGCGGCAGAAAATACAGAGGCTTTCGGGAAATCACCCATCAAGCATCTCCCCTTTCATGACTAACCATGATTACATCAGTCCCTTATGCATTGGATTGACCTCAAATCAAACCATTACAGCAAACCCTCATTGAAAAACTATGTGCGTATTAACAACACTGTAACTGTATTAATACCAACTGTATTAACCTGAAGATAATATGCAAAAAAAAAAATGTGAATGGGAACGAAGTTGGGCAGTATGGGCGGTGTAACCATGAACCATCACATAGTATTCAACCATATTCCAAAAATAGCGTATAGCCAAAAAACACTCAACATATATATATACAAGCGTTCTTCAAAACAGGAGTAGCATTCTCCACCAGAGCAGCGTTCAAATTAGTGGAGTAGCATTCTTCACAATCGTTACTAATCTCATATGCACTTTTAAATCGCTAAAACATTTCCAAGTAGGAAAATTTCACTGCTATTTACTGCAACATCGATGACAGCCTCACGATGGCTCTTGGGGCCACGCAGCAAGAGAATCGTCCTTTGAAACCAGAACAAAATGCAGCAAGAGCTATTCCACCGAAACGTCTTCAAAAAATATTCTAGAAGCCGTCCCTCTCTCAACGCTTTCTGAATTTAGGCAGTAAGAACAATGAACAGACTATGAACACACTGCGCAGTAGACAGAGAGGACAGAGGGCACAGTAGACAGTGGACAGAGAGCAGTAGACAGTGGAGTTACAACTATTTTGGGAGCTGGCTCTGATACCATGTCAGACCAGGCAGTAAATCCATAAAGCAAAAATGATTCGTGTGTTCTATTCCATTAGGTAGGTATTCATTATATACATGAGGGAGAGACTGTTCAGTTCGTCTCCCGATGACTGTTCATATTTCCTATTTATCTATTTACATAAATTCACCCAATCACAAGGATTAGCTGTCAACATAGGCAAAGAATATTCTACATGTTCATCTTATATTACATCCCAGAATGACTGAATCTAGACTCTTCTTATAACATTTCCACTTGTTTTCTTGCGTGGACTTTGACATTGGTTACACTCCACATTACTATTATTGCGGGTATTTAGATATTATCCTTCAAGGAATTTTCTAATTCCTTAGTCAAGGAGATCACTCATGTAGCTATTTATTACCTTGATACCATATTCCCAAAATCTTATCAGTTGTTTTAAGGTTTTCATTCAAAAGATCCTTGGTAGTTTAATTCCTGACCCCTAAAGGTATAATTTTTAGAATATTGTTGCTAGTAGTATTCATTTCCTTGATAATGATGGTTTAGTTGTCTTATTGTGCATATCAACTATGCTTCAGAATATTTATTTTTCTATACTTTGTGTATGTTACTTGCAAGCTACTATGTAATAGCCCTGGTGAAAATTTCATGTAATAAAAGTTAATATAGGAAAAATAAGACCACTGGTAAGGGACACTTATTCCAAGTTGAATGTTGGGCAAAGACATCCTGGTGGGAATCATTGGATGTGTGTTTTGGCTAAGGAAAAATGGCAAAGGCTAAGGAAAAGACATTAAAAGGCAAAAAGGCATTTTTGGCACATTTATTTATGAAAATAAAGGAAATTAGGAGAAAAGTAAGGTGAAAGGTCACAAGTTTCATGTGAGGAGGAAAATGAAGGAAAATAATGGAAATGAAGAAATTAGAGGCCTCATTAATAAAAAGGATTTTGAGGACCAGTGGGAAAAATTTTTCTAACCTTTTGGTTAGTTCAAGTTTGGACCTCTCTCATTATTCTCTCTCTCTCTCTCTCTCAACCTTGGTCACTTAGAGTTTTTTTAGAGCACTCTAGATTTGGATCCAGGAAGGAAAAGAAAGAAAAAGGAAAAGCAAGGAAAGCAAGGATCAAGAAAGAAGAGAAGGATTAGGAAACTTCAGTAGGAATACTTGCATGTAACCTTTTGCATATGTGATTTCCTAGTTGGTTTTGACATGCATGGCTTTTCATGTTGGTGTATGGTTCTCTTGCTATCGGCGGCATGGTCTTGTTGGGTTATGACAGTGGTTTTCAACCTAGCCTTCACTTTTTCCGGATGTCATGGTATGTTGGGATGTTTATCTTGGTTTTGAGCTTTGGTTTTTCAGATGGATTTCGGAATCCAGGGTAGAGGTGGCCTCAAGGTTCATTCCCAAAGGCCTAGGAATCCATTGACATACTTTGGCAAGATACATGGTAAAGTCTAAGGGAGAAGAATCGGTTTAGGGCCTGGTTATCAGATTTTGGATTGCGGTAAAGCCTGAGAGACTGGTCTCAGTTTAGGGCCTAGTGATCCGGGTTTGGATTGCGGTAAAGCCTGAGAGACAAAGAGACAAAAAATTCCTCAAGGATAGTGATGGATTCTAGATGGAATTCCAAGTTTGGTTTGGTTGCGATTAGACCATCAATTTTGGTGTGATCAGTTTGGTGAGGGTGGAGGTGGTTTAAGCTTTGGATTCCCTTGGTTGTTATTGGATTGGTTTTTCTAGGAGATCCCACATTCATGCTTGGAATATGGCATGGGGGTGAATATATGAAAGAGAGATTTGGTTCAGCTAAGTCTATGGTCGGGTGGTACATGGAAGTCCCCAACTTGGTCGGATTTGCCTATGATTAATAAAAGTTAAGTTCCTTTAATTTTTAACTGGTTTATATGTGGATTTAATGGTTATCATATCTCTGATATTTATATGGTTTTATACTGGTTATAAGCATGGTTAAATGATTGCTTCATGTCATGGTTATTTCATGTATTTACTTGTAATTGTTAAATGGATGGATGCAAGACCTAATTGATGATATAATAGTTCAATGGAGAAGGACGTGATCCTTTTGGTTATGTTTCATAAGTTCTTTCAGTTATTTATGCTTTGTCTTGTATCTTAGACCTATAGGTTGCATTGATGCCAAATGTTTGACAGAATTTTAGTCTCTTTTGGGGATGCTCAGGCCTAGTCCTGAGGTTGATTTTTTATTTATCATCATTATATCATGTCTTTGATGGATTCTGAAGGTTGTAGTAAGTTTTGGGCAGAGGCCGGGATTCTGGGCTAGAAAATTGGCTCAAAGCTCGGGGTCGTTGGCACAAGTCTATTGAGAAAAGTCCATAGTCGCAGACACATAGGCCTATGAGAGCGAATTTGGGTTGTTGGTCATTGTCTTACCTATAACATGAGAGAAAATTTGAGTAAAAAGGCTTAAAACATTAGTGGGACCTAGGGGCAAGATGTCTGAATGGCTGACATGTCTCTTGGTGGTGTTGTTGCTTATGTGGATGGGTTTGTTTGATATTTTCCATCAATTCCATTTCCTTAAGGTTGCGAAGGAGATTGAATCCCTTATAGTGACCTCTCTCATCATATGTTTGCCCCGATTGGTTGGTTGCTTGGGTGGACCTCGGAGGAAGGGGTGTTACAAATTGGTATTAGAATGTGGTTGTGCTCTCCTTGGGTGAATGTCTTATTCATGCATGCATGTCAATTGCATGTGTGTCTCTTACACTTGCATTTCATGTGCGTCTTGCATTGCATCATGCTTACCATGGTTGTAGTAAGGTTATCATGAGGAGCTTCATGTTGATTTTATGGAATGCATCATCAGGAGTATATGACTAGTTACATGATTATATGCATCTTGATTAATACTTGTATGTTAGGTTGCATTCTTGTATGTTTGATTACATGTATTAGTCTTGTAGGTTGGTTACAAGAATTGTTCACTCATGCTCGACTACATGCGTTCATGTGTGTGTAGTTGATTAGGCATTCCTTATGCATGTTGATGGTTGCATGTGGCAATGCATACAATGTAGTAGTGGTTGTTTTCATGCATGAGGTCATGGTTTGTAAAGTTGATATGGTCATGCATTGATGACTAGACTCTAGCTAGAATGATGTGAATAAGGTTTGGTACTCATGTGTTATATGTCTATATGTAGTTTTCATGCATGTATGGTCTTGGTTTTAATTATGCATGAATAGTAAGTCAAACATGCCTTGTGAAGTCATGGTATTCAATTTAGGTCAGCATGGTGATATTGATATGTTATGATGCAGATCATCATAATAAGGTTGCAGCCTTAGACTTTGGGGTAAGAGAAGATCCTCATACAGGTATTATATGTTGGAATGCAGGCAAGTAAGTTAAATATTGTTATATGCATTAGGTTTATATACATTAGGTTTATGTACATGTCTTTTGATGTTATGATTACATTTATGATAGATATTAGTTGATTAGTGTAGTTATATGCACATGTGTCGGATAGTCAAGAATGATAGTAACATGTATTTGTCTGCATTGCTATTGTTTCTTTATATTAGATAATCCGATGATTATGTTATATATTTTTGATGAAGTATCTTATAGGTTAAATTGTTGTTGTTAAATGATAGTTAGATTTATGATTAGCATTATAGAATTTATACCATGATGTTTTATGTATCACACTAAGTTGGGTTGGCCTATTCATATGGGTATGGTTACGACATTCAGGTATGAGCCGACATACTTGTGATATAGTGTTGTACTAATCTAGATTGACTTTGCATAAGTGTGAATGATAATTGTTTATGAGTTAGGATGTGAAAATGTTAGTTAGTGATTGTTATGGATAGCATGACCTTATTTTTGTATCAGCTGATGTGTTGAGAATTTATATCGTGCTAACTAGCTTGATTGTGCAGACAAGATATCCTCCACTGAGCTACATTAAGGTATGAGTTTTCTTATGACATATATTTGGTTCTTGACTATTTGATTATGTCGCCTAGTTATCTATTTAACATGGTATGTTGAAAGTTGATTAAACATTTGATGAATTGCATAATATGAGTATGTGTTCAAATGATTTTATTTTAAGATGATTGTACTAACACATATATGTTGAGATACCCGGATGCGAGTGTCCTTACGAGCCATTAAGGCAAGCCCGCGCCTCAACACCTGTGGAAAGGCCGAGGCAACAAGCCAGGACAAGCCAGCGATGAAGACAGGGATATATTCAATGCTCAAGGCAAACGGAATTAAGGAGATGCAGAACACGGTAGAGGGTGCATTCAAGCCGAACGAGCCTGCTCTGGTCTCGAGGAGCTCTGGTGTAATGGAGTCACGTCCGCGGCATACGGTGATTGCAAAGTCTTGGTTATATAACAGCACTGCCCAGACCTGCAATGTCCAGAGAATGTTGTTTGACGCGGGAGGTGGGCAAGAAAATTCTCTGCAGTGTTGTCTCCAGGCAATAGAGCAGAGTCTCAAATCGCTTAAACTGGGAGCCGTGATGCGTCGCAGAGGAGTGCCTCGTCGAGGCGGTCGTTCAGGGGTTCGAAATGTGAATGAAGAGGAGGAGCCGCATCCAATCGCTCCCATGGCAGCAATCCCCCCCTCGTCTTCCAGCTCTGAGGAGGAATTTCTGATGCTGCCGGATTCCTATCAGCAATTCCGCCTCAGAATTCCCAGAAGGATCCTTCAATCGGATGTAATTGTCAATTTCTCTGTTTATCTTTCAGAAGCGGCACCTGTTAATCCCTCATGGTCCTCCCCTGCTTCAGCAAGTTTCCAGGGCAGTGATATCCTTCTGGGGGACATGCAAGGAAGAGTTTATCGTGTGCCCCGCCCTCTGACTGCCACAAAACAAATCGGCCAGCCTCAGCAAGCTCGGGATCAAGAGAACTCAACCCATGAAGAGTCAGTGCAAGAAATTCTGCCAATAAATAACCGTGCTCAGGGCAGAAATGAGGGCCAGGATTCAGTTCATCCGGGTTCGGAGGGGCAACTTCAAGATGGTGAGGAGTCAATCATTTGGATTGATCCGCCTAGTTCGCTGCAGAGGCAGCCGCCAACGTAGCCCAGTCACCTAACCTGATCCTGTTCGGAGGAGTTTCTCAAGGTTTTTTGTATACTTGTTCATGTCTTTTTTGGTCAAAAGTTTGGTTTCGCTCAGATCTAGTTCTCAGTTTTATCGTGGCTGTTTGTTAAAGGTTAGAGGCAGCAAATTAATAGAGTCTATTTTTCGGCTTTCCAAGCACAAAATTGTCTGTTGTCCAAGAAACTCATATGGACAATTTTGTGTATTTTTGTATCACTGGTTCGAAAGTCTGTCCCAGATGTCACTGTTAGAGGGTGGCCACAGCCCCCTTGGATGATGTAATCTATGTAAATATTTATCTTCCTTTAATATAGAAGTAGCCTTTACCTAGAAAAAAAAAAAAAAAAAAAACACATATATGTTGAGATAGTTGAGTGTAGTAGGTGATAATTGTAGCATTGTGTCTAAGGACTATGAGTTGACTATTGATTATGACATGCTTGTTTGTAAAAGTTGATTTCAAATTAATAGATATGATTGTCTTGATATTGAGAACATGCGGTTGACATGTGTCATCAGTTGCAGGGAACATGCTTGGTATTAGCGTGACAATATAATAGTTGATGTGTTTATATAACTAAGCCTCGATTGCAACAAGGTAAAAAGGTAGAAGAAAGGAATTGGGCAAGAATTCTTTGGGCTATGTTTGGAAACCCTAATTCCAAACGAACGATTTCTTTGCATACAGGAAGTCTTCTTAACCTTGGTTTTGTTTGAAATGTTGTGGATGTGTGCTAGATTCATGAACATGCACTTGATAGGTATATTACCTAGTCTCTAGTTACAGGTGGATTTGTCAAGGGAATTGGAGTCCCTTAAGAGATGGCATGGATGTGTTCAGATGCAAGGCAACGTGCTTAGCACAACAAGATAAGGTATATGGTGTATTGTTATATTTATTTATGCATTAATAGTTATGTGTTTATGGCGGTATGATGTAGAGGATTGCATGGCAAGAAAGATTGCCATGAATTTTGAAGAAGGCTATGGTTGAGATTTCCTTTGTTCCATGAGGATTGATTCATGTTGTCTATGGTTAGTCGTGTGCTTTTGGTATTTTTCGATTGTTGCACTGGATTTGTGATGTTGTGTGTATCTATTGCATAGCTATGCCACTTTGTTGCAGTGTCGTATTGTTATTGGTTTTCATGGTTTTCATGGTTTTCATCTTGGTTGTTTCTTGGTATTGTCTATTATGTTTTGATTCTTGGGAATTGTTTGGGAAAGAGGAAAGTTAATGGAGCTCTGGGATATTTGTGTGGTACCCGACATGTAATGTAAGACTTAGATGAAGTTATGTGCACAAGTAAGCGTAATGGAAGGTAAGACTATGACATCCGGTTGGACTGGTTGGGTCCATTATGGTAAATGGACGGTGGCAGCACAGACATGAGAAAGGTAACTAAAAAGGTAAAGTAAATGGATATGAGGCATCAAATGCCTTGGCTATGTTGGGAATGACTATTCTTAATGTTGTGCATGTGTTGCATGAATAATGGAAGTTCTCTAAACCTTGACCTTGATATCTGATAATTATGTTATGATCATGATTATGATACACACACACACACACATGTAGGTGTGTATCTATGTCATGTTTGATAGGGTCGTCATGGTGTACGTATGTCATTGCGTAACAGGACCATGATTTTTTTATACTAATGTTTATATATATGTATGTATGTATAAATGTATCTATGTCAATGTTTATCAGATCATCAAGAATCGTTCTTGTGGCGGAATGATTGCTTATGTGGGCAAATAACATGAAGAAGTTCTTGGATATAAGGAATCAAGTGGGAAGAGTAGTCATGACAAATATACGAGATTAGTATCATGTGGATATGAATTTATATTGTATGCTTGTATTATGCCTATGCTTATTTTATGGACAGGTTATACCAAGGGATACAATAGCGAAATGAAAGAATTGTTGTCTACGACATGTTGGGACAAGCATGGATAAGACACTGGAAGCAAGATTTCTTGGTAAAGATAGTATCATTTTGAATGTGTGGTACTATTTTTGTGCACATGTTGCATATGTAATGTTATGTGCATGTAGTGTTGTGTGCATGATTGTACAAGTGGTGTTGTGTGCATGCGGTCTTGTGTACATGTTGTACAAGTGGCGCTGTGCGTAGGTGGTGTTGTGTACATGTCGTGCATGTGGCATTGTGTTCATATGGTGTCACATACATGTCGTGTGTTTGGTATTGTGTACATGTGGTATTGTGTACACATTGTACAATGGTGCAATGTAAATGAGGCGTTGTGTACATTTTTTGCAGGTGGTGTCATGTACATGTGATGTTGTGAAGAAGGTGGTGCTTTGTACATATGGTACAGTTGTACGTGTGGTATTGTGTGCATGTCATACATGTTGTGTTGAAGGCGCACGGTACTAGGTTCATGTATTGCATGGTGTTGTATGCCGTTTAAGTATAAGTATAGGTATCAGTATAAGTATCAATATTTTATTTCAGTTTTATTATGCATGTGATTTATGATTCTGGTCTATAATGACTACATGTGATCTATGATTCTAGATTATGATGGTTCCGTGTGACTTATGATTTTGATCTATGATGGTTTTGTTTTGATCTAACCTAATGTGATATGTTATACATGATGTTTTGATCAAATAGTTAGTTTGACTTGTTGTGACAGGAACTAAATAGGATTACAAGTGTACCTTATTGACAAGCTACCAATGAGGTATGATTTGAGGTAATTTCAATTCATTTGAATCTAATGGAAATTACATGCTTGGAACACGAATGCATGAACATGCCCAGTTGGGTGGTTGAAATCGACTTCAATAATTGGAAGAAATAACAAAAGAAATTGGAACATGCAACAGTATGGTTGTAAAGTACTTCAAGAGTAGGGCCATTGTGGGACACTGGTACCCAATAGTGTCCATTGATTTCCATGAGCATGTTATGATCGGTATGATGGTTTTGAAGCAGGTATATGCCTTGGTTGTTGATATTCCGATGTGAGGAAGCATTGTCAATGGATGGATCGCTCAGGATAGGGAATTCTAAGGAACTTGGAAGGTGAGTGACTACACGGAAAGGGGTGACTAGATTTCCCAAGGGACTGTAGCAGAGAAGGGAAGGGCACGGATGCATTTTTTTTATCATTATCATTTCCAGATGGAATCAGATACACGTTGGGAGTGCTCCCTGGAACAATGACTCGGTAACTATTCACTGAGGGGACAAGTGGCGCAGGATTGTAGCATTGGACATTTGATGTAGCTTTGACTGTGGCAGTGGATTCTATACTTCTTGGGAAGGAGGTGAATCCTAGTATTACCTTGAGGGCAAAGGTGTGACCCTCTAGGTTCCCTTGTTGATTGATACGGGAACCATATCCTTTTATTTGTTGGTTTACCAAATGTGCATATGTGTATATGTGGTTATTGTAAATAAAGTAATGAGTTGTGTTATAAAGCTCCAGTATTCAGTATGGTTGTTATATGGTCATGTTGTCATGATGTTTCTCTTTGAGAAGGGATTTCATTGCAAATACTGTAACGAGCTAATTTATAAAGATCCATGGGAAGTATGTTTGCTTTTTAGCAGTCTTGTTGAGGTCTTAGTGTGGTTTAACATCGAGGATGATGTTCCCCAAGGGGGAGGGTTCTGTAATGACCCTAGTGAAATGTTCATGTAATAAAATTTAATAAAGGAAAAATAAGACCATGGGTAAGGGAAATTTATTCAAAGCTGAATGTTGGGCAAAGATATCCTAGTGAGCATCACTGGATGTTTGTTTTGGCTAAGGAAAATTGGCAAAGGCTAAGGCAAAGGCATTAAAAGGAAAAAAGGCATTTTTGGCACATTTATTTATGAAAATAAAGGAAATTAGGAGAAAAATAAGGTGAAAGGTCACAAGCTTCATGTGAGGAGGAAAATGAAGGAAAATAATGGAAAATCAAGAAATTAGAGGCCTCATTAATAAAAAGGCTTTTGAGGATCAATGGGAAATATTTTGCTAACCTTTTGGTCAATTCAAGTTTGGATCTCTCTCATTATTCTCTCTCCCTCTCTCTCTCACTTAGAGTTTTTTAGAGCACTCTAGATTTGGATCAAGGAAAGAAAAGAAAGAAAAAGGGAAAGGAAGGAAAGCAAGGATCAAGGAAGAAGAGGATGATCTGGTAGCTTTAGTAGGAATACTTGCAGGTAACCTTTTACATGAGTGATTTCCTAGCTAGTTTTGACATGCATGGATTTTCATGTTGGTGTATGGTTCTCTTGTTATCAATGGCATGTTCTTGTCAAGTTATGACAATGGTTTTCTGCCTAGCCTTGTATTTTTCTGGATGCCATGATATGTTGGGATTTTTATCTCGATTTTGAGGTTTGGTTTTCCATATGGATTTTAGAATCTAGGGCAGAGGTGGTCTCAAGGTTCATTCCCAAAGACTTGGGAATCCCTTGACTAGTTTTGGTGGGATACATGGTAAATACTGAGGGAGAAGTCTCGGTTTACATCCTAGTGATCTAGGTTTGGATTATGGTCAAGATTGAGAAACTAGTCTCAGTTTGGGGTTTAGTGATTCGGGTTTGGATTGTGGTAAACACTAAGAGACAAGGAGACGAAAAATTCCTCAAGGATAGTGATGGATTCCGGATGGCATTCCAAGTTCGATTCGGTTGTGATCAAAGCACCGGTTTTTGTGTGATCATGGTTTTGTGAGGGTGGAGGTGGTTTAACCTCTATATTCCCTTGGTTTTTCTAGGACATCCCACATTCAAGCTTGGAATATGGAACGGGATTTGGTTCAACCATGACTATCGTCGGGTGGTAGGTGGAAGTCCCAGACCTGGTTGGATTTTCCTATGATTATAAAATATAAGTTCCCTTACTTTTGCACTGATTTATATGTGGATTTAATGGTTTTTATATGGTTTTATATTGGTTATAATCATGGTTAAATGATTGGTTCATGTCATGGTTATTTCATGTGTTTACTTGTAATTGTTAAATGGATGGATGCAAGACCTAAATGATGATATAATAATTCAATGGAGAAAGAGGTGATCCTTCTAGTTATGTTTCATAAGTTCTCTCATCCATTTATTATATGTCTTATATCCTAGACCTGTAGGCTGCATTGATGCCAAATGTTTGAGAGAATGTCATCCTGGTTGGGGATGCTCAAGCCTAGTTTTGAGCATCATTTTTTTATTTATCAGCATTGTTAGCATTTCTTTGATGGATTCTGAAGGTTGTAGCAAGTTTTGGGCAGAGACCAGGATTTTGGGCTAGAAAAGTGGCTCAAATCTGGGGGTCGCTGGCACAAGTCGCCTAATAAAATTCCACAGTGATTGGCACATAGTTCTATGAGAGCGAATTTGGGTTCCTGGTCGTTGTCTTACCTATAACATGAGAGCGACTTTGAGTAAAATGGCTTAAAACATTAGTGGGACCTCGAGGCAAGATGTCTGACTGGCTAACATGTCTCCTCGGGGTGTTATTGATGATGTGGATGGATTTTTTTGATGTGTTCTGCCGATTCCATTTCCTTAAGATTACCAAGGAGATTGAATCCCTTATAGTGATCTTTCTCATCACATGTTTTCCTCGGCTGGTTGGTTGCTTGGGTGGACCTGGGAGGAGGGGGTATTACATACTAGCTCATAATTATTCTGTTAATTCATTTACCCTTTATGTTTATATACATTTCCACAACCTATATCTTGTGGATGCATTGCATGTTTTTACCTTATTCAAATGATAGTCCATGCATCTACTAGCATTTTTATTATGCATCCAAGGTATGTCTAATTATTCTTTTTTCCTTGTCATGCTCTCTTGGATTTTTAAACTATCACTAATTCATCTTTTCCCACCTTGGTCATCTGTAAGTGACATATACACATTCTTATCTTTGTGACCACTTCTTGGGTGAGATTCCATCTGGTCTCTTTTTCTACTACATATTTGGCAACTCCTCCCTAATTGTGTGTGCTCTTATTGTATGACCAATTCATATTTCATCACGGCCTATGCTTATCAACTAATTTTATTGGTTCTAATTCTTCACATTATATCGTTTGTATATCTTGTGAAGATATTCCACCCTAATCCCTTACCAAAATTAGTAAATTACCATTGATTACTATTCCATTCTTTTACTAGTAGATATACCATATTTGGGACTTCCCTATTTAATTGTTCATTCTTTCATTTATTGTCAGATATCCAATCTTAATTTATCAATAATTCATATTTTCGGCATATGTGGGTTCACTTAATTTGAAAGAATGTCATCTTTACGCTGTTGTTTTGTTTTTTGTTTTTTTAGTTAGCTTATATACATCTATATTGTTTGGGTTTCTTTACCCATGCATCTTATACCCCTTATGGCAGGGTTTATTTCCACTTGTCCATTCATACATCGGTCTAATATTGTTAGGTAACCTATCATTATTTTATGCAAGTCACATACTTTATTCTTATATCCTTACATATTGTTTACGCAATGACCACAACTTCTGATGATGTTGACAATTGTCTCCTGCTTCAGTCACATAAGAGGATTTTTTTTTTTTTTTTATAACTTCTTGTGACTTCACCAATTCGTATTCATAAATGTAAATATGTATATATATATATATATATATATATATATATATATATATCCCTAATGTTAGTGTCGGTATCTTCATCCCTCCATCAGTGATCAAATTTCTCTTTTTGCATACATGTTAGGTGTCTCATCCGATCAACTGCATTCCATTAGGTCATGGATCAACTGATGGTAGTGGTTCTTTGTCAATTTCCCTCATGCCATTCATCTGCTAGCCTATTTTCACATGTACAGGTCATTTGCTGTCATTTTTATTTCATTCCATTTGCAAAAGTCATTTTAGGGTTTTAGGTCTCACTAGGTCTAGGGTTTGTCACCATGGTCTTCAAAAACTCAATAAGAGGTCAGCAGGCACATGAGGATGTTTAATAAGTTCACAAAATCACAAATTTCACCGATGATTTGCTTCATAAAGGGTTTTTACCTCAAAACTCTGTTTTGAGGTGAAAACAGGGTTTTTCTATTTCATGTAAAAATTTTATGTAATTTTAATGTTTTCATATGTAATAAGCCTCAGCTACAGCCCTTGGTCACCTTGCCAACTCCAGCCACTACAAAGAAACAAAAAACATCCAAGCATCAGTTCATCAAATGATAAAAAAGAGCCAAACTGCAAAAAACAGGGTTTTTAAAGCAAAGTGAAAAGGAACTTTAGGAAAGTGGGTTTCTAAATGAAAAATTAAACTCAAGATGGATATAAAGTTCTCCTTGGTGTTTGAAAACTTCATTTTTTGCAAAAGAGAGAGCAAGAGGAAGAAAATCGCATTTTGAGGAGAAACAGGAAAATTTACAACAAAATTTCAATTTTTTGTCGGTGCGACGCACTTGTGCACTGGTGCGACGCACTTGGGCACTGGTGCGACGCACCTGCTTGGCGCTACGCACCGGGCACAAATTTTGCAAAGGAAATTGAACAGGCGCTACGCACAGAAAGTGGGTTATGCACCTGGGCGTTGGCGCGACGCATCTATTGGTTGAGTTACAAAACACATTGCATTGCTTTTCCAAGCCTCCAAATTTGCAAACAACCTTTCTACAAGTAAGTACATCCTCTCGTCTGACCTAGCAAGAGATTTTTTCATCCATGATGGTGATGTAAGTGCTTGAAAAATGAAACCCTAGTTGCCTCAAAGTTGTCTTGCCAAAATTGTCTAGGGTTTTGTTATTTTTGTTGTTTTCACTCCCTTGTTATGATTTTCCTATATCCCATCCCCCTACACTGAATTTCCCTAATTCCCTTCCTTTTTCCCTCTCTCATTGACACTCACCTTACCCCCTATCACCAAACCCTAAGCCCTATAAGTAATTCCTACCCTTCTCAAAACCCTAATTCCCATTTCCCAAACCCTATTAACCCTACTGCCATCATTAAAACCCTCATTCACAGTCCTACTATCAGTCAATCATTTTATTCCTAAAAAGAAAACAGCAGTCACCCCATATTTGAGAAAATTTCTTCATACTCATCATCCTTCACTCCACATTTGCAAGTATGGAAACAGATTCAACATATGAGAGGGATGATGAAACTGCCAGTGATTCTTCCTTAGAGGCTCATGCACCAAGAAAACCACATAATGGAGGAAAACACGTCTGGGAGGAGCCCATCACTCTCACAGAGCTACTAGCTTGCCCTCTTGCAGTAACATGTTTCGAACATCAGTCTTGTTACCAGTTTTGTGAGATGGTGGAGAGGGTGAAATATCACCGTGAACTTTCCAGGTTATTTGTTCTTCATCGTCACAATGGCCAGGTAAACCTAGCTGGTGTTTCCTTCATTTAGACACCTGAAAGCATAGCTACAACAACAGGCATTCCTAATGTGGGAGAACAATGGAATAAGGGACAACATGTGGGCAGAGAGCATTATGAGCCTTACATCAAGACTAGTTATCAAAGGCAAATCAGTAGGGTCTTTCCTTTCAGATACCTAAAACACACTTATGCTCCACTCATGAAACTCATTATCAAATATTTCAGCTGTGAAGGGAGGTTTTCTCGCTTGTACACTTACCATATTAGATTGCTGATGCATTTCACTAGAGTGAAGATGATGAACCTCCCCTATTTCATATGCAGAAATATTGAGAAAATGGCTACGTTTGTGCAAAGGAAACCTCTTCCTCAGCAGTTCAGTAGCATTTATCATTTTTCATTGATCAAAATTGTTGTTTTGCATCAGTTAAGCTTGTTGAATATTTCATGGGATACCTTCATTTCACATGAGGTTTTCAAAAGCCCTCAGGTGACCCCATCAGTGTTTCAAGAGGAAGGAGGGCCTTCAAACCAACCAGAGGGTCATGAGACTGAAACAACAGGTGTGCCAGTGTTTGTCACTTATGAAAAAGGCATAAGGAGACTATTTGCAGCTGCAAAACGAGTATTATCTCCACCTGGGGTGGAAGGGGTCTCGTTTCCTTCACCAGACCACAGGCAAATGCTATCTTCACCTGGGGTGAAAGGGGCTTTTCCTTCTTCTTCAGCAGTACAGGTATAGGATAAAGGAAAGCAACCTTTGCATGATGAAGGGCCTTCTGAAGGTCAGGACAGAGATTTTGTTTTGATTCAGGAAGAGGACACTGATTTGAGTTCCCAAAACTCAAGACTCAAGGAGGTCATTAAAGAGAAATAAGCTAACATCCATGCCTTATCACTTGACCTTGAGAGGGCTAAGTGGATTATTAATTTCCTTGAGCAACAAAACAAAAAATTGGAGGATAAACAAGTAATCATGGAGTTGCAAACCATAAGGGAAAACGAGCAAGCAACAAAAAGAAGGAAAGTCAAATTGACACCCATTAAGCAAGAGATTAATGCTGACCGAGAATCATTGCTAGAGAGGGTAAATATTCACTTGGAGAAGTTGTTTGAGAAATCCAACAAGTGACACATGGCTTATCACTATTTGGCACGGAACAAAATTTGTAAAACAAGGATAAGAAGCCTAAAAGCCAAGTTAAGGAGAACTTTGAGGAGCAAGAAAGAGCAAGATAAGCTCAAGATCTTGGTTGAAGCTTCATTAGCCCAGCATAGCACCTAACACAAATCACTCATGCCAAATTTCAAGAAATTTGGTGAAATTTTTGTCATTTTTGAATTTTTTAGGCAAAAAACAGGGTTTTTTGGTAGGTGCGTAGCGCCACCGGCACTACGCTTTTGATGGGGACCTCCATTTGAAGAAAAATTTTCATTTTTGGATTCATCATGAAAATTTATGTTTTCTCAGAAATGGCTGTGAAGTTTTGACAAGTTTTGGACCTCCAAAAGGGCCAAAAACACCCTAAAAATGCCCTTTCTGCCACTTTTTGGCCACACAGGAAGCAGTCTTGGAAGATTGCACTTTTGGAGGGGAAAATGGACTCCAAATCAAAAAATTCAAGTTGTTGTAGAAATTAGACTCACAGGGCTTTCCAATGAGCTATTCTGCACCTGATTTGGACTTTTGGAAGCCTTCCAAAAGGCTTGGAAAATGTGCTACGCACAGAAAATGGCACTACGCACAGGAGCTTCCAGTTTGCCTTTTTCTCTCTTATGGTCAAATTCATGATGTGATATGATGTAAATAGATGTACTATGATGTAAAAATGATAGAAATTGACTTAAGGATGTAGATACGTCAGTTGTAGGTGGTTTGAGCTGTCATGAATTGGTTTCCTAAGTTTTAGAGGCAAACTGTTCCACTGCCTACTTTTGTGTTCCTAGTTTAGATCTTGTTGAAACAGCTCCTTGACTCATGGATTCGACCCCTGATGGATAGCACAAGTGGTTTGGATGTCTATATCATATGTTTTTACAGTCATTTGTCAGGGTTGGACTCTTGTGGATGCTTTGAGCACTATTGTATATCATTTCTGCAGTTTGGCAAGGAAATAGACCAGGGTTTGCAGCGTTTTGTGAGATTCTTGTGGCAAGGTGAATTAGTATTTTTATTTTCCTCTATGTTTCCAGTTATTATATGTTTATGTGTACCATTATTTCTCTCTTTTATGCATAACTAAATGAATCAAGTGTAAAGGTGGAATTCATTGGTGTTGCAGTGCTCTGCCTTAGGGTTTAATTAGTTTTGCATGTTTTCTAATGTTTGAAGAGGACTCATGACACTTTCATGCCCTCTCCAACATCCTCACCAGCCTTAAGACTCTCCATTACACCTAATTCTAAATACTAAAACACTTTCCTACCTCGCCCCACAGAAACCTTTGCAAAAATGAGTTCATTCCCTAGACCCAAAACTGCCTTCCTCATCTGAGCTAGAAAATCAACTTTAAACTCAATCAAACTCCTCTGAGCATATACCTAGCCTAAAAGTAGTCTTTATATCATTCATCTCAAGCTTTACTTGTTATATTTTCCTGAGATTGATAAGGAGAGAGCCCTCTCCCGACCTGGTAGGGCTAGCTACCAGGTTAAGCATGGTTTGATGTTACCCTAGACCTGCCTTTCTTAGCCTGAGGTAGATCTAGGCCCTAACATATTGGCAACTCTGTTGGGGATCAAAAAGTTGGTTTGTTTGTTATTGTTATTTTCTTTATAAACTACATACAGAGCCTAAAGTTATCTAGGTAGCCTTCGAACTGCTCTTGCTCTGCAAGTGCATAAGTAGATGAATGTGGCTTCAGTCAATCTCTGGTTTAGTTTATGAATTGAACATCTGACTTGCAAGCATTGAAAACTATTGCCCCAATACATTAAATAATTCTAGACTTTTGGATGATGAGTTTAGAATTTGATAGGCTGACACATTTGTAATTTCTATTTGATTTTTGGGAATAATTCAACACACTGGCTTCCAGACGATACACCAGGGCCAATCCTGATCCTGATCCTCCTCCCGTGTATGAAAACCCAAATCTCATTCCAAGAATTCTCCGCCAAGAAAGTTCTGTGATACCTGTGTTTACATCTCATTCATACCTGGTTGTTTTTGAATATCTTGAAGATCTCCCATTTGATGAACATTTTGATCTATCGTTGTTTGAAACTAAATCTGAAAGTGCAGTTGGTGCTACTGTTCTAAATCCGGAGTTTGTTAAAGATCTTGAAACTGAAAGGGAAAATAGATCAATTGATGCTTATATTTTGAATCTTCAAACTTCCATTGTGGCTACCAATATTCCTGAGTTCTTAGAATCTGCATCCGCTACTCTTGGTTCATCTGTTGTTGTGTCTAGTTCAGAAATTCCTACTGAAATTCCTTTTATCCCCACCATTCCCATGCAGTCCACCATATCTTATCAGAGATCCGTTGTTTCTTCTCCTCCATCAACCCCTTCAACACCTCAAACATCTCACATTTCTTCCCCTCCTTCTACACCTCATACACCGATTACATCGACTATTGTTGTTGTTCCAACTCCTCCTACATCCCTAAGGCCAGTTTCAAATCCACCTAGAGCAATGGCTGCCCGATATGCACCTCTTGTTTTACCACAAAACTTGAATGACATGTCTGCTGATTACCAAAGTAAAATTCCATTGTTTGATGGTACCCAAGGTATCACAGCATAGCAGCATGTTGATAGGATGAGTGATTTCTTTGATCTTCATGAGATAGATGAAGAGAATGTGACCATGAGACTATTTGTGCAAACTTTTGGAGGCGAAGTGTGAAAGTGGTTCAGAGCATTGCCAGCTGGGACTATCAATACATTGGTGGTTCTTCATAGACAATTTCTAGATCGTTGGGAGGTAAAGAAAAATCCACTCCAAATTCTTTCCGAGTATGAAAACATAAAGAGGAATGTTGGTGAGAGTGTCTAGGATTACTGTGTTAGATTCAATATTGTTTATAATGCTATTCCAGCTGATATAAAGCCACCAATGGGGCTGGCTTTGATAAAATTTCCCAATGGATTTGATCCCGACATGGCATATCAATTGAGAGAAAGAGACCCGGCCACATTGGAGGATATGCAGAAAATTGCAGTGAGTGTGGAGACAAATCTGCTAGCTAAGAGAGCTAGAACAAAGACTGAGAAGAAGGTGACCATAAAGGAAGAAGCTTCTTCCTCAGATCATTTGCTTTGCAAAATTCAGAAGATGTTTGATAGATTAACTATTGCAGATAAGCCCGAGACACAGGTCAGAAATCCAAATTTTTGTGGTCAGCAGCAACCACATATCAGGATTAAACAACGGGAGCAAAGAGCGCAAGACCAAGCAACACAGCAGTAAGTCAAAAAACCATTAGAGCAGAATTTTGTACATGGTCCGAAATCAGATGATGATGAGAATCTAATAGGAGAGGAGAATCACTTTTTACACCTTATGGTTTGCCAATTTATATCACCGAGGATGAGGAGTATTCAGAAATCCCAGTTGTACAGAAAGATGAAGATTTTATATTAGCAAATGAAACAGTCCTAGAAGAAGCATCAGACGAATATCAGAGGGGACATATGAATGCGTTGACAGTGTAGCAAAGACAATATTCACTCAGGAGTAGGAATGTACTAATCAATCCAATTCAAAAGCGGAAGGAAGCAACACCATCAAAGAATGATTCTCCAAATGTTTAGAAAAAAGGAAAGGAGGCAACAGATCCTACTTCCAGCAAAGCACAATCAATAAATGACAAGTCAAATCAGCCAAGTGTAGCAAAGGAAAAGACCAAAAAGAAGGATGCTCTGCTTAAAGAGGTAGAGAAAACTACAGCCTTTAGCTTAGAGAATGAGATTGCTAAGTTAAAAGTGTCAATACCTTTGACTGAATTAATGAAGAATAGTAGCTATAAAGGTCAAGTGTCAAAGATTTTGAATATAGATCCCTTGTTTGATATGGTTAATGTGGAGAATGACCAACCCGAGCTTATCTTTGGTCCAGCATTAGAAGTTCAATCTGAGGATAGTGATGTAGCCCCTTTTTACATCAGCCTTAGATTGCATGATTATGTCTTGCACAACGCCATGTTTGATTCAGGAGCATCTCACAACCTGATGCCAAAGGCAATTATGGAAAAATTGGGTTTAGAAATCACTCGCAAGTATCATGATCTCTATTCCTTTGATTCTGGTAGGGTTAGATATATTGGTCTTATTAAGGATTTGGTTGTCACTTTAGATCAGATTCCAGCAAAGAATGTTCTCATGGATGTGGTTGTGGCCGACATTCCCCCTAGATTTGGCATGCTTTTATCTAGATCGTGGGGCGCAAAACTCAAAGGGACATTGCAGTTAGATTTCTCCTATGCCACTATTCCCGTGTTTGATCAGTTTGGGAAATTATATAGGGAGAAAAAGATGAAGTATAAGATCACAAGTAAGGAGAAACCTTTGAATCATCCAATTAGTTATGTACATACAGATTTAGAATCTTTTATTCTTTATTCTGACAGTGGTTTCAATGATGTGAATAGTCAATTAGTTGAAGTGGAAGATATTCCTGAGATAATAGAAAATTCTAGAGCCGTACTTGATCAAGAAAGACAAAGGCTTGATAGTACCACTGAACAGTCAACATTCCGCCAACAGTAGAAAATGGATGGACAGCACACAAAGGTAGAAGAGCAGGCAGGATTTCAACACTTGGAAGACGAAGCAGGCTTGTGGAGTATGGAATTTGATGGAGTAGTAGGTAAGGATGGTGCGGGAATTGGTATTTGGATACGCAACCCTATTTTCCTACCAAATAAGGTCCCGAGTAATGTAAGAATTTGTTCATATAAATTGGCTTTTGACTGTACCAATAATGCGGCCGAATATGAGGCACTGATTGCTAGTTTGAAAATCCTCAAGAAGTTGAATGCAAAGAGAATTTCAGTTTATGGCGACTCCGAATTAGTAATCAAACAAGTCAAGGGTGAATACCAAGCCAAACATCCTCGAATGAGGGCTTACCATAATGCAGTTTTAGATATTCTGAAGTTGTTTCTAGATCATACTTTGACATGTGTCCCTCGTACACAAAATGTTATTGCAGATTCCCTTGCTATAGCTGCAAGTAACTTAAAGATCCCAATGAATTCAAACAATAAGTTTGAAATTCATGTGAAGCATCGCCCAGCTGTCCCTAATAATCAAAGATATTGGTAGGTGTTTCAGGATGACAAAGAGATTGAAGAATTTTTGCAAAATGAAGGCAAATATAAAGACACTTCTATCGATGGTGAGCAAGATGATGGTGAACCAGACATAGAGGTAAATCAGATGGAAGTCTTACAGCTAAAGGACAATGTCATTCCTAAAGGCCTAATACCTTTAGAGGAGTTATTTGATCAAGATGATGTAGCCCAGAAACCAAGCTTGGTCGATACCGAGAAGGGAGTTGAGGATGTGAATATCGGAACAATAGAAAATCCAAAGATGGTGAAGTTGTCAAAGGCATTACCTCCTCAGGTAAAAACAAAATACATTAGTTTATTGTCTTCATTTTTTGATGTATTTGCATGGGACTATACATATTTGAAGGAGTACGACAAAAGCATAATTCAGAATATCATTCCAATCAAACCAAACCAAAAGTCATTCCACCAGAAGTTGAGAAGGATAAATCCGAAGTTGCTGCCATCAATAGAAAAAGAGGTGAATTGATTGTACAAGGCTGGTATAATCGTTCCAATAAGATTTTCAGATTGGATCTCCAATTTGGTGCCCGTGCGGAAGAAGACAGGTGAGATTAGATTGTGCATTGATTTCAGAAATTTGAATAAGGTGTCCTTGAAAGATAATTATCCATTGCCGAAAATGGACCACATACTCCAAAGAGTAGTTGGGGCATCTCGTATGTCGCTGCTCGATGGGTATTCCAGCTACAATCAAATTTTGGTTCATGAGGATGACAGGGATAAAACAACATTCACCACTCCATGGGGGACATTCCACTATGCCAAGATGCCATTCAGATTAAAGAATGTTGGTGCAACATTTCAGCGAGCCATGGACATCGCCTTCACAAATGAAAAAGATGTGTTTCTAGTAGTATATCTTGATGATTTGACTGTCTTTTCAAATTCAGATGAGGAGCATCTTTACCATCTGAAAATTGTTTTTCAGTGTTGCAAAAAATATGGAATATCACTCAATCCCAAAAGGAGCTTGTTTTCCATGGATGAGGGAAAGCTTCTCGGTCACATAATATCCAAAGAAGGCATCCGCATTGATCCTACTCGAGTGGAAGCTATTCAGAAAATTAATTTTCCTCGTAGTAAGAAAGAGATCCAAGCATTTAATGGTAAGATGAACTTCTTACGTCGTTTTGTGCCAAATCTAGCTGAAAACTTGAGGGAGATTACAAATATGTTGAAGAAAGATAGTGTGGTTAAGTGGACCAAAGAAGCCATGAAGTCTTTTAACCTAGTAAAGTTGGCTCTTTCTTCCGTGTTGATTTTAATCAGCCCGGATTATTCACAGGATTTCATATTGTTTTCATTCGCTTTTAATCATACTATGGCAATAGTTCTAATGCAGAAAAAAGACCAGCTTGAAAAGCCAATTGCCTTTTTCAGCAAGACAATAAGAGATGCAGCCTTAAAATATAATATTATTGAGAAACAAGCTCTTGCCTTGGTGAAAGCTTTGAAAGATTTTCAGGTATATATTCTGCACTCTCATATTCTTGCTTATGTCCCTAACGCAATAGTCAAAGATGTTTTGGTACAAATAGATCCGGAAGGGAGGAGAGGTAAATGGATCATAGCATTGCTAGAATATGACTTGGAGATAAAGCCAACAAAGCTAATCAAGGGCCAGGGTCTAGCAAAGTTGATGGCGGAGTCTAATTTACATGCATTGGACATAAATTTGATTGTTGCTATGTCTGAAGAAGATGAAGATGGTTCGCTTGTTCAGGTATCTGAAATTTTTCTCCATTCTCCTTGGTATTCAGATATTGTATATGTGCTTCAACACCTTTCACCGCCACCGGGGATGGCTAAAAATAAAGGTAGAACTCTGAAACTAAAGGCTGCTAAATTTTGTATTATGAACAATGCACTTTATTGGAAAGATCCCGGAGGCATTTTGCTGAATTGTTTGGTTGAGGAGGAAGCAAAACAGGTCATGGATGATTTTCACAAAGGAGACTGTGGAGGTCACCTATTTTGGAAGACGATGGCTAACAAAATTTTGAGAGCGGGGTATTATTGGCCTACCCTTTTCGCTGATGTTTATAAAACTGTCACAAGCTGTCATGAATGCCAGATTTTTCAGGGAAGGAGAAAGTTGCAGCCCTTACCTCTCAAACCAGTTGAAGTTAGTGCTCCATTTTAGCAGTGGGGCCTAGATTTTATTGGCGAGATTCATCCTACATCCTCAGCTCAGCACAAGTGGATCTTAATAGCGACAGATTATTTCACAAAATGGATTGAGGTGATTCCCACTCAGCAGGCCACCAACTTGGTAATAATTCAGTTTCTTGAAAATAATATTTTGTCACATTTTGGCTATCCTAACAAATTGATTACAGATAACGCAACAACTTTCAAGTCCAAAAGGATGATTGACTTTTGTAGCAAATACAAAATTACCTTGGGGCATTCTACTGCATATTATCCACAAGGTAACGGATTGGCAAAATCTTCGAACAAATCATTGGTCAACATCATTAAAAAGCTGTTGGAAACAAACAAGAAGAGCTAGCATAAGAAACTGGTTAATGCACTATGGGCAGATAGAGTAATTCAGAAGAAGTCAATTGGCATGTTTCCTTTCAAGATTGTATATGGTGTTGACACGGTGTTCTCGACATCTCTCGTAGTCCCGGTTGTTAAGCTTCTACAGGAAGTTGGCAACGAGAAAGATGATTTACAGCGAAGAATAAGCCAAATGATCCATTTACAGTAGACGAGAGAGGAATTTTTTCAAAATACCTTCAGGCTGCAAGAGAGAATTAAGAAGATTTATGATCGGAAGGCAAAGGCAGACAAATTTCAGATTGAAGACATAGTGCTAAAATGGGATGCTAGAAATGAGGATAAAGGCAAGCATGGAAAGTTCGAGAATCTGTGGAAGGGACCATATAGAATTGCTGCATATCGGGGTCAAAATTCTTTTCTACTGAAAGAAATGAATGGAGAAGATTGTCCAGGAGGGCCGGTCAATGGTCGGCTTCTGAAACGGTATTATCTCTGAGATATTTTCTATTGTCACATATGTCATTGTACATACCATTTTATTTCTCTCATTGCAAAGTGTGTACTGATGTCATTCATTTAGTTTGGGGCCCGAAGTGAAGGCTATAAAACTGAATGTCTGGCTTCAGTTTTTGGCTTGTTTAGTGTCAATTGTTTGAGTTTGTTTTGAGTCAGTTTTCAGTCTTTATAATTGAGTTAGTTTTGAGTCAACATATTGGTTTTAGTTTGCGGAAGTTATTGACTCCATTGCCTAATGAAAGAAGGCACTGATTTGCTTTCCAGAGATCTATGGTTCTTGGCAACTCCTGTTAGTGTCATTATTTGCATCCTTCCTCCAGTGATCAAACATGCTCTTACACAAGTGATTTTAAGGTGTCAAGGTCAAATTTTATCATTTCAGTGAGTCTTCAAGTAAAATTTGGTCACTAGGCATTAGGTCTAGGGTTTGCTTACACTCCTTTCAAAGTTGTCCAGATGTTGGTCTATGTCACTATTCAGCTGAGTCTACCATCATTCAGAGGGTTGTCATCATCATGTCAAGTCCCATTGGGTCATTTCACACCTTGTTCATGTTTCAGTTGTGCCTAGGCAAGGTTCATTTCCCTCTCCTAGGGTTTTGAAAGCTAATTTCTCTTGGATGGTCAAATCATCGGAAAAACTTGTATCCTGATGTTCATACACCTTCCCCTATCCATAATTTACCTTATCAAACTCTTTCCATCACTGAGATCCCCCAAATTCCTCATTTTCGCACAAACCCTAGTTTCTTGCTACAACCTGGCAATTTTCTATGGTTGGGCCTGTGTTTTGCCTTTTTGGACCCCTTCCCCTCACTCAATTTCTAATATTCCACTTTCCCCTACTTCCTAAACTCCCTCCATACTTCCCAAAATTTCCTCAAGAATTTAGAAACTCCCTATCCCCTTCATTTCGCTTCATTTCGGCAAATCCCTTGTCCCACACATCGGGATATGTTTCACTCAAATGATGTTTTTGAGCAATAAAAGATGAATTCGGGAAAAATGAGAGAGGTTTTTGTCCACAACAGACCAAGGAAGAAAAATCTCCTTCACTTTTTACACAGGTGTCATGGTTTTGAAGAAATGTCAAAAATACAATTGCCTCGGGAGAATTGATGCACCTCTAGAGCGACCTCGGGAAAATCAAGTTTTCTCCTAGTTGGGTTGGCCAAATGACTTTCTTGATAATCCAAATGATAACTAGAGACAAGTAGCTTTCCAATGAGCTATCATGAGCTCAATTTGGAGTTGAGGAAGGCATTCAAAAGTTGACTGTAACAGCACTCTGCCTTTAGGCAGCCTCATTTGGCACAGTTCGACCAGTCTTGGGAGATTTGATTTTTGATAGGGAAAATGAAATCCAAATTGCAAACTTCTGGTTGGGATGGAAATTAGACAGGACACGATTTCCAATGAGATATCACGAGCTTAATTTGAGATTGAGGAAGGCATTCAAAAGTTGACCGCAATAGCACTCTGCCTTGAGGCAACCTCATTTGGCACAGTTCGACCAGTATTGGGAGATTTAATTTTTGATAGATCAAATGAACTCCAAATCGAAAGATTCTAGTTGGGTTGGAAAGTAGACTCAAATACCTTTCCAACAAGATATCCTGTGCTCAATTTGGACATCGGGAAGGCCTCCAAAAGTCACCTGGAAAAGAGCGCGACGCACAGGAGGAGGAGCGCGGCGGTTTTATAAATATTTTCACTCCATATGGTCAGTTATACAAGTGGCAAAGGAAGGCAAAGGGTCACCCAAGCCATGTGTCATGTTTTTGGTGCTGCACCTGTAGCTGATGCTTGGCTCTCCACCTTCATTTTGTGACCTTTGGGCATTATATCTCTTCATGGCACATTCTATATATTGTATGCAAACCATTTGCAAAGAAATTTTTTTTGGTTGGCTGGCTTGTAACTTCTGGGAGACTGTGGGAAAGAAACTTTGTTTCTGCATTGTATATTTTTACAGAGAATTAATGAAAGGCAGCGGCTCTGTTTCATGAGATTCCTGTGGTTGTGAGTGTAGCAAGTGTGTCTCTTATGTTTCATATGTATCTTGTTATGTTCCATATTTCATTTCATATTCATTTCTGGTGAAATTTTTCGAATGAGATTAGGTAGAATTCAATTTTATTGCTCTACCTATGGGAAAATTTCATGTACAGTGTTCATTCTTCTGTTGAAAAGGATTAATGTTTTCCATGCCATTTTCACATTATTAATCAATCTCTCCATTCCGCCATATCTTAAAACTAAAATTGCTATACTTTCCGCCTACCTTGCCTCACGAAATAATATGCGCCTTTATGTTAAGTTCTCTGTTCATTGAGGTCCAGTGGTCCCATAACATCCCAGAAACACAATCATTCATAAAAATCCCTCTTTATGTTCATTTTCACTTACTAGCCTAAGATAAATTGTTCGTTGGAAAGTCATCTCAGTCCTTTTCATTCATCTATTCACTGAGTGTGACTCAGAGAGAGCCCTCTCCTGTTCTGGTAGGGCTAGCTACCAGACTGAGCGTGGTTTGTGGTTACCCTGAATTTTGCCTTCTTTCAGCCTGAGGCGGATTTAGGTGCTAACATAGTGGCGACCATACTGGGGAGAAAATAGTTTGCTTGAAAATTGTTTTGCCCCAGGACATATCTCAAGCTCAGATCTGATGGTTGATGGTGAACAATGATCAGACATAAGAAGATGGCTGAAATCATTCACCTGGTGAATCCTTTCACTGAAGAATCCAGCAATCGGTGCTTCATGGTGACTCCACTGCAGAGAGATCAGTAGCTTTGAGATTCTCAAAATGGAGCGGATTGCAAGAAGATACGCTCCCATGAGCCGAGATCACATTCCAGGCTTTCCAAATAAGATTCCGAAAGTAGATTGGTCAAGGAATTTGCCTACGTTTAAAGATGATGGTAAGAAGGACGTTGCTTTACATCTAGTTCGATTTCACATGCATATTCGCAAATTGAAGGTTGATTTTCCTGAAGATTGCTTAATGAAGATATTCATGGCCACTCTAGAAGGTGAAGCCCAATCTTGGTATGAAAGTTTGCTGACTGCTTGTATTTACAGTTTAAAGGATTTTCATGCCATGTTCATTGAAAGATATAAAGACTCTTATCCATCATTTAATCTAGTTCATGATTGTTGCAAGCATGCTTATGGTTTTATTGAGAAACTTGAAAAATATTATGAGGATTATAATTTTATGGATGATGAAATCATGGAAGCCCTGTATGAAAATCCCTTCAGTAGTGTAAAGACCATCAGAAAACTTTGCAACAGAATCAAGATCTTTGTATGGTGGAAAATGAAGGAATTTTGCATCTTGACAGTCAACATGAATTACATGAAATAGATCATCAGGTTGGAGAGTTCCATATGGCTAAAAGTGATGAAAAAAAAGTGTCGCTTCAAATTGGTCCATAGAAGAAAACAAAGTTTTGGGTCCAAATGTTCTCATGTCATCAGAACAAAGCCTTCATGAAGAGGTAATCCAGTCAATTCATAAACAACAAGATGAGATCTGTATTCAAGTAAGTGAAAAGCTTTCTCTGGATGAATTTATGGTAGATGATAAAAATGTTAGTGTTGGGTTTCAAGAATCATCCAAAGTTGCTTTTCTCAAGATTGATGAATGTGATGAATGTAATGAGAATCTGGCTGTCATATCATGTCAAGATGATCAGAAATATATTCAAACTATAGCCGACCAGACCATTATGGATTCCATTTCAGATTATTCCTCATATGTTTCATGTTTTGAAGTGTTCTTTGAAGCGGAAATCCACTCATCTGCTTGTTTAGAATTTTTTGAGGACCAGGAACATACTTTTTCTGAAGTACATTATGAAGGGAGATCAGAATCAAAAGAAAAAGACATCTTGTTTCTTCAGCAGGAGGTAAATCTTCATGTTTTTCATGATCCAATGGCAGATTTGTTGCAGACAGCAGTGAAGGTCATTATTGCAGTATTCAGTGATGAAGGAGATCATGGCCAATTATGTTTTTGGATGCCCAGTTACCAATATCAATTGTTGACCAGAAGATCTGATCGGAAGAATCAGTCAAGAAGCCATCTTCTTGATTGGTTACATTGGCAGTTTGATATAGTTTGATGATATATAGTCATGTAAGAAATAAAGGTGGTCATGCTCTACCAACAAGCTTTAAGTTTTAAGTTCAGAGTCAAGTTTTTTTTTAGTCATGTCAGTTTGCATTGAGTCAGTTTGAGTCAAGTTTTAGTCAATAAATTGAGTCATGTTGGTTTGTCGAAATAATGGACTCCATAGCCCAATGGACAAAAGGCATTGTCTAGCTCTTCCAGAGATCTATTGTTCTTGGCACCTCCAAGGAGCTACCATCCCCCATTGGAGCCAATGCTAGTGTTAGTATTTGCAGCCTTCCTCCAGTGATCAAACATGCTCTTACACAAGTGATTTTAAGGTGTCAAGGTCAAATTTTGTCATTTCAGTGAGTCTTCAAGCAAAATTTGGTCACTAGGCATTAGGTCTAGGGTTTGCTTACACTCCTTTCAAAGTTGTCCAGATGTTGGTCTATGTCACTATTCAGCTGAGTCTACCATCATTCAGAGGGTTTTCATCATCATGTCAAGTCCCATTGGGTCATTTCACACCTTGTTCATGTTTCAGTTGTGCCTAGGCAAGGTTCATTTCCCTCTCCTAGGGTTTTGAAAGCTAATTTCTCTTGGATGGTCAAATCATCGGAAAAACTTGTATCCTGATGTTCATACACCTTCCCCTATCCATAATGTACCTTATCAAACTCTTCCCATCACTGAGATCCCCCAAATTCCTCATTTTCGCACAAACCCTAGTTTCTTGCTACAACCTGGCAATTTTCTATGGTTGGGCCTGTGTTTTGCCTTTTTGGACCCCTTCCCCTCACTCAATTTCTGAGATTCCACTTTCCCCTACTTCCTAACATCCCTCCATACTTCCCAAAATTTCCTCAAGAATTTAGAAGCTCCCTATCCCCTTCATTTCGCTTCATTTCGGCAAATCCCTTGTCCCACACATCGGGATATGTTTCACTCAAATGATGTTTCTGAGAAATAAAAGATGAATTCGGGAAAACTGAGAGATTTTTTTGTCCAAAACAGAACAAGGAAGAAAAAACTCCTTCACTTTTTACACAGGTGTCATGGTTTTGAAGAAATGTCAAAAATACAATTGCCTCGGGAGAATTGATGCACCTCTGGAGCGACCTCGGGAAAATAAAGTTTTCTCCTAGATGGGTTGGCCAAATGACTTTCTTGATAATCCAAATGATAACTAGAGACAAGTATCTTTCTAATGAGCTATCATGAGCTCAATTTGGAGTTGAGGAAGGCATTCAAAAGTTGACTGTAACAGCACTCTGCCTTTAGGCAGCCTCATTTGGCACAATTCGACCAGTCTTGGGAGATTTGATTTTTTACAAGGCAAATGAAATCCAAATTGCAAAATTCTGGTTGGGATGGAAAGTAGACAAGACAAAATTTTCAATGAGCTATCACGAGCTTAATTTGAGATTTAGAAAGGCATTCAAAAGTTGACCGCAACAGCACTCTGCCTTGAGGCAGCCTCATTTGGCACAGTTCGACCAGTCTTGGGAGATTTGATTTTTTATAGAGTAAAAGAACTCCAAATAAAAAAAATCTGGTTGGGTTGGAAAGTAGACTCAAATTCCTTTCCAACAAGCTATCCTGCACTCAATTTTGACATCGGTAAGGCCTCCAAAAGTCACCTGGAAAAGAGCGCGACGCACAGGAGGAGGAGCGCGGTGGTTTTATAAATATTTTCACTTCATATGGTCAGTTATACAAGTGGCAAAGGAAGGCAAAGGGTCACCCAAGCCATGTTTCATGTTTTTGGTGCTACACCTGTAGCTGATGCTTGGCTCTCCACCTTCATTTTGTGACCCTTGGGCATTCTATCTCTTCATGGCACATTCTATATATTGTATGCAAACCATTTGCAAAGAAAATTTTTTTTGGTTGGCTAGCTTGTAACTTCTGGGAGACTGTGGGAACGAAAATTTGTTTCTGCATTGTATATTTTTACATAGAATTTATGAAAGGCAGCAGCTCTGTTTCATGAGATTCCTGTGGTTGTGAGTGTAGCAAGTGTGTCTCTTATGTTTCATATGTATCTTGTTATGTTCCATATTTCATTTCATATTCATTTCTGGTGAACTTTTTCGAATGAGATTAGGTAGAATTCAATTTTATTGCTCTACCTGTGGGAAAATTTCATGTACAATGTTCATTCTTCTGTTGGAAAGGATTCATGTTGTCCATGGCCTTTTCACCTTCTTAATCAATCTCTCCATTCCGCCATATCTTAAAAGTAAAATTGCTATACTTTCCGCCTACCTTGCCTCACGAAATAATCTGCGCCTTTATGTTAAGTTCTCTATTCATTGAGGTCCAATGGTCCCATAAAATCCCAGAAACACAGTCATTCATAAAAATCCCTCTTTATGTTCATTTTCACTTACTAGCCTAAGATAAATTGTTCGTTGGAAAGTCATCTCAGTCCTTTTCGTTCATCTATTCACTGAGTGTGACACGGAGAGAGCCCTCTCCTGTTATGGTAGGGCTAGCTACCAGACTGAGCATGGTTTGTGGTTACCCTGAATTTTTCCTTCTTTTAGCCTGAGGCGGATTTAGGTGCTAACAGCTCCCAGGAGCTACCATCCCCATTGGAGCCAATGTTAGTGTCGGTATCTTCATCCCTCCATCAGTGATCAAATTTCTCTTTTTGCATGCATATTAGGTGTCTCATCCAATCAACTGTATTCCATTAGGTCATGGATCAACTGATGGTAGTGGTTCTTTGTCAATTTCCCTCATGCCATTCATCTGCTGGCCTATTTTCACATGTACGGGTCATTTGTTGTCATTTTTATTCCATTCCATTTGCAAAAGTCATTTTAGGGTTTTAGGTCTCACTAGTTCTAGGGTTTGTCACCATGGTCTTCAAAAGTTCAGTAAGAGGTTAGCGGGCACATGAGGATGTTTAATAAGTTCAAAAAATCACAAATTTAACCTATGATTTGCTTCATAAAAGGTTTTTACCTCAAAACTCTGTTTTGAGGTGAAAACTGGGTTTTTCTATTTCATGTACAAATTTTATGTAATTTTAATGTTTTCATATGTAATAAGCCTCAACTACAGCCCTTGGTCACCTTGCCAACTCCAGCCACTACAAAGAAACAAAAAACATCCAAGCATCAGTTCATCAAATGATAAAAAATAGCCAAACTGCAAAAAACAAGGTTTTTAAAGCAAAGTGAAAAGGAACTTTAGGAAAGTGGGTTTCTAAATGAAAAATTAAACTCAAGATGGATATAAGTTCTCCTTGGTGTTTGAGAACTTCATTTGGTGCAAAAGAGAGAGCAAGAGGAAGAAAATCACATTTTGTGGAGAAAGAGGGAAATTTACAGTAAAATTTCAAATTTTTGTCAGCGTGACGCACCTGGGCACTGGCACGACGCACTTGCTTGGCGCTACGCACCAGGCATAGATTTTGCAAAGGTAATTGAATGGGCGCTATGCACAGAAAGTGTGTTATGCACCTGGGCATTGGCGTGGCGCATCTATCGGCTGAGTTACAAAACACATTGCATTGCTTTTCCAAGCCTCCAAATTTGCAAACAACCTTTCTACAAGTAAGTACATCCTCTCGTCTGCCCTAGCAAGAGATTTTTTTCATCCATGATGATGATGTAAGTGCTTGAAAAAAATGAAACCCTAGTTGCCTCAAAGTTGTCTTGCCAAAATTGTCTAGGGTTTTGTTATTTTTGTTGTTTTCACTCCCTTGTTATGATTTTCCTATATGCCATCCCCCTGCACTGAATTTCCCTAATTCCCTTCCTTTTTCCCTCTCCCATTGACACTCACCTTACCCCCTATCACCAAACCCTAAGCCCTATAAATAATTCCTACCCTCCTCAAAACCTTAATTCCCATTTCCCAAACCCTATTAACCCTACTGCCATCATTAAAACCCTAATTCACAGTCCTACTATCAGTCAATCCTTTTATTCCTAAAAAGAAAATAGCAGTCACCCCATATTTGAGAAAATCTCTTCATACTCATCATCCTTCACTCCACATTTGCAAGTATGGAAACAGATTCGGCATATGAGAGGGATGATGAAACTATCAATGATTCTTCCTTAGAGTCTCATGCACCAAGAAAACCACATAAAGGAGAAAAACACATCCGGGAGGAGCACATTACTCTCACAGAGTTACTAGCTTGCCCTCTTGCAGTAACATGTTTTAAACATCAGTCTTGTTACTAGTTTTGTGAGATGGTGGAGAGGGTGAAATATCACCATGAACTTGCCAGGTTATTTTTTCTTCATCTTCACAATGGCCAAGTAAACCTAGCTGGTGTCTCCTTCATTTTGACACCTGAAAGCATAGCTGCAGCAACAGGCATTCCTAATGTGGGAGAACAATGGAATAAGGGACAGCATGTGGGCAGAGAGCATTATGAACCTTACAGTAAGGCTAGTTATCAAAGGCAAATCAGTAGGGTCTTTCCTTTTAGATACCTACAAGACACTTATGCTCCCCTCATGAAACTAATTATCAAATATTTCAGCTGTGAAGGGAGGTTTTCTCGCTTCTACACTTACCATGTTAGATTACTGATGCATTTCACTAGAGTGAGGATGATGAACCTCCCCTATTTCATATGCATAAATATGTTAGGTAAACTTGACTCAGGATAGAGTCAAAGGAGGTTAAACAGTGATGGTTTTGGGGCACATGGTATTGTGCACCCATGGTATTCTGCCCATGGTATTATATGTAATGGAGCCTATAAAAGGCTGGAAGGACTTCATTGTAAGGGGAGGCCTGAAGGTGAGCGGTGAAGACTCACTTGGCTGGATTGGCCAGGGTTTTGGCTAAGGATAATGAAATTTCATTATGATCGGGTTTTTCCCCAGATTTGGGGTTTTCCCAGATAAACATGTGTGTTCATGTGTTTATGGTTATTGCTGGTTATTTTTATATTTTTTCTCTCTCAGTAATTCTTCGTAATTAATTTTTGTTCTTGTGTAAATTTCTTAACAATTGGTATCAGAGCCAAAGGTTGTGTATTGGCTTCAGGAAAATGATTTTGTTGCCAAGGGTTTTATTGGCCTGGAGATCCTGAAATTTTGGTGGATTTGGTTCAGTCTTTGACCTTTCAGAATGGAAATCAACGGTGTGCACGAGTATGGAAATGGGAGCTCCTTCGAGGCGTTGATCGATGAGAACGGTCATGCTAAAAGTACAAATCATGGCTAGACAACGGTGGTTTATCCAAAGCGGCAAAGAAAGCAGGTTAAAGAGGCGAATTCTGTTGATTTTGACAAAGTGAAATCGAATGGAGACAGTAAATCGATTTTCCAGTTGCATGGGGAAGAAAGGCGAAGGCGAGCCGAGGAGCAGAGGGCTGCTGTGGCTAGTGCTTTATCTGTTGGCTTTATCTATTGGTGAAATTACCGCGTCTGATGAAGATAGTGAGGAGGAGGCTGCGAATCAGAGCGACGCTGCGAATGGCGAAGAGAAGAAGGCTAACAAGATCTAGAGCCTGTGGCATAATGTTGATGGTCTGCTATTGGAAGTCGTTGCCAGGTGGGCAACGAATGAAGAGATATGCAGTGAGTATATGTCTATGTTTTGATCTGAGGACATGAAGGCAAGCGATATGAGGCTCATCATCGAGAAGTGATGGGTAACAGCATGTCTCGCATGGTGGGATGCTTTATGCCCACGAGGAATGAGATGAAGTGTTGGGGGTGGTTTTGGTGGCGTCCGGAATAGCGGGGTGCCTCTTCAACAAAACCGTTTTGATAGTTTCGCATCGCAATGGAAGAAGACCAAGTTGCAGGTTTGGCGATGAGCGTTGGTATTTCAAATCCTTCCTGCGAAGGGTGGTGGCGGAAATGGAAACCGTGACCTGATGGCGGAGTGGGCATTCAAATACGCAATGCGGATCGTGAGGAGCCGGATAATACCATCCCTTGCCAATGATGAGGCCGCCATGGCAGAGGCCGTTAAGTGCCAGCTCGTGAACGAAGGTAGATCCTCTGATGCCCTAACTTTCGCTGATTTATACAAGCATTTTTTCAGCCCTCACGAGACCCGGTTGCATTGAGAACAAATGGGTTGTGCTTTATTTGTTGATGCCTGTCTCCGAGGACCAGAGAAAAGAGAGGCGATGATGCCCTGATGAAAGATGCTTCCAACAAGCGGTTGTCGAGGAGGATTTAGTGGTTCAACGAACAATGATGTTGGTTTGTGCACAGAATATGAGAGTCAAGATCAACAGAGGAATGAAGGAATTCATGGTATATGATAATTCTACAGTGATGTTGGATGGAAATTCAAGCAGTTTGATAGAATTTTTTTGAGAAAATCAAATTGAGAGAGGATGGGTCAGAATAACAGCAGCAATAAACAAAATAATAATAATAATAATAATAATAATAATGAAGTGAAAATTATTGCATGTAAATTGGCATACTACTGTAAGACCTGGTAAGGCATGTGTACCCCTCAGTAATCACCTGTAAAGTCTGGGTTAGACCTAGGCGATAGGGGGGATGTCGGGTTAACAATACCCCAGGTAAAAAAAAAAACTCTGAGGGGGGTAAGAGCTAGAGTGAGCGAGATTGTCTCACTTAGCAGTTTTGGCTGGAGTTAGTCAAGGAACCCCAAGTCAAGTTTAAGGGGGGAAATTGTTAGGTAAACTTGACTCAGGATAGAGTCAAAGGAGGTTAAACAGTGATGGTTTTGGGGCACATGGTATTGTGCACCCATGGTATTCTGCCCATGGTATTATATGTAATGGAGCCTATAAAAGGCTGGAAGGACTTCATTGTAAGGGGAGGCCTGGAGGTGAGCGGTGAAGGCTCACTTGGCTGGATTGGCCAGGGTTTTGGCCAAGGATAATGAAATTTCATTATGATCGGGTTTTTCCCCAGATTTGGGGTTTTCCCAGATAAACATGTGTGTTCATGTGTTTATGGTTATTGCTGGTTATTTTTATATTTGTTTCTCTCTCAGTAATTCTTCGTAATTAATTTCTGTTCTTGTGTAAATTTCTTAACAAAATATTGAGAAGATGGCTACGTTTGTGCAAAGGAAACCTCTTCCTCAGCAGTTCAGTAGCATTTATCATTTTTCATTGATCAAAATTGTTGTTTTGCATCAGCTAAGCTTGCTGAATATTTCATGGGATACCTTCATTTCACATGAGGTTTTCAAAAGCCCTCAGGTGACCCCATCAGTGTTTCAAGAGGAAGGAGGGCCTTCAAACTAGCTAGAGGGTCATGAGACTGAAACAACAGGTGTGCCAATGTTTGTCACTTATGAAAAAGGCACAAGGAGACTATTTGCAGCTGCCAAACGAGTATTATCTCCACCTGGGGTGGAAGGGGTCTCGTTTCCTTCACCAGACCACAGGCAAATGCTATCTTCACCTGGGGTGAAAGGGGCTTTTCCTTCTTCTTCAACAGTACAAGTACAGATAAAGGAAAGTAGCCTTTGCATGATGAAGGGCCTTCTAAAGGTCAGGACAGAGATTTTGTTTTGATTTAGGACGAGAACACTGATTTGAGTTCCCAAAACTCAAGACTCAAGGAGGTCATTAAAGAGAAAGAAGTTGACATACATGCCTTATCACTTGACCTTAAGAGGGCTAAGTGGATTATTAATTTCCTTGAGCAACAAAACAAACAATTGGAGGATAAACAAGTAATCATGGAGTTGCAAACCATAAGGGAAAACAAGCAAGCAGCAAAAAGAAGGAAAGTCAAATTGACACCCCTTGAGCAAGAGATTAATGCTGATCGAGAATCATGGCTAGAGAGGGTAAATATTCACTTGGAGAAGTTTCTTGAGAAAGCCAACAAGGAGAAGAAGATGTTGTGCCACATGGCTTATCACTATTTGGCACGGAACAAAATTTGTAAAACAAGGATAAGAAGCCTAAAAGCCAAGTTAAGGAGAACTTTGAGGAGCAAGAAAGAGCAAGATAAGCTCAAGATCTTGGTTGAAGCTTCATTGGCCCAGCATAGCACCTAACACAGATCACTCATGCCAAATTTCAAGAAATTTGGTGAAATTTTTGGCATTTTTGAATTTTTCAGGTAAAAAACAGGTTTTTCCGGCAGGTGCATAGCGCCACCGGCACTACGCTTTTGATGGGGACCTCCATTTGAAGAAAACTTTGCATTTTTGGATTCATCATGAAAATTTATGTTTGCTCAAAAATGGCTGTGAAGTTTTGACAAGTTTTGGACCTCCAAAAGGGCCAAAAACACCCTAAAAATGCCCTTTCTGCCACTTTTTGGCCACACAGGAAGCAGTCTTGGGAGATTGCATTTTTGGAGGGGCAAATGGACTCCAAATCAAAAAATTCAAGTTGTTCCAGAAGACTCACAGGGCTTTCCAATGAGCTATCCTACACCTGATTTAGACTTCGGGAAGCCTTCCAAAAGTGGCTTGGAAAAAGCGCTACACACAGAAAAAATGGTGCTACGCACAGGATGAAAAATTGCCAATTTTGCCTGTTTGCTCAGAATTTTGCCTAGTTTTCTTCCAGTTTGACATTTTCTCTCTTATGGTCAAATTCATGATGTGATATGATGTAAATAGATGTACTATGATTTAAAAATGATAAAAATTGACTTAAGGAGGTAGATACATCAATTGTAGGTGGTTTTGAGCTGTCATGAATTGGTTTCCTAAGTTTTAGAGGCAAGCTGTTCCACTGCCTACTTTTGTGTTCCTAGTTTAGATCTTGTTGAAACAGCTCCTTGACTCATGGATTCAACCCTTTATGGATAGCACAGGTGGTTTGGATGTCTATATCATATGTTTTTTCAATCATTTGTCAGGGTTGGACTCTTGTGGATGCTTTGAGCACTATTGTACATCATTTCTGCAGTTTGGCAAGGAAATAGACCAGGGTTTGCAGCATTTTGTGGGATTCTTGTGGCAAGGTGAATTAGTATTGTTTTTTCCTCTGTGATTCAAGTTATCATATGTTTATGTGTGCCATTATCTCTCTCTTTTCTGCATAACTAAATGAATCAAGTGTAAAGGTGGAATTCATTGATGTTTCAGTGCTCTGCCTTAGGGTTTATTTAGTTTTACATGTTTTCTACTGTTTGAAGAGGACTCATGACACTTTCATGCCCTCTCCAACTCCTCACCAGTCTTAAGACTCTCCATTACACCTAATTCTAAGTACTAAAACACTTGCCTACCTCACCCCACAGAAACCTCTGCAAAACTGAGTTCATTCCCCAGACCCAAAACTGCCTTCCTCATCTGAGCTAGCAAATCAACTTTAAACTCAATCAAACTCCTCTGAGCATATACCTAGCCTAAAATTAGTCTTTATATCAGTCATCTCAAGCTTTACTTGCTATATTTTCCTGAGATTGACAAGGAGAGAGCCCTCTCCCGACCTGGTAGGGCTAGCTACCAGGTTAAGCGTGGTTTGATGTTACCCTAGACCTGCCTTCCTCAGCCTGAGGTAGATCCAGGCCCTAACACCTAACTCAACATATTAACCTGAGCTTTATTTCTTGGCAGTCCCAAATTAGGAAAATTCTCTTATCATGTAATGATCCATTGTTTCCGGCATTCAAAACAAGCTAGAGAGTTAAGATGGTTGCCTTTTTCTGATATCCTTTGACCAGAAGTATGTTATTCTTTTAGAAAAAGAATTAGTTGATAGCTAATGAATACCTTCAAATTGTAGAGAAATGGATTGTCCTTAAGAGTATTTTAAAGGAGGATAGTCATGCCTATTGATTTGATAAATACATAAATACACTTGGGTTATCATATCCATTAATGGTTACATTCCTTTTTTCATCCTTCATTTACCAATGAAATTTACATCCCAACCTTTGTAACTTTATAACTAACAAAATAATGTTAAAATGGTAACTCCAAGTTACCTTATAAATGATTCCTCCCTTGACCAATTATGTCTAACTAGACAAGGCTTCTTTAATATATTATCCAACCCATCTTGTTTCCATTCACATATACCCAACCCTATTATATCCATTTAATCATTTTATGGTTGATCCAAGATAGAAATTGTTATGCTACTTTCCTTTCTTTCCAGAGAATTGTCTCAAAGATATTACGAATACTTAACCTATTTGAATATTGTGTGCATCTCCTTATATTTATATTTGTTATAATTTAAGGAGTCAAATTATTATTTTTTTCGCAACAAAAATTGTTGTTGAGGCCTTCTCTAAAGTGAGTACCTCCCATACTCCATATCTTGAGTGAAGTTGTCTTTTAAATGGCCTATTTTGTTTCATGCATGGTACCTATATAAGGTAAATTTCAAAACATAAGAAACAACCTTCAATTGCCTAGAGATGGCCAAGTGGATTTATAATCGAGTGCTAAGGCTTCCCAGCTTTAATTTCTTGATATTTTTCTTCTAGATTTCCTCAAAATTTGTTTTCCTCAACCCCTCTACCACCCTCCCCCTCGCCCCCCCCCAATTCCATTTTTATTTATTTCCATAGTACTTTGGTTCATGATACTATACATGTCGTTACAACTAATTCATGTCAGATAGTGTTTTATAATACAATTTTTTTTCATAATGATCAACATTCAAATTCTTTATGATTTATATAACAATCATTGTATGATGGACATAGGTGCTTCCTCTGCCTACCAAATATAGGGAAATAGTACACCCAGACAGAACATTTGTCAATATCTTTTTGGAAAATGACCACTCTGGCTCTAATAACAATAGTCAAATTCGAGACTTCTCAGAAAAACTTGTTTAATTCTTACGAAGATAAAATAGTTCTCCTTCACTCCTATGTTTTTGATATAATATAACCTGATTCTATTCTGAATGTCAAATAGTAAATTAAATGACATGTTTTAAGTTCCAACAACTCCATAATTATATTACCTGGATCTTTTGTGCCTTGATTCTCATGTCAGCTTGAACATTTTATGTGGTATTATGTATATCACAACCGACTTTGATCTTTTCTGATTTAGATATTCCAATGAATAATCAGTTCTTTTCAAATATAATCTAGCTATTAATCATTTCTATCTTGCAGTTGCATGTGGCCATAGGTTCTAGTATTGAACCTATAGCTCTGATACCACTTGTCACATACCTCTCCTTTCACTATACTCATGTACTATAATTTTTTTTTAATACTCAAAATATAATTGTTTTTATACTCGAAATATATCCTTACTATGAATAACTCAGCGACCACATGCATCAGATTAATTATAATGGCCTCTTAAGTTTCTATTGGAATTTCTATGATATGCTCCATGATTGTAATGCATGGTTATGATGGTAGTAATCCACCTTCCTGACTATATATATATAGCCTGGTGAATGGCTATCTCAGAAATTAAACTATATATATATATATATATATACACACACACACACACACACTTGGCATTTGTTTAATTTCTGAGATAGTCATTCACTTGTTGTTATTACTCTAATTTGGTAGTATTTGTATGTTTTAAACCCATACAGAAATTACCTGCATATGAATTCTAAAAAACAGAAAATAAACAATGGCGAGAGCATAAAACATAAAACATATATACACAGAGAATTTCCCCTAGATCCCAAAATTGGGATTACCAGATTGATTTTTCATTATGTTCCTTTCAATGTTACAATATATATATATACATTTTGAAGCATCGATAAAGCCCAATCCATCAACCCTGGGTTAGAACATAACCGTAGTTCCCTTGACCAGATCTACAAAATACTATGGACAGAAAACCATCATGATTAAAACCATGTGCGAAATCCATGCACAAAATCATAGGTAGGTTCGCCCACCTAATATAGGGTCCAAAAATATATTCCCAGGGCGTTGCCCCGAACCCTGTGCAAGGGGCTACCACCCCCGCTGCTACGCTCGGCTCAGCGTAAAGGCAGGGCCACTGCCCCCTGCACGTGTGGTAGTCGTGGAAAGAATATAACACATACCCAACAATATTGTGCATGGTGTTAACACCCTAGGTTTCCCAAACCCAAGGCATATACCTACCCATTCTTTATTATTCATATGCATTGGTATTAAAAAAAAATGAGGATGATTATCGTATTCTTGGTATGGTTAATGCTTTAACTGCTAAAATCTGATCGTATTATTTCTTATTTAAAATCGTTATAATTCACATGTCAAAGGATATGAAGAATGGTTTGTATAGAAAAGCGGGAACCGATCCCATTGCTCCAACTCGGCGAGCACCATGTGCCAATCACATGGGAGGCACATACCTTGGTTTATGTATATGGCTGAGATGATGTGACTAGATCTAATGGTGGTAGAACATCCTTCAAACCTACTCATTCACTCCTCTTTCCCTTGGCATCTAGCAGTTTCCCCTCTGCTTTGAGCCATGCCAAGTAAGTCTTAGGGAATCGAATAGTGGTTTAGTTTTACCATGCATTTATGGCAACAACCTAAACCTCTGTCCATAATTTCCCTTACTAGTTCATTTCGCATGATTGATAATTTTGTTTAGGGTTATTATTTATTTAATAGAGGAAACTGTGATAGATATTTCAGTCTTACATAGATTCCGAGAGGTTTTATTCATAACTCCTAAATTGTTGAGGCAACCCTCATTTTTAATTCTGGCATAACGAGTGGCTAACACTCCATAGGTAAATTTCACCAACTCCCCCATCTCTTTACCAGAATCATGACAAACGTTTCTCTGGTTTTATTTCTAAAAACTTTGGTTTTCTTTGTTGCAGGAAGCTCATCCTCGACTCGGTCTTACCCATTGGTTCAACTTCCTCAACATACTTTGACTAGACAAGCTTATGGGTTCCTCGTTGGACAATTTTATAGGTTCATTCTGTACTTCGCAAGTTTATTCCTTTACCAGGTAGGCTATAGCCTATTTCTACCTGTCACATTTTTGTCTCGTTCCCTTTTCAGTTTAGTTTGGAACACCTACAGTGGATAATATTTTTCCGTTTACTTCTACTGGTTGTCACCTTCTGTAGACTCAAGGAAATTTCTTAATAGCCTGGTCATAGGTATATCGAGCATTTTGGTAACTTGATCTTCAATTGGGTCTTTTTATTATGTACATTTCTCACCCTTCTAGGGTCTAATAGGTGTAACATTCTACTAAATCCTGGATTTTCTACCTCGAAAAACTCCAGGCAAAACTCAATTAGATAATCTGGCCACCCAAGTTCGTCCTTAAGTGAAATTGACATCAACATTTACTTCTATAGTTGAATAATATTATTTTTCATTGGTAATATGGTCTGCTATAGTTTTCCTTACTAATGTTCATCGTACGGTCCTATTCCACTCTTATTCGCTCATGGCCTACAAGATGGAAATTACAGGGGTGCACCTGAATGCACTTGACTTCTTTCGCGACATACTTGATCATGCTTGTCTTCTCTTTAAGCGCAATAGCCATGACCTGATAATATCTATGTGGAATAGTTATTTTTTTTCATTGGTTGATTCCATGCTAACCCCTATCATACTAACTCTTTGTTTTTCCTATTTTGCAGGTACTTATCTCTCATATGTAAAATAATCATTACCTAAAGCAGCCAACTCCATCTAGCGTGCCCAGAAAATCCCTTTTTCCACTAGGTTGGTTCCCACCCCACTTTTTAGTCGTTCATTTGTCACTAGATTTTTTTTTTATATACAGAGATGGATTGGAATGCATCTCTCTGATACCCATCCCTATAAGAAATTTGTTTCCTGTTATTTAGTCATTAGTTTTATTTGTTCATCATAGCCTTGTATTCTCATCTACTCTTCATGGAAGACTACTTGTTCACTTTGAGTTATATTCGAATTTGGCGGTTTCTTTTTTTCAGGCTTTGATATGGGTGACCCAGTCTCTGTATTTCTACACCCCTTGGCCATCTTATTTTTCAATCCCACAAGGTTATTTTAGAAGCATGTTAAAGGCATAATGTGGCCTCTATTTTAAGACAATTGCTCTGTATATATACATATTTTTCCTTTGTGTACTTCATGATATAAAATTGTATCTGAATAAATTTGGGTCCATCTGTTACTACATAAAACAGATGTCAATAGTGTAAGTTCTAGTTTTGTGATCCTATATCGATATAATTTTCTTTATACATTTCGTTTCCTTTCTTTGGGTTATATGTTGCAGTTTCCCCACTCCTATGTTCATACACCTGTCTGTTCCATAAATTTTGCGCTTCGTTCTTGGTATTATCGTAATTTATACTGAATGGTTGTTAATCATGGTATTATCGTAATTTATACTGAATGGTTGTTAATCAATACCTGTAGACACGTAATTATTTATATATATATACTTATATATAGGTATATCTTTGTCCTTCGATGAGTGCATGTTTTATGCATATCTACATGTACAGTATCAAGGATGATAGTGATTTGTGTGTATATAGAAATGCACAATCTCCATGTTGGTTCAGTTTGTGGTTAAGCAATATGCGATATTATTTCTCCTTTTAGTCTGTTGAACTATACTATTTAAATTCTGCTATATATTACCATTGCAACTTCGTATTAGCTACCCAATTGATAATATATTATGTTTATTGCATGATTGTTCATTGATTTTCTATTTCGATGGCTATATATGAATGTTCTACTTACATCTAATAGATGTCAAGTGTGTTGAGTAGTTTCAATTTCTTGTATGGAAGGAACTGTCATCTCATGTTTGTATGATACAGGGTCTAACTGATCTATTTCGCTTTTTTGTGTAATTTTTCCTAGTATGGTATTTTCTTTTGTTTTCTTTACCATAATTTAAATACACGAAATGAAAATTAAATCCTATAAGTGTTGACCACTATACCTTTCACGACTTATATTGCTTCTTCTAACTCCATTTTTCAAAATTAATCTAGTAACTCAATTTCTCTTTTATGACTTATAAATCGATTCATTATTAAATCCACATGCAACATAGGAGTATGATTCTACTTGTTCTAACCAAATTTTCTCATAAGAAAATAATTATAAGTAAATTGACAAGTAATAGATTTCATATCCTAATTGATTAGCCCTTCTAACCAATTCATGTATTTGGTTCCCAAATACCTGCATCTCTATGTAGATTTATTTATTCTAAAGAGATTAGCTTAAAAATATATATATAACATCTAAATTACAATGACTACATACGATTAGTTCTGATGAAAAAATAAAATACAATTAATTCACATCGAATCATCAATAGAAGTACTTGTGAATTCCACCCCTGTCTTCACCCAACCTAGAACTACTTCCTCCAGTTCACCCCCGAACTGAGAATTTCTTGCCAAGGATTCAACAACCCCCCTTGTTGATCCCCTCAATAGGTATTTAATACATTTCTTTCATGATAAGGTTTCCTTTAGCGACGTCCCGCTTTTGTGGATTTTCTTATCCAATTGCCTAGGCTTTTCCATAAAAGTTTGCCTTTCTCTCCCATGGTGCTTTTAGGATTTGCTAAGCGTAACATATTTCTCCAACTAAGAAACTTAATATATCTTTCTTTCCAATCCATTAAGCTTATCTAGAATTTTATTCTAGAGTACTTGTCATGAAAGAATTATCAAATCTCATTTATCAATGAGATTTTTATCTTTATTTTATTTTGGCAAGAATCTCATTTCTAGGTGTCTCATTCCCAAATACATACATCCTTTTTTTTTTTTTTTTGTTATTCACTATTTTCTTTATTCTGTTTTTTAAATTATTTTTCATTTTTTTTATTATTATTTTTTTTTGAATTGGTCCACTCCTATATTGATACAAAAATATGATTACATAGAGGCAGAAGCCTCAAGAGTTCTAGCCCAAGAGACGACATGCTTACAAAAAAACGCTTGATGAACTGACCAGAGGACCTGCATAGTGATTTGCTTCAGGACTTGAAGTTTCTGAAAACCTTAAACTCAGTACCAAGACAGTGACCAAAATCTAACCCAGACATTGACCAAAATCTGCCTTGAAAACAGCGTGCACCTAAACAATAACCAACATACAAGAGAATGCCACCCACACAGGGGAAATCGGCAAGTAAAAAGATGAAAGAGACCTGATTCTAGGAACTTAAAAACATGAAAAACTATGTATACGGACGGGATTGAGCGACTTCCTTAAGTAACTAACCAAAACCAAAAGGCACAGGCATGTTCAATCTTCATGCAAGGTTGTTGGCTGTTCTTCAACAATGTGGCACCCGAAATGGTCTGGGTCTTCAAACTCAGAGGGATGGCCCTCTATACTTGAAGGACCGCCTCCTGCTGGAGCGCTCGGGCCGGTGTGTGTAGTCGAATCCAGTATTGCAGAGCCACCTGTATCTCTGTGCTGAGAAACGTTCTGGTCTTCCATCCTAGGTTCCAGAGGAGCCCCTGGATTGACCTCCCCCGAACCCACAGCATCCTCACACAACTCTACGATGACTGACACAATGAAGGATGAATTTCCTAGAGTACAGAGGAAGCAGAAGCGAGCTGTGTGCGAATGAGAGTGGTGAGAGTGAACTTCAGTTGTAAATTGCCCTCTTCCCCTGCCCCGACCACTTCTGGTCGCAGAATATCTATTACAACAGAAATTCGAAGCCTCAGACGAAGGGTCCGAGGTTGTGGAGGAAGGCTGGCGGGATACACAGCCTCGACAGCTTCCTCTTCTGCAACCCATCGTTGTGCGCTCTCTGGGCATTTTAAAGTGAGCAAAACAAACAACCGAAGAGGGAATGGTGAGGTGGCTACAGAGGAAGAAGCAAACCAGATGAATAGGAGCATGAACGCATTGATAAGTGTCAACGTCTTGAGCCAGCGCCCAACAGTTCCCTGTTATGTCTCGAGAGCGAGGAGCTTCCACCTTGTAGGACCAGAATGAGCGCAAAGGGAAAACAAGAGTGAAGACCAGGCCGAGCGCCATTGCAAATAAATCATCATCGAGGGAGAGTTGCGTTAATGCTGCATTTAAGATGTTTGTGTGAAACAATAACTCATGCCTCCTGCGAATCCATCTGGTGGATGTGAGTGTCCACGCACCCACCCTCCACGCCACCTTCGTACTCCTTTCCGGAATACTCACCCGCATCCGAGAGAGAAAAATCTTGTTGCACCACAGAAGTGCACTCTTGTTTGAGTTGTGCATAATCTGAGTCACATGGTGGGCTAGAGAAGAATAGGAGCTGCTGATTAACCCCCTGATTAGCCAATCTGTATGCTACCCTGTTGGCAGAACACCTTATATGCTTGAAGGTAATGCTCCGGGAAGTCCTAAGCCATTATTCAATTTGTTCTAGTCTGCTCAGAAGCCTCCAGCTGGAGGCTCTCTTTGCTGTTGAGGTACCTGATTGAATCCTTGTGGCTGCTGCTATTAAAATTTGAGAATCCCCTTCTACCTCAAGAGGGAAAAAGTTTTCCTTTTCTGCTATGCAAATGCCTTTCCATAATCCTTCCAGTTCTGCAGCGTTGTTGGTATCTTTGCCAATTGATCCATGATATATATGCAATGCTGAGCCCACTTCATTTCTGAAGACACCACCATAACCAGCCAGCCCAGGATTGCCCTTAGCTGCCCCATCAAAGTTCAATTTGTAAGAGTTGGAAGCCGGAGGAGACCAATTGAGGGGAGAGGCGGTACTGATTGGGGGTCTAGTCTTGGCTTGAGCTAAAAAAGTGAGGTCCAAGTTCCAATCTTTCAGAATGAGGCGTTCCTGAGGAGAGTCTGGCAGGTTCGAGTCTTGCCAATGTCTTAGAGCAGGAGTTTCTTGCAGATTTTGTTTAATAAGAAGCCATAGGGTGTCAATTGGCCAGCTAATGTTGTTGAAGATTCTATTATTTCTCTCCTTCCAGAAAATCCAGTAGACAAAGCCTGGGAGGAGATTCCACAGAGAATTCAGAAGAAGGCTTTAGAAAGGATGCTTTGGCCAGTTTCTGATGTTGTCTGTGATATCTCCTACCCGTCTACCCGATCTTCTATTGCATTGAGCAGTTAGTATCCAAGAGATGCAGGGTGGTTTCTGAGTTGAGATTATACTTGGGGCATCTAGAGGGTTCAATAAATCCTCGCTTTTGCAGATTATCCCAAGTGAGGATTCGCCGTTTGCTCAGAAGCCATAGAAAAGTGGAAACCTTGGGCCAGATGCATGGTTGCCATACCTGATCCCAAAGCTGATCCCTGGCTGTCTGCATGGGTTGATAATGAAGTTGGTATGCTTCCTTGGTAGTGAACATTCCTTTTGGTGTGTGTCCCCATCACAGTTTGTCCTTTTGATCTGAGTATTTAATTTTCCTGAGTTTTAGCTCCTGATCGATCTCTTCATAGGTTTCCCCTCACCAATTTGCCTGCCAGGTGCTGGCTGATTTCCAGAGTTGAAAGTCTTGAGGGGGTTGCTACTGCTAGAACTGATGAACATGGATTTGGTTAGCTTGCTGCATAGAAGCTTTCCAGTTGAGTTTGTGGAAGAGTGAGGCTAGATTAGGGAGTTGATGCCATGAATCCTCCCAAAATCTAGCTAAGGTGCCCGAGTGGATTTCCCAAAAACTGTGCGCTTGAATAAAGGTATTATGTTTCTTGGCGGCATTCCAAATCAATGAGCCAGGAGTTGTTGTACTGATTCTGATGAGATCGTCCCATTGACTACCTAGCGCATATTTGGCTTGCCATAGTCGTGCCCAAGGTATATGTGGTTTGGAAATCCAATTCCACCAGATGCGGGCTCCCATTGTGTTGTTGCTTTGAAGGGGATCCCTCAAACCTAGCCCACCAGCTGATCTTGGTTGACAGACCTCATTCCATTTGACAAGAGCCCATTTCCTGTTGAGTCCTGAGGATCCCCAAAGAAAGTTTCTTTGAAGATTGTGGATATTCTTAAGAACCCATTTGGGAGCAGCCAATATAGAAAAAAGATAGAGAGGCATAGCTTGGAGAACAGATTTGATAAGGATGAGCCTACCAGCAATATTGAGTGAACGGAAGGTCCAAGAAGAGAGCCTGGTTTCCAGTTTGTCGAGGAGGGTTCTCCAGGAGGCGTGTTTTATAGTTGAGTCCAACAAAGGAGCTCCCAAATATTTCGAGGGAAGCACGGCTATAGGGAAGCCCAGTATCCTGGCAATGTTCCTCTGAGTAATGGATGGGGTGTGGAAGAAGATGCGCTGCGATTTGGAGGCATTAATGGAGGTTCCTGAGGCTTCAGAGAAGAGATTGAGCAGGGTCTTGAAAGTGGAAGCCTCTTGAGCTGACGGGTGGCCGAAAAGCATAGTATCGTCGAAATTGTTGGTGGGAAATGAGGTGAAGACCATGAAGAGAAATTCCCTTTAGGGTGTGTGAGGAGATGACAGAGTGAAGCAGGCCACTGAGACCTTCGGCCATGAGAACGAAGAGGAAAGGGGAAAGAGGATCCCCTTGTCGGATACTGCGGGATGGACGAAAGGGCACAGAGGGTGAGCCATTAAGCAAGATAGAGAAACTGGGAGAGGAGATGAGATTCATGATCCACCGCATCCACGTAGCACTGAAGCCAAATGCCAATAACATCTGATGGATATATTTCCAGCTGAGTTTATCAAAAGCTTTGGAAAGATCTAGCTTAAGAATCATACCTGGCTTTTTTAGAAGCTTGAGAGAGTGGATCACTTCATTTGAGAGAATAATGCCGTCCATTATCTGGCACCCTTCTACGTATCCGGTCTGCTCTGGCGAGATGAGAAAAGGGAGAAGAGGTTTGAGCCTATTCGCCAAGACTTTGGATATGAGCTTGTAAATGACGTTGCACAGTGCAATTGGCCTGTATTTGTCAGGCGTGTTGGCTTCATCCACTTTGGGAATTAGCGCTATGAAGGTAGAATTTAGGGAAGGGAGGATCCAGTGCATAGATCTTGATTCCTCCACTATCTCCCAAACCTCTGTGTTGATAAGCTCCCAAAACTCATGAAAGAAGTTGGATGTGAAGCCATCAGGGCTAGGCGCCTTGCCATCCTTAAGTTGGGCCATGGCATCCTCCACTTCATGCATTGAGATGGGCTAGAGCAGCATATTGTTGTGGTCCTCCGTTATGATTTTAGGAATATGCCGCATGATTGATCGAATGGCTTGATCCCTGCATCTCGGTTGCTCCCGAATAATTTCCTGAAAGTACTCTTTAAATTCCTGTTCCATTTCTTCATGCACTTCTAATCTTTCCCCTTGACAGTTATTAATGAAAGCGATGTTATTGTGCATTCTCCTTTGGATAGTAGATCTGTGAATTTTTTTTGTATTTTCTCCCCTTCCTTAAGCCATCTGATTTTGGATTTTTGTCGCCACAAGATTTCTTCTTGCTGCCTTCGTGCTTCAATTTTGGTCAAGAGGGTCTACTCATGTTGCGCCTGATTTGCTGTTCTTCCCTCCAAGATGATACTCTGTTGAAGTGAGCTCATTTGCTGCTCCACCTTTTTTCGATGTTCAAAGATATTACCAAACTAAGTTCGATTCCATGACTTGAGAACTTGTTTGAGGTTTTTTAATTTTTGTTGGAACTAGAACATCTTGGCTCCTGCAGGGGGGATAAAGGATTTCCAAGTCTCGTTGACTATTGCTTTGAAATTGGGATGAGAGAACCAAAAGGCTTCAAAGCGAAAAGGTCTATTGCACTTTGTACCTGGACACGTCCATTGTAGCATTATGGGCCAGTGATCAGAGCCTACTTGAGGCATGATGGAAGCATGAAAATCCCCACCCAGGTGTATGGCATTATCCGATATAAGGAAACGATCCAACTTGGAAGCAATATGTTGAGATCCCCTCCTTTTAATGGTCCAGGTATGCATACCATTTGAAGTCTGAAGGTCCTTTAACTGATTGTTGTGGATGAAGTCTTTGAAGCCAATGTTGTCGCCTTCTAGCTTCGATCTACCACCTGATTTTTTCTCCAATGCCATTATTATATTGAAGTCACCACCTCCAATCCAAAGGGGAAACTGCCTATTTGAATTAAGAGCTGTGAGTGTGTCCAGTAGATCCATCTTTTGTTGTAAATTTTGTGGAAAATATACATTAGATAGATGGCCATGAATGTTGGTCCCGATGAGATGAAAGGTTGTTTGAATGAAGAAGTTAGAAGCATGAAAGTCTTGAAGGGAGAGTATCTGCGGGTTCCACAAAATTGCTAACCCTCCTAAAGCACCTGAAGCGTCCACTGAGACTGAGCGGCATCCTAACCAGACCTTATTTAGAATCCTTTCTAGTACAGTGCTATTACTTTTTGTCTCTTGAAGAAAGACTAATGTAGGATTTTATTGTTGGATCAAATTTATTCTGTGTTTTGTGGGGCTATTAAGCCCTCTCACGTTCCATGAGATGAGTTTCATGAGGAACAATGGGGAAGAGCTTTGTAGAACTTTGTCAGCTTGGGGAATCTACCAGATTCCACCAGCATTTCTCCGATGATAATGGTCCTTTGCAGATCCGTTTTGCGCCCTCGTTTCTTCGTTTCTTTCAAGATTTTCTTTCCATCCCAAGGACTGTCGGCTTGAATACCTAGACATTTGTTATGCTAAGCTTTGGTTAGAACTCCTTCCAGCCTTTCGATTTCCCAGAGGGGTATTGTGTTAAATTCTTTCTGTTTGCATGCTGTTTCCAATTTAAGAATGTCCAGACCTTCTAGATCTACGCTCTCTGGGTCCTCATCCATGTGTATTGGAGTGTTTTGTTCTTCCTCGATTGTCTTTTGATGAATACTGAGGGCTAGAGATGCATCTATCTCCATAGAGGAAGACTGCAGGGCGATCTCTGGAACAATTTTCTCAGAAGAGGTAGAGGCAGGAAGGCTAGTGAGAGTGGAGGCTAAGATTGGAAATGAAGATTTTAGAATCTGGGGGGTTGAGGAAGGAGAGGGATCTGCAAGAGGGGTTACATGTTGATCCTCTGTAGTGTCTTGAGAGGACAGAATATCAAATCTGTTTTGTGTGTCAGGGTTTTTGGAGCTATCTGGGGCTAAGGGAGTTTTCTTGGCGTGCCATCTATGATTAGGGACCTTAGTAAATCCTTCAGTGTCTTTTCAGGTCTCATTAACTGGGGCTTTGGGCTGAAGATTTAGAGGGCAGTCCCTGAAAAGATGGCCATGTTCATGGCATTTTCTGCAGCGAAAAGGAATATGCTCATAGTCTATTGTTTGGATCCATTCAAAATCGTCATGAAATAGACTTACCGAGTCTGCTAGAGCTTTGGTCAGATGCATTTGAACACAGATCCTGGCGTATGAGGTGTATCTTCGAGTTTTGGTTTCCTCAGCAACTTTGATGAAAACCCCCAGGCTGTTGCCTATGTCCGTTAAGGTCTCCTCGTTCCAGTATTCCAAAGGAAGAGAATACATGCGTATCCATACTGGAGCCCAACTGAAGTCTTCTTTATCTGGGTTGAACCTTTCTCTCCATTCTCAGAGGTACAGGCCTGAAGAGTTAAAGAAATATGGGCCTCCCTCGAATATGCGAGATTTGTCCTCCAAACAGTTGAAAGTTGCAGTAAAGAAGCCTTTGGGACCAAGCTGCAAAGTGACTTGTCCTTTAGGCTTCCATTTGGAAGCTATCCAACCATGCAAGGCCTTTTCAGTTGGCCAGAATCCGAGGAACTTGCCTATGAGTGCATGATCCCTCATATATTGGATTTGGTTGTTGATTCTTTGACTGGGGAGATCTACTTTGATTCTTTTTGCAGTTTTCGAGATGCATGTTGCAGAAGACACCTTTGGCTATGACGTTGAGGTCTTTTGGTTCATGCCTTTATCATTGGCTATCGCATAACGTGCCGCTGAGTCCCCAGCGTCATCAATGGCAGGTTCTGTACCCTGATCTTTCCCTGGGAGAGCGCCTAGATTGAACAGAGGGTCTGCGTGTTTTGTTTTGTCAGAGGAGGTACCGATGGGTGGAGGGGGGGATGAGCCCGCCCCTCCCAAGGGCGAATCCATGGTAAAGAACTCAAAGGGAGTGTGACAAATATTTTTAAAATTAGAGTGAATGTGAGTATAAGGTGAACAATCTAAGAGAAACATATTTTCATCTTCAATCATCTTAGTGTTGCAAAGGTGACATACTCTTTTATCCTATAGTATTTTGGGAATTGACCGACTCCCAGTTTCACTATGAAGCTCATAAGAATTTGTTCTTATTTTAGCAATGTTTCTTTTCTTCTTAACATTATTTAAGACATAGCTCATTACCTTTTACTTTCAATATCGGGGTTGATCTCCTTCTTATAATATTTAAGTTTCTTTTTTCCCTCTAACTCTTTATCATCCCACAATTTCTCCTTAAAAATTGATGTAATAATATTTTTAATATTATCCTTTTTTGCAAAATGATCTCTCCCTTTATTGCCCCAATGGTTTAGAAAATTGCGTGTACATATGCCATCCCCCCTTAGTCGAAGGTGGGGGGTTTGGATAGTGTTAGAAGAAATATTAGGAAACCTCTTCACTGCCATGTTGTTTTAATTATTCTTATACATAAGATACCTAGTCATAGCCATGTTTTCAATGAATAAATAGATTGCTTCAAGTTCGGAGGATAACATAGGGATTTTCTCCTTTAATCATAAGAATGTAGGTAATAAACTACTTTTGGATTGGTACTATCTTCCTCCATGAATCTTTAAGGGTACTGCAACCACAAATCTCACGTACATACAAAACAATAGGAGTGACAAGAATCTTAAAGAGAATTTTTATTTTTATCTCATATCCAAAAGATTTGTTGATTTGCAATTGTTTTCAATCCCTTAATAATCTTTCCATCCTCCAATTATCCCTTTTTCAATGTTATTATTTGGTTTATCCACCACTATGGCATGCCTCGCTCAATATCCATATCAAGATAGCTATCATAATTCACGTTGACATATTTATATTAGCTACCATTTGTGAATATGGGAAATTTATTCAGAATTTCCCTACAATGTTATCATTATAAAAAGTAAACACACACACAAAGAAGACTAATAATAACTCATACGAATTAATTTTAACCCAAAATGAGAATTCATAGGTATCAAATTCCTTGAGGCATGGAACACATAGAACATTTCCAAAAGTTGTTACATTGTTGGAATGATTTGCAACTCAACATATTCAATGCATCTTGGTGTTCAATAGATTTGAGGCCAAGATGGATCCAATCTAGTTAACAATGCAAATGCGTCTATGTGCAATTAATTTAAGTCTACATACATATGTCAATTTTTGGAATTAAAGTGTTTTCTTAAATAAATAGTAGCATTATCATTAATGTAAAAGATACTCGGAATCAAAAAGGACTTGCTTATGAAAGTGAAATGTTTGAAAGAGGAGAAATTATTGAGCATGATCATTTTTATTTGGTTGTGTTATCGCAATAAGGAGATGATGTTCTATAAATATAACTTATGAATTAGAATTAGTCGTTATCGCTTATCTGTGTGTTTAGGATAATTGAATATTGATGAATAACCTCACATGCCACAATCGTCATCATCGTTGAATCAAAAACCATTGGTAAATCAATACAAGAGCATGAAGACATTCAACATCAATGCATGCATGAAATTTGGTGTGCAAAGATAACACATAAATTGTAAGCATGAAGTATTTGCACAAGGAACAAATAGATGTGTAAATAAGAAAAGTGAGAATGAAGAAGTTTAAAAGTATGTCAAATTCAAGGATGGATAATCATGCTAGGAAAGTGATAAAATTATATCATTGTTGAGTGTTAGTTCAGATCATTTATAAGAATGAAAAAAAAAAAACTCATTTTTTAAATATATTTTTTGTTTCCAGTGGGCGTGTTTATTTTGGAATATAGTTTTTCAAAATTTTAATTTAATTATCAATAATTATTAGGTGTTCAAAGGTTGAGATTTATTTCAAAATTAAATGGGAACATGAGTTATATTTTTTGGGGGTATTTGGTATGAGTAAGACATGGTATTATAAGAAAGACTATAAATTAAGAATATCCATAGTTAAAAATCTTGTTACATGTTTTTTTTTTTGTATGTTTAACTCCTTTTTATAATAATAATAAAACTATAATTTATTTATTTTAATCATAATAATATGAAATGTATCAAGAAATAAGTGATTTGATGTGTTTGAACATTTATCAACCATTTAATTTATATGATTAAATTATTAAAATTTTAAAAAATATACTATATAAAATAGATATTAAATTATATATATATATGAATGAAAGAAAAAACAAATTTACATATAGAATGGAATAATAAATTATGTTTATCAAACCATTATAAAATTAAAATTATTGTTTTTAGTGATTTTTTTTCCTTTAGTGAACAAAATTACAATAGAGATTTAATTAACTAGTAATTATAATATAAATAGAATAACCTATGGGCAAATCAATCGAAGATCATAATATTTTATGAAATATTATGTAAATTGTGAAATTAAAAATTTGAATCTCCATAAATATTTACTCACCAATATATATATATATATGAAACGTAAGTTCTATTATTTATTTAGTTAAAATATTTTATACTTTCCATTATAATTAATTTATGTTACATGTATATTTTTAATATAAATTTGATGAAATAAATATTTATATTAAATATAACATTTAAAAGAAAAAAGAGTAAAATTTGAAAATTATTGTTGATTTATGAGAAGATTATTTAAATGGGGTTTTTCCTATTTCTTACGGCTCGTATAATTTGAATATGTATAATCATCAGAAAGTGATTTAAAAATATATTAATATAAAATGTAATATGATATTTTTTAATTAATAAATCAACATATTAAAATTGAGAAAAAAACATATTTTTGAGGCTTAGTTTAATTGGTCGAGTTTTTGTTAATAATCACTTCATTAATAATAGGTCACGGGGTAAATTATTCTTGAATCCTTTGGGGTTAGGCTCTGCTAATAAGTCGACGGGATGAGATCCTTTCGAATAGATATTTCCTTGAAAAAATAAAAAATAAATAAAAAATAAAATAAAAATAAAAAATAAATGAGAAAAAATATTAAAATATTTACCAAAAAAATATTATTATTAAAAAAATGTTAAAATTAAAGGTTATTTCCTTCTACATCACCCTTTAATCTATTTCATTGGTCATGATCCCCACACTTATCAAAGGGATACACATGTCATTATATCTAAAGGGGAGTTGAATGTTAATGGTTTAAGAAATACATAAAATTAATAAATAAAATTCCCAATAAACCATGCTTTTTTGTGAATTTAGATTGTATTATTTTAAAATTTCATCATTAACAACAAAAATATTATTGTTCATGGAATGTCGGGTTAGTAACATCTACCATAGACTAAACCATATAAAGTAAAAAATAATTGGAGGCAAAGCATATCATCAAGAGTAAGAAGAAGCGATTGTGGTCGGGTCTTGAGCACTTGTTCTAGCTAGAGCATGAGGTTTTAAATCACACTGAAAATGGATTTCAAGGTGAGCAAGCTAGGCATCTAAACTAGCAAGTGTTGGAAATAATACTGAGAGGGGGGGTGAATCAGTATTATTAAATCAATAAAACTTTTTCATTTCCATATTAAGATTCATATACGCTACTTCAGTTAAGGCAAACCGCGTGTATACGCAACTGTGTGTAATGCAACAAGCGTATATCCAGTAAACTTATGATTCAGTTAGTTGATCCTTAATGAGTGCATCAGAACATTATTAACCATATGAACAGTAAACAGGAGTAGTAAAATAGAACAGATCATCACACACAAGAAGCACACATGAACACCATGATGTAAGGTGGAAACCCAATGTGGGTGAAAACCACCTGCTGCAAGTCGTCTCAATCTTCTTTTTAATAAGAAACTTTTTTATACAATAGTTCTGTATTGGTGCAGTGTTATACTAGTACACAGTCTTCTCCCTGCAGAGGGCTACAACCTTCTCTCGTTTTCCAAACTCTTCTGGAAGGGAGCTACAACCCCCTTAGCTCTTGTACTAGTCGATCCATTTACTAATACGTAGGTGCCGGCCTACTGAATGCTCCAACCTTCACTCGTTTTCTAGCTGCTACTAGAAGGGAGCTGCCACCCCCTTTGCTCTTGTACTACCTAATGTATTAGTACGTAGGTGTCGACCTACAGAAGGCTACAACCTTCTCTTTCTTCCTCCAAGTACAACACAATAATCTGAAGGCCACGTTTCATCCAATTTTCATACTGGACCCATCAACAACATTGAAGCACAAAATCAATCACCACTGCAAAACACCCATCAACTACACGTGCATCATCAATCTCTGAATCACCCAATACTGAAACACTGAAACCTTGTCAACAACACAATCACCAGAACACAGAACAGACAACAGATCTCTGCAACAATAACCAGATCCAACTGCAACTTCAAATATGATGTCTCATAATGTATACGCTACTACGATGAATCAAACCAGCGTACATACGCGCTTTCACCAAAACCAACCCACGTACAGATCTACAAATATTTACTCATAACTTTGCAGTTGTTCTAGACACCAGTCATACTCAGATCATAACATTCATACAATAAAACATGCGTCAATAATTCAGATCTAGTCTATCCATAATCAAACCATATAATGATAAAACATTCCAAGCCTTAAGATCTCGATCCATCATTCATCATCATTCACATGGGTGCATCCTTGGTTCAGATCAATAACAGCATCAAAAACCCATAACCAGCATACTAGATCTCACACTTCATCAAATATTCATCACTTCTCAAAATTGCCTTTGTCTAATGATCTTCTTCACCTTTTATAGTCTTAGGCCTTACTCAATACCATGGTCCAAAACCATTTAGAACCAATACTAGGGACCCAATACCTGGGTTCAACACTTCGGACGCAATACCAAGGACCAAAACCATAGGTCTAAATACCACGGACCCAAAAATAAGTTTTCCCACATGTACGCGTTTTTCCGTGCATGAAAGTGCGTGCATACGCATACGCGACTTTTGATCAGCGATCCCGTGTGTATATGCGCCTTTGTATATAGTGAACCTGCATATATACTCTTCTTTCTTCATTTTTGTAGTCTGATCATCAATTCTTTGCTACTGACCTGCTGCACTATAATCTGTCATCTTGCCACCAAGGACAACACTTGTATCATAATGCCAACAATCTCCCCCTTTGGACTTGATGGCAAAGCTAACTTGTCATACTGAGAACTATCATCTGATTCCTTTGAGCTGTCCTGCATCCCATGTATTATGTCACATCTGATATCTCTTCTATACATTCATCTAGATATATATAAATAAGTTGTTCTTCTACGAGTGGGTTGCCATCAAGTACAACGCATGCATCATAATGCCAACAATCTCCCCCTTTAGACTTGATGGCAACAACACCAAATCACTCTCCCCCTTTGACATCAAGGGGAAAGTGCGGACCAAGATATTCTCTTTCGTTGATAAACATTCCATTGTCCATACTCCCCCTGAGTATCTGCTAAAATCTCTAAATGAGCTCCCTTTTTGTATATACCAAGGTGTACCAATATGACCATGCTCCCTCTGAATACATGTTGAAGTCTCTGCTCTGTTGAAGTGTGTCATTCATGCTCCCCCTGACTGTAAGCAAGGTCTGCAAAAAGATGTTCTACAAGAAGAACATGACTCTATACCAAAGACTCATACATACATCCATCTCCCAACCAAGTGGGGATATACCAGAATTGACTCATCTACCCAACCAAGTGGGGATACACCAGAAGTTTACATATGACAAATAAGTATATTACATTATTCATCCCAAGCATAGTGGGGAAACCAACATAGGCCGTTACATGACCCTGATAAGAAAATATATAGGGTCATAAGAAAATATATACCTGACATAGAGACGAAATATTTAAAACAATTACATATTGAAAATATTTCTGAGTATTGAATCATACGAAATGAGATTTGGAGTGTAGCAAAGATATGTGTAGGTCCCATCAAGCTAAAGTAAATGATGCGGGCCCAAGTGATGGTTTTGAAAAATCATTTTCTGCCATCAGGGGCACTTCCTGGCGGTTTCTGGAATAGAGGAGGGTGTTGTCGGGACAAATCTTGGCCCTCGATCACTTTGATGAGAATTTTGCACAATGTGCTTTCGGGGACCACCCATTTCATTAAACTCCGTGTACTTCATGGTGTTATTACACTTGCCGATCCTTGCAGGAAACCACAAGATAGCTCACTGCACGCAACATTTCTTCATTAAAGGTATGTGAGTAACAGGGAAAGTTTCTCGTTTGGAGATGAATGATAACCTTGGAAAGAGAAATTTCCCCACACCTGTAAAGTAAGGAACCCCTTGGTATTTATATACACCAGTATTCTGACATCATATCGACGTGTAGTGCCAAAGTAATGGCCTTATGGGATCCGCCTCTTGCATAGGCACTAGCTTTGGTTGACCCACTCGTTTCATAACAACGATAAAACAAATAGTTCATTTTCCCCTTGGAGCATATTTTAGATTTATATATATTTGGGAAACAAATATCCCATATTGATTAAAGGAGTTATATATGAGTCCAAATGTTAAGAATCTGTCAGCGTGTTGAGCACCTCCATAACCCTTCACGGTTTCGTCCCTTTTTGCGGTGGCGAAGTGCTACCTTTGTTGAAGTATAGTTATTAAATAATAAAATTTAGTGCTCGACTTGGGATAACTTCAATTTGGAGATTGAGCCTGAACCCAATGTCATTTTTAAAGAAAGCCCAACTTCAATTTGGAGATTGAGCCTGAACCTAATGTCATTTTTAAAGACAGCACAACTTCAATTTGGAGATTGAGCCTGAGCCCAATGTCTTATTTTTAAAGAAAGCCCAATATTCTATTTAAAGAATCTTAAACATTTTTTTTTTTTTTTTTTCCAAGCCTAATATTTTAATTAAAGAATCTTAAACATTTTTTTAGTTTTTAAAGAAATTCCAATATTCTAATTAAAGAATCTTTTTTGGAAAAAGCTCAATATCTTGTTTTATTTTTTAAAGAAAGCCCAATATTATAATTAAATAATTTTTTTGGAAAAAGTTCAATATCTTGTTTTATTTTTTAAAGAAAGTCTAATATTCTAATTAAAGAATATTTTTTAGAAAAAGCTCAGCGTCTTGTTTTATTTTTTTATTTTTTTTTAAAGAAAACCCAATATTCTAATTAAAGGATTTTTTTTGGAAAAAGCTCAATATCTTGTTTTATTTTTTATTTTTTAAAGAAAACCCAATATTCTAATTAAAGAATCTTTTTTTGGAAAAAGCTCAATATCTTTATAAAATTCAAGAACATAATAACGCTCATATGAACTAAGCCAAAAATAAAACATTTTGTCATATAATATTATCATATGTGACAAGCATCTTGTCTTTTCTCAGCATGCAATACCTTCGTTTTCTATCATTCCATGGTTTTGTTTAAAGGAGCCCTTACTATTTAACGTGTCTTTTTGGAAAAATCTCAATATCTTTATAAAATTCAAGAACATAATAATGCTCATGCGAACTTTGCCAAAGCCAAAAATAAAACATTTTGTCAAATAATATTACCATATGTGACAAGAATCTTGTCCTTTCTCAGCATGCAACAGCTTCATTTTCTATCATTCTATGGCTTTGTTTAAAGGAGCCCTTACTACTTAACCTGCCAAGATCTAGCTACAACACCAAGAATGGACAGGAAAACATTTTTACTAATGCAAAGAAACTAATAACCTAAAGTGCACTTAAAAGGCTTATGTATATGGAAAATTGTTGCTTCATTCAGAAGACATTTTATGGTCTTAGAGTAATTGAGGTATACACAAGCCCATTTTTGGGTTTTGGAAGTTTAGAGAGAAGTACTAAGGCACAGTTTCAAGTGAAGATGAAGATAACCTTAGTATACAATAGATGCTTGTAGACTTGGCACTAAATAAGGACTTTGATTAGTTAAATTCAAACTCATGCATTGCATTGTACCCTCTTACTGGGAACCATTTGTGACTCTTGTGATCCCAAGACAGTAGATCTGAAAACAATTGCATTTCTGACATTATGCAATTGACTAGATGACATTATGACATGTTCTAACATCCCTCTTAATGTTGACTAGAGGAAGGAAGATTTATACATAGGAAGATGACATTAAATTGACATATAGCACCTCAATAATGCATACTCACTCCAATTTTATTATAAACCTTGATCATCCTTTCAAAATAGTAAAAATGGTTTTTAAATACCTTATAATAGATGATTATTCACCTACAATCATTGATTTTCAAAGGATAATTATTGAGCTCATATTAGGGCCAAATACAATGACCATTCATTAAGTCCCATTTGAGGAGGATACAAGTAGACAATGTTGAACTAAGAGATATCTTTGAGTGGACTAATTCAAAGTAGGTTTGGATGACACTTTCACTTCTTTACTTGAACCTTCTTCTCCATTACTTGATGTACAAGCAGAAGTCAAGGAAGCTAGTGCAATAGATTTTTGAGTTAAACCACCTTTTGGAAGACCATTCAAACTCTCAAGTATCTGCTTTGTATTTTCACTGGATGTGCAACATTATGTTCCAATAGAACTCAGGGATCTCCTCATTGATTTGTAGGACACTAAACTATGATAAAATTTTATCATCTCAGATATTCTACAAGTGATTTGGAAAGAGGAGGTAAAAATGGTGATTTTTGGCATTCTTAATTTCAAGACATTTTAGTGGCATTAGCTAATAGACAATGTGATTATGTTGACAGGTGGCTTTGTTGCAACATTGCAAAATTTTCTAATGGATGATTGTAGACTTGGCACCAAATAAAAAGGACTTAGATGAGTTAAATTCCAACTCATGCATTGAATTGTACCCTCTTACTGGGAACCATTTGTGAATCTTGTGATCCCAAGATAGTAGATCTGAAAATAATTCCATTTCTGAGATCTGGCGAGTTGTTGGTTTTTTTCCATGGCAAAGTACTTAATAGCCTTAACTACGGAATTTTGAGAGGACAAAGCTAGAATATTCGTCACTTTCGGTCCTAAATGTTGCCTTGAGTAATCTAACAATATCCAACAAGAAGGTTTGATTTGAGGATTGTCTTATTAATTAGGTTTTGTTGGTTTCAATTTATGATATTTCAATTTCTTCACCTTTACATTTATAATAATGTAGATGCTCAAAGATTGATTTAACAATTATGACACTTACCTCCTTAATTAGGATTTTCTTCTTGACAAAGAGAGAGAAATTAAACTTCAGTGTTTACAGAATGGGGTAAATTTGCCGAAGATTGATGAAAACTTGTTCTAGGGGTTATTCTACATAGCTATTAAGGATATTGATGTCTCTGTTGTGGACAATTTAAAAGATGAATTATGTGTAAAACTTCTACAAAATGGTAAAATATCATGTGAAAACTTTTTGACAAAGATGTATAGAGGGATGGTTGAACTTGTTGCAATGCCTCCTTTCACTTGATGGGAATGCCTATCTAATATTTCTTCGACTATAAAAGAAGGTTTGGGACATAGTTATGAGAGTGGTCATGCCTTTTTTCTCTCCAAATGATTTTCACTCAACTTTTTTACACTTTTCAAGTATGGAAACTTTTTTTTACTTGGCTAATCTTTCAACATTTAGTCATAGCTTTCATTGGGGCTAAAATGATTTCAATGGATCATAATTTTTACAAGATTGGTAATTTTGATTCTAAATATTGTGGAAGCAAGACAACTAGAGAATATTTTTTTTACTTTGCTCATCATTTAGTCATAGCTTTCATTGGGGCTAAACTGATTTCAATGGATCATAATTTTTACAATATTGGTAATTTTGATTCTAAATATTGTGGAAGCAAGACAACTAGAAAAAAAATTTATGCATGATTCAATCCTCTGCAATATTCGTATTTTTTTGGTTTGGATTGTTTCACATACATATACAACAAAACTTTTGATGATATATTTATTTTCCTTATGCATTGTTGCTTTCCATTATAAGTATAGTCTAGACAACTTAAGAAGTGTTCAACACATACATGGCATTGGTAGAATATAAATGATCAACATTGAATGTATTTCTTATTAGCATAGATGTATATTTATAATACATTGGTGTGACTGTTGGATTCATATTCCAACGTCTCTTGGACTCCCTTTGATTGTTCATATCCCACACCTTAACCCTTAATGGATTAGGTATTCAACATTCCTCCCCCCCCAATCCGAAGGGGTATGTGTGAGTCCAAGAAGAGAGTTGTAATACAAAATGTGCAAAAAATCATGGCAGCACTAGGTTGAATGTGCTCTCTAAAATGTTGGTATAATGGGGTGGTTTAAGGATTGTTGGACACCTAATCCTATAAGGATTGGTGTGGAAGTTGAACAGCGAAAGGGAGTCCAAGGGACCATTTGGAATATGAAACCAAGGGTCATTCCTATGTATTATAAATATGTATCATTGTGAATAAGATATGCATCTCAATGTTTATCATTCATATTCTGTGTCTACCATGTATGTGTTTATCATGGTACCAGAGTTGTTATGTTCATAACCTTCTCAATCTCTTGTGAGCCACTTGTTTTTGTGGTTTGTGTAAACTTGGGCTTTTCACGCAGGGAGGAATTCATAATCGGTGGATTTTGCATTCCTCGGCAGGACATTAAATTGAGCTTCTCACAATTATTGATGGGTCCCATATTCAATTATTGATCGCAGAGGTCTGTATTCTCCATCTTTTGTTTCCTTTCTTATTCAACAGATTCTGGACAATTACTATTCAAAGTTACAAAATTGTGAAATCTGAATTTATATGCACTGGTATCGTGATTGTGGTTAATGTTTGAATATTGACGTGTTGGTGGTTAATGCCTCCGCTCTCCGCCATACCACATTACCTCCACTCTCGGTTGTAACATATGCTCCCGGTTAATACCACTGCATACCTATGTTATACCTCTGCTCCTCTTACATTATTCAACTCCAATCTTCCCAATATGTTGCCATACCACACTAAACGTTGTTACGTTATATACTCCATAATACATAATCTTCTCCATTGCAACATTACATATTCCACCATGGAGTCGGTGCCATTTTCTCCTTCGCTCGACTCTGAACGAGGTAAAGGAATAACTACTTGGGACAGAAAAAAGGCATACAAATCTGTGTGTTGTTTTTAGATGAGTGTTTCCCTATATTTTTTGACGAGTGTTTCTCTATATTTCCCAACGCATGTTAGCTGCTCCTCCATGAAAATTTCCTGACATGGTTTGATTGAGCCCACTCCTAATCGATTCATTTGTAGTCATTGGCATATGTAATCAATCCACATGGAGGTACACGGCCTGGAATGTAGAACGCACACTCGTAATCTGCCTCCAGTTTGAGATGATTTGGTTGATGTGGATGATTGAAGCACTGGATGTGATTTGAGTGGAAGAAAATGCCTTTGTCTGACTATTGGTTCATGAGGTGTGACCAGTTTTATCCCAAGTTTCATCATTGCCTCAATATTGCATTCGACACGGTGGTTTCAACAACCTTGAATAATTATTTTGTTACGCTAGAGGATGATAAGGCCAACTAATGCTAATGGTGTTCCTACAATATGCTAACAGTGACCACAGATAGTCCTTATGCTCGGAGCTCTGTGAGGTTCCTCAATGTTCCAACTGTGCATGATTTCTCAAACTGCCCAGGACTATATCTCGAATCAGATTGACTTATATCCAGCCTTTGTGATTGTGTTGTTGATATTTTTGAAGATTCTGGAGCCCTTATGCATCAACAAGTCTGGATCTAACCTTTGTAGGATCAATCTGACCAGAGTGTGGATGAGATGTATCATGGAGACTAGAGAAAGGATGACATGGCTCAAGAGAACCTGACCATGCCTGTTGCATAACACCATCAGTTGTAGAATTAGGTGCACCTCCACCACCTGCTGAAGCAAGCCGAGTTGCACTAGTTTTGAGGGTTGAATTGCTTGTGTCTGGAGGCCGAGTTTCCTTTTTTGTTTGGAGGCCGAATTCCATTTGGCTTAGCAGGCCGAGTTTCCTTACATTTGGCTTAGTAGGCTGAGTTTCCCTTTTGTCAGATCTGGTCCATGATCTTTGGGAGGATAGAAACTCATTATTGTTTTCAGGTGAACGAGCTCATTGATTGAGGGTCGAATTATACATTTGGTGGCCAACACTTGAATAGATTTCTGGCATCGTTTTTATCATCTGGAGGTTATACCATTGACCTGTAACAAGAGGATGAAATTCCTGAGTTAACACTCTATCCAGAGATCCATTTCTCTCTGTCAGGCTAACCATTCTTGAGGTTGTATTCGCATTCTAGAGAGGGACCAAGATTGTTAAAGAATCAGGTACCAAGGAGGTCGAAATTAATCTTCTGCCAGAGGCCGTATTCTATCCATATTGACAGATCAGACCTGTGTTTTCTGAAGGGGTCGAGAGCCTATCTCCTTGAAGGCAGAGGACACTTTCTTAGAGGATTGATAACACTTGTTGAGAGGCCCATATCGTAAAGGTTGGGGTATGAAATTTGTTTATCTTTTCCTGAATCGTTTGAGGATAGATTTATCTACTAAAGGGAAGAGTTCACCAAGGATTAGTCATATTTTGAAGAGGTTGATTTAATCTCAGAAGAGTCAAATTGTTTAAGAGGGACAAGTTTATCAATTTCTGAAGGTTGTTTGCTGAAGATTCCAAAGTCTCTATTTGGGCTGAGATCAGTCCTCTTACAGGTCGAGATTGATCCATTGATTTGCCAGATCCATAAGCCAGGTTCTACAGGCTATTTGGTGTCTTGTAAATCTTCTCATCAGTCTAATAAAATATATGAATCTTTCGAGAAGTGTTGTAGCAGCTGGAGTGCCTGGAACATTTGTTGCATTCATGTACGTAGCACAAATAACAGAATAAAAAATATTTGGGAATTTCAACAAGAGATACGTGAACTAGCCAAATTCTCTAATTCAAGTTTGTGTAGCGGCATTCTAAAAATTGTAAGTTGCTAGCTATCTACCCCTGCAAGTACATTTGTGGTAATTTGTTGACCTGAGTTGGTTGAATAATGGTGAAAATTCACTGCTTATTAGAGTTACTGAAAACTCTAATCAAGTCCACTACTGACAGCACAGTCAAAATTAGCAAAGCCTCTCTTTCAAACATTCAAACTTGTCTGCAAAATGAACAAGACAATATTGAGTTTTTGCAGCTTGAATCACAGTTACAGCAAGAGGAGTTACAAAAGTATAGTCATGATTTTGAACTTGTCTTTGTTGAGGACAATTCTTTGTTTGAGACACACTCCCATCAACAACCAGAAATTGATCAGATCATTGAGCCCCTCTTAGGAGCAGCTGTACATGCAGATGTAGAAATTCAATCTATACTTCCCAAGTCAGTCATCAGACCTTGGGAATATCTTTTCCATAAAAAGAATAGAACCGGTCTTGGATATGAAAAGGAGGTTTCCTTACATTTTCTAGATTACTCAAAGCCCATCCAGTTTTAGAGTGTTGGATTTCTTCACGACAATTCATCCTCGGTTATTCTAGATTTTGCTCCTCTTCCACAGCAACAACAACAAATTGTGAAATGACAACATTATGAAAGAGTTGGCCATATGAAAGATCATTGTCTTGATCTTCATCCATGTAAGAATTGTCATAAAACTAGTCATCCTTCAAACAATTTCTTCAGAAACAAACCTCTTGCAAGAACAAAGATTCATCTTGGATGGATTTCTTCTTAGCAATGGGCTTCAACAACCAAGAAGATATTTCAGTCATATGTCAAAACTTGTTATAGAGTATTGAACAATCTTGCAGTTGAGTTATCTCCATCATCTCACCTTATATCTGAAAGGGGGAGAAGTGATGGTCATCTACAAGCTTCAAAGCCACATCAAGCAAGCCAGAGCCACAACCTGCCATACCAGATTCAAAGTTGTAGCCAGAGACAAAGATGCCCCTGAGCATGCCTTCAGTTGGTGATGCCTCTTCAAAGAATTGGGGACACTTCCTCTAGCAGAAGACTTCAGCTTCTTGCTAGTTTTGGAAGAGTTCCAAGAATTGCATTAAGCATTCCAAAGTTGTTGGTCATCCTTAAACCATCACAGGTTGAGACCTCCCTTTTTAGGTTGAGGTTCTCCCTTTTTATGCGGGGTGAGACCTCCCTTTCAAGGTTGAAGGTTTCCCTCTTCAAGACATCACGAGCACTTCCTCTAGCAGAAGACCTCAGCTTATTTCTAGACTTGGAAGAGTTCTAGGAACTGCACTAAGCATTTCATGTTGGTGGTCATCCTTAAACCGCCTCCCTTTATACCAACATTTCATAGAGCACATTCAACCTATTAATGCCATGCATTTTTGCACATTTTGTATTATAGCTCTCTTCTTGGACTCATACATACCCCTTCGGATTAAGGGGGGGAATGTTGGACACCTAATCCTTTAAGGATTGGTGTGGAAGTTAAACAGCCAAAGGGAGTCCAAGGGACCACTTGGAATATGAAACCAAGGGTCACTCCTATGTATTATAAATATGTATCATTGTGAATAAGATATGCATCTCAATGTTTATCATTCATATTCTATGTCTACCATGTATGTGTTTATCAAGGATAACCACCAACATTGGAATGCTTAGTGCAATTCCCAGAACTCTTCCAAAACTGGCAGAAGATAAAGTCTTCTGCTAGAGGAAGTGTCCCCAATTATTTATAGAGGGAGAAGCTCAACCTGAAGAGGGAGGTATCAAGCCCACATAGATGGTTTAAGTTTGACCACCAACCAAAGGCATTCTCAAGGGCATCTTTGTCTCTAGCTACAACTCTGAATCTCATATGACAGGTTGTGGCTCAAGCTCGCTTGATGTGCCTTTGAAGCTTTTATATGACCATCACTTCCCCCTTGTCAAATACAAGGTGAGAAGATGGATAAAACTCAACTTCAAGACTATTCAATACTCTAGATCAAGTTCTGACATGTGACTTAAATGTCTTCTTGGTTGTTGAAGCCCATTGCCAAGAAGTGATCCATCCAAGGTGAATCTTTGTTCTTGCAGGAGGCTTGTTTTTGAAGCATTTGTGTGAATAATGAGTACGTTGACCACAATGCTTGCACGGATGAAGATCAAAACAGTGATCTTTCATACGACCAACTCGAACACAGTGTTGGCATTTAACAACTTTTGGCTGCGAATGTGGAGGAGCAGAATATCGAACAGGTGAAGGTGAATTGTCATGAAGGAATCCAGTACTCTGAAACTGGATGGGATTTGAGTAATCTAGAATATGAAAGGACACATCCTTTTCATATCCAAGACCATCTATATGCTTGTTATGGACAATCTCTTCCCAAGGTCTAATGATGGGCTTGGGAAGTGCAGGCTGAATTTTTGCATTTTCACGTAATTTTGTTGCTTCATTAGGCATTGGGTCTGAATCAACTGTGACATTATTGACTTTTTGCTTATGGGAGTTTGTCTCAATGTTCTCAACAGAAATAGGTTCAGAATGATGACTCCATTGTTGTAATTCTTCTTGCCGAAGCTGAGATTCAAGCTCCAAGAAATCTATTTTTTCCTCTGTATTCTGCAAACACATTTGAATGTCAACAATAGTGGTTTTGTTGATTTCAATTGTGTTTTTAGTAATGGAAATACTTAGAGTTCCCAATAATTCAAATAATCCATAATTTTTGTCATTATCCAAACAATTCAAGTCAACAAATGACCACAAATGTACTCGTAAAGGCAGATAGCTAGCAATGCAATATTTTTCAAAATTAAATGTGCCCAATGATAAGAGGAAAATCCACTCAGATCCAATCAAAGAAGGATAATCTCATTACTATTTGAAGACTCCTCTCAAATTCAAAGCATAAGAAATAATGTCACCACAAACCTAAAGACCAATTTTAGCCTGGACCACAAAATAACAGAATAATTGGTATCATGTCCTGTCGTGGGGCCAAATTCCAACGACGACCATTTTAATCTACAATGGCACTCTCTTCTCAATCTATTTGCTTAAATAATAGGCGTTGTAAATCTATAACTGGCCATAAAAACTATAAAAAATGAAGAAATCAATACCTTGACAAGGCACCAATTTGAACGCCTTTTCTCAACAAGCACATAACGAAGTTCTATTCAAGCAAAGGGCTCCATCGGAACTGTGTATATTTGATGGTGAGCATGTATGGTTTGGCTTCGCCCCCTTCTCCTTCCACGAGGTTGACTGTGTAAAATGGTTGCAGACGTCCTAAATGTTGTGAACTGTACATGTTCTTTTTCCCATCGTGAACTATAGACGTTGCAGGGCCAAAAATATGATCATGTTGTCTAAGTAGTGCCCTGAAAATCCTCATGGAAATTTGTTATACTCTTGACCTACGAGAAATTCCAGAATACCAGAAATGTGAAGAAATTTAGCCCAGAACACAGATTAAAATGAGAAAAACAACAAGTTTTTTATTATTCAGAAATAGATTCAATGTTCACTTGCCTCTTCGAGAGGGCAACCTCTAGTGGAGCAGAGCTCGATTACAATAAGACTCAATGATATTTCCTTTACTAACTAAGATTATTTATAGCTAAATGACATCTGAAACCCTAACTACTAGTGATCCCTTGCATAACGCGGGTTAACCACTTTATTTATTAACTATGGCCCGTTTACAACTAATTGTGGTCCCTTTTCTCTAATGCGGGTGAACCACTTACAATTATTAATGTGGGATTTATTTACTTTCTAACTAACTATGACTATGACTCGGCCCATTGGGCTTATTACATAATTAAAGTGGTTAGGGTTTGTCAAAGTGCGGGTTCAACAGAATGGCTATGGCCAAACGAAGCAATAGCGAACAGTTAAGAGATGAAACGCTCAGGTAAGAATAATAAATCTTATGAGCGTTATAATGCCAGAAACCAAAGAACGTTGAGTAGAATGGCACAAAGAGAAAATAAATGGTTTACTAGAAGAGCGCCTAGGCGGAGCAAATATCGCTGACAGGCCAAACAGAGAAATTGCAGTCAAGTTCTGGAAAAGATGTAGAGAAAAAATTACACAAATATCCAAAGACAGAGAGACAGAGATGTGCAGGTTTACACAGGCCACAAAAATAAGTGGCTCACAAAATATTGAGCAGGTTATGAACGTACCAACTCTGATACCATGTTAAACACATACATGGCATCTGCAGAATATGAATGATCAGCATTGAATGTATTTCTTATTAGCATAGATGTATATTTATAGTACATTAGTGTGACTGTTGGATTCATATTCCAACGTCTCTTGGACTCCCTTTGACCATTCACCTCCCACACCTTAACCCTTAGCGGATTAGGTGTCCAACAAGAAGCTATGTTAGGTCAATTTCTTCCTAAAAACAATTATTCTAAATTCAATTCATCGTTGCCTTCCACATTCCTTCCACTCCTTCTATCGAGATTTCCACTCCTCCTATCGGGATTCCTTTGCACCTTTTAGGTACAATTGTTGTTTTAATATATATATATATATGGTTCCCCTTGTTCCTGCCCTAATGACGAGTGGACTATGGATATGTGGAGATGGGAAGCTCCCTTGAAGATCAAGTGCTTTTCTTGGTTGGCTCTTTTCAATCACATTCTGACTTGGGATAATTTGATGAAAAGGGGCTATAATGGGTCGGGCCGATGCCATTTTGTTGCTCTGCTTTTGAGGATATCACACATCTGTTTCTAGGATGCCCACATGCCAAGTCTATCTGGGATCAAGTGGCGGTTTTGCTGAAAATCAGGGTTGATAGGATTTGGTCTTCCATCTTGGATTGCCTATTGTACTAGAAATTGGAATAGAGGCCATTTCGTGCTCTGCCCTTATATGTTTTTTTGGGTATCTTAGAATGTTTTCTATGATTGCCAATCTACCAATGTTAAAATTGTGAGCCATTTTTAGAAATTGGTCCGTGGTTGCCCTCATCTCCACGATACTATTTGGGTGATCATTTTCCTTTGGGCTTCTTCGATGGGTCCTCCATTGATGATTCATGTGGATGTGGAGCTCTTATCTGTCTCTGCCCTAGTAGGGAATATCATTTCTTCTGGAATGGTGGCAGAGGAACTAAAGTCTGGTTGAGATAATGGTGTTGTGTGGAATTCTCCATAATGTTGTGTGGCTTGCCATTGATTCCTTTAGGGTCGCTAGAGACTCTAATGTGGTCCTAGATTGGCTGAAGGGGGGAACTCATTGGAGGTTCCTTGGCTTGACCATTGGATGGTCAACATCAAAGCTCTTTGTTCCTCCTTCTCTGATATCTCCTTCATGCATGTGTACAACGAGCAAAACTTGGTAGCTGATGTTCTATCTAAGAGAGGGATCACTCTTTGTCCTGGTTTTATGTTTTTTGAGCTCCACGCTGATGGCATTGTACAGGAAGTTGGCTCCTTAGCTTTCTGTTCCTTTATTTTGTTTCTTTTGGGATGACTTTGTTTCTTAGTCTTGTCTATCTTTTCTCCTTTGTCTTGGCCTTGTCTATCTTTTTCTATTACTGCAAGTGTTAATTCTTAGTGGTCTCCTCTCTGCTTCTTTGATCTAGTGTTAATAATTTACCTACTTTTGGTTTCTGCCGTCTATAAAGCCATATGTAATTTCTGGGTATTGCTAACAAAACTGTCGTAATAAGCACGCTCCTTAAAGTTACAATTGCTATCATTTTTGCATGCACGTTTTCTAAAGGTTACGATTCTTTGCACGCTTCCTTTATATATTTGAGTGACCACATTTAGGCGTTATTGGTTTACTGTAATATGGCCGCGTTGTAATCTTACACTTATTCTTATAATACCTGCAGGATGCAGTGTGTATTATCGACTCCTCGTTGAGTGCTAAAGAATGTTAAACATAAATTTCTGCCTCTTCTGATTTGATTTATATGAGCCAAACAGTTTTCTGTTTTACTTAATTTGCTGATATTATTATGGCTGAGCGACTTCATCTCCAGAACCGCCAGCTCTGTGCTCATTTTGAATGACTTAGGTATACGTGTAAAGTAACTCATTTCTTTAAATATTTACCCGTCGTCCATCACTTTAACGGATTCTTAAATGACCTTGTCCATCACTCTAGCACCTATTTCAATGTCCCCCTCCAGGCACGGATGGTTACCAATCTTGAAATCGTGACAGGTAATGCCACTTTGTGGCTTTCTTGCTTTTAAGTATCATTATTTTTCAACGACCAAAGATGATACAATAGACCCGTACAACCATTTCCTCGCATAATTAATCCACGCAAACCCCGCCTTCACTGTCATGCCGGCTTGAAATTTGACGTTAGTTATTTTTTATTTTATTTTTAAGCATTGGATGGTCCAAAAAATTTGAAGCCTCCAAATTGATAGGTAAGAATAATTACAATCCTTAGATTTTGACGTCCAAGTATTGAGGCCGCCTGTCATCTCATGAGTAATTTAAATTCTAATAAATACTTTATAGAAAAAGGTTGATTTAAGCCCTTTGTCATCTGCTTAGTTGTAGTACTCATTTTTTATTAGCATTTCTTGATAGATTCCTTGAAAATGAGATTTATAAAGATACGAGAAGGAATACCAAAAAGAATGGAGTCGTGATATTTTACAGTTGAAATATATTTCATAAATTATTTATTTTGTTTTTATTTCTAATAGTTATAAAAAAAATTTAAGAATTTTTAGCATAAATCATATTCTAATTTTTTTGAGGTGTTTCGAACCAACCAATGAGTATGGTTCATCATTATGATAAGTTGAAAAATTAAATTTAAGATGCATATTAAATAGTGAAAACAGAACATAAGTTTTTATAGTATTTTTTTTATTAAAATAAGAATTTATATATATATATATATAATTTATTTTTATCCAAATTTTTTCAATAAAAACCTTTACCATTAATAAATAAAAAAATGTGATTTATTGTAGATTAAATTCTCAAATATTTAAAAAATTCTCAAATATTTAAAAAATGTATTTCTTATTTTTAAATAAAAAAAGGTGATTTATTGTGGATTACATTCTCAAATATTTACAAAATGTATTTCTTATTTTACATTTATATCTTTATGTGTGAAATAAACAATTATAAATAATCATACCTTACACGTATAAAAATACAAAATTTATATATTTTTTAAATATTAATTACTTAATATATCTTTAAAAAATTAAATTTTATAATTTTTTATTTTATAAAATATTGATTACTTAATATATCTCTGGAGAAATCCTGGCTAGAATAGCTCTCAGCCATACATATCATAATCTCCTCAGTAAGAACTTTTAAGATATTAAGATATTGATTACTTAATATATTGATTACCAGCATTCTGACATCCTATCGACGTGTAGTGTCAAAGTAATGGGCCTGTGGGATCCTCCTCTTGCATAGGCGTTGGATGGATTTGGTTGACCTGCTCGTTTCGTAACAACGATAAAACGCACAGCTCATTTTTTGCATTTTATATTTATTTAGTTATTGATTGGCTTTGGAAAACTGATATCTCATATTGATTTAAGGACCCATATTTTAAGGGTTTATATGACTCCATATGTTAATAATCCCTCAGCTTGTTGAGTGCCTCCATAACCCTTCACGGGTTCCTCCTTTGATGCCCGGGCGAAGTGCTACCTGCGAGGAAGTATAGTTGTTCAATTTGGAGAAGTGCCATTTGTGATGAAGTATAGTTGTTCAATTTGGAGATTGGGCCTGAACCCAATATTCCAATTAAAGAATATTTTTTTTGGGAAAAATTCCAATATCTTTATAAAATTCGCAAGAACATGCGAATTTTTTTAAAACTAAAAATAAAATATTTTGTCATATAATATTTCTAGCTCTCATAACCATCTTGTCTTTTCGGGGCAGCAATAGCTTAGTTTTCTATCATTCTATGGTTTTGTTTAAAGTAGCTCTTACTATTTAACTTGCAAAGATCTAGCTACAATACCAAGAATGAACACGAAATTTTTTTGACTAATGCAAAGAAAATAATAACTTAAAGTGTACTTAGAAGGCTTATGTATATTGAAAATTGTTGCTTTATTCGGAAAACATCTTATGGTCTTAGAATAATTGAGGTATACATAAGCCCATTTTTTGGTTTTGGAAGTTCAGAGAGAAGAACAAAGGCACAGTTTCAAGTGAAGATGAAGATAACCCTAGTATACAATGGATGCTTGTAGACTTGGCACAAAATAAGGACTTTGATGTGTTAAATTCAAACTCATGTGTTGCATTGTACCCTCTTACTAGGAATCATTTGTCTCTTATGATCCCAAGATAGTAGATCTAAAAACAATTGCATTTTTGACATTATGCAATTGACTAGCTGACATTATGACATGTTTTAACATCCCTATTAATGTTGACTAGAGGAAGGAAGATTTATACATAGGAAGATGACATTACATTGACATATAGCACCTCAATAATGCATACTCGCTCTAATTTTATTATAAACCTTGATCATCCTTTCAAAATAGTAAAAATGGGCTTTAAATACCCTATAATAGATGATAATTCACCTACAGTCATCGATTTTCAAAAGATATTTATTGAGCTCATATTAGGGCCAAATACAATGACCACTCATTAAGTCCATTTCAAGATGATAGAAGTAGACAATTTTGAACTAAGAGATATCTCTAAGTGGATTGATTCAAAGTAGGTTTGGATGACGCTTTCACTTCTTTACTTGAACCTTTTTCTCCATTACTTGATGTACAAGCAGAAGTCAAGGAAGCTAGTGCAATAGTTTTTCGAGTTAAGCCACCTTTTGGAAGACCAATCAAACTCTCATGTATCTGCTTTGTATTTTCACTATATGCAACATTATGCTCCAATAGAACTCAGAGATCTCCTCATTGATTGATAGGACACTAAACTATGATAAAATTTTATCATCATTGTACAAGCGATTTGGAAAGAGGAGGTAAAAATAGTGATTTTTGGCATTCTTAATTTCACGACATTTTAGTGGAATTAGATGATAGACAATGTGATTATGTTGACAAGTGAATTTGTTGCAACATTGTAGAATTTTCTAATGGATGATTGTAGACCTGGAATCAAATAAAAAGGACTTAGATGAGTTAAATTTCAACTCATGCATTGAATTGTACCCTCTTACTGGGAACCATTTGTGAATCTTGTGATCCTAAGATAGTAGATCTGAAAATAATTTTGTTTCTGAGATTTGGCGAGTTGTTGGTTTTTGTCCATGGCAAAGTACTTAATAGCCTGAACTACAGACATTTGAGAGGACTGAGCTAGAATATTCGTCACTTTCGGTCCTAAATGTTTCATTGAGTAATCTAACAATATCCAAAAAGAAAGTTTGATTTGAGGATTGTCTTATTAATCAGGCTTTGTTGGTTTCAATTTATGATATTTCAGTTTCTTCGCCTTTACATTTATAATAATGCAGATGCTCAAAGATTGATTTAACAATTATGACACATACCTCCTTAATTAGGATTTTCGTCTTGACAAAGAGAGAGAAAATAAACTTCAGTGTTTAGAGAGTGGGGAATGGGGTAAATTTGCCCAAGATTGATGAAAACTTGTTTGAGGGGTTATTCTACATAGATTTTAAGGATATTGGTGTCTCTTATGTTGACAAATTAAAAGTTGAATTATGTGTAAAACTTCTACAAAATGGTAAAATATTGTTGGAAAACTTTTTGAGAAAGATGTATAGAGGGATGGTTGAACTTGCTACAATGTATCCTTTCACTTGATGGGAATGCCTATCTGATATTTCTTCGACTGTAAAAGAAGGTTTGGGACATATTTATGAGAGTGCCAGTGGTCATGCCTTTTTTCTCTGCCTTTTTTCTCTCCAAATGATTTTTGCTGGACTTTTTTTACACTTTTCAGGGATGGCAACTTTTTTACTTCGCTAATATTTCATTATTTAGTCATAGCATTCATTGGGGCTGCCTTAATTTCAATGGATCGTAATTTTTACAATATTGGTAATCTTGATTTTAAATATTGTGGAAGCAAGACAACTAGAAAATAAATTTATTCATGCATCAATCCTCTGCAATATTTGTATTTTTTTGGTTTGGGTTGTTTCACATAGTAAGATAACATAGTTGTGCGCACACACACAAGTATTTTTCTATTACACTGCGATCACACAATTACACCAAGCATATATAGTATTTGTGAGATCCAATAATTTATAATTTGAGAGATTGTTGTTGAGAAAATATCTCAACTATCCAATCTGCTCAACAAACCAATCTTACCTGTTTTCCTAAAGTAAGTGTTATTTCCAAGTTCCCCCCTTAACGCTTACATTATTACACAAGTCATAAATTACATATAAATCATATCAAGTCTAATATGGTCTTCATAAGCAATTATGTTCATTTTGAGATCTTGCATACACTACTATTTTTCACCACCACATGAGCTACCACTTTATCTTCATTTGAAGCATTACTGCCTCTGACTATTGTTGAGAAACTTTATAGAATTGACATTTCTTAACTACCCTAAAGAATAGCTGAGATATTGAATATTTCTATGGACAAGTTTCCATCCTAGTAGTATGCACCAAAATACACACTTCCAGTTATATAGGTAACCTGTCTAAATACAAAGCTTATCCAACAGTCAATTATGCAACTGACCTTTCTTCACACACACATACACACATTAATAAATACTATAACTGATAGCTCTTTAGAAAAGCATGAGAGATTCTCTAGTAAATTCATTATCACTGTCACAATCTAAGAAGTCCTAAAGGTTGGCTTCATGCAAGTCTTCAAAAGTAGTTATGTTGGTCGATTCATTTAATTTTCCATTTAAAATATCTCTAGCGCGACTTTTTCAATTGAACGTTATGTCTCCATGTTTTTGGCAGTAAAAACATTCCATTGAGTTCCTGTTTTTATTGACTCTGCCCTTTGAGAATAATGTCATCTCATCATGTGAGTTGTCCTTGATGCTTCCTGATTTCATCTTCTTCTCTTCTGCTAAGAGTGTTGCAGTCATTTCATCTAACGATCGAGAGGAAAATTGACTTAAGGTGAAAATATCATTATCATAATTTGATGGTAAGTTATTTAACAAAATGCCTTAGCATCTTTTTATTCTACTTTTACCTCAATTTCCTCTAGTTGCTTTATGAGTGATTTTAGATCACTTATATGTGTAGACAATGATACCCCATTATGCATTTTGAGTTTGAATAACTGTAATTTCAAAGAGAATTTTGCATTCATGACCTTTTCCCCAAATATCTTACTTAAGTGTTCCCATATTTGTGAAGAGGACTTTCCTAAGTCTATAAGGTGAAGTTGTGAATGTGACAAAGATAATCCTATAATAAAATAACCTCTTTATTCCTTTTTTTGTCATTCAGCTAATTGTTTTGGATCTTGGGGTGCTCGTTCTAATCTTTTTACTAAGCTCCATAAGTTTTTATGCATCAAATTCATTTGGACTTTCACCTTCCATGTAAAGAAATTTGACCCATTGAATTTTTCAACCACTGTTTGCTCCATATTTAAAATAAAGTTACCTCGTGCACTAGCTTTGCGGCTCACAACTCTGGTGACAGATCGGGTGACTAGCTCCACTTCTCAATTTTCCAGTTTATTCATACTTTATTCGCCTCTATTCACATCATTTGTCATATATTTATTGCGCCCAAATAAGCATTTCACAAGCAAACATTTCACAAAAGTCGAATCATTTGTCATTTATCACGCCCATGGACAAAAGTCGAATCACTTGTCGAAATGCTTTAGAGGTTAAAGTCGAATCATTTGTAGAAATGACAAAAGTCAAATCATTTGTCATATATCTATTTCCCCCTTAAATGCTTATTTCACACAAACAAACAAAAAATTAAATTAAATTTGTTGCAAACCCCCTTTATTCAGCGTCTTCAGCACTTACATTGATCGACGTTCTGCCAGCAAGATCAACTTTCAGCAAACCACGATTCCATTGCGCCTTGGGAAAAAACATGACCTTCATCTCAAATGCATGCCATGGTCAAGCTACAGAGGGAGCGTATTTCAGTGGCATCCAACTAATCAAAAATTCGACAACCTCGTGTCAACATGAATTTTGAGTGCTCACGTCAGGTTCACCAATATCATATGCTAATGACGCAGTTGCTGCATAACTCAAAATATGCACTCATTTCACGAACTCACCTACTTCGTAGAGGAAATTGTTGTTGCAGTCATGAATCAAACACAGAATTTCTCACATTTTTCTGGGCTCTCCGGAATAGAGTTAACCCAGAGCTACCAGCTCTGATACCAAGAAAATAGAGATGTGCGCACACACACAAGTATTTTTCTATTACACTGCAATCACACAATTACACCAAGCATATATAGTATTTGAGAGATCCAACAATTTCCAATTTGAGAGATTGTTGTTGAGAAAATATATCAACTGTCCAATCTATTCACCAAACCAATCTTACCTATTTTCCTAAAGTAAGTGTTATTTCAGATATGGAATCCTTCTTACTTCGCTAATATTTCATCATTTAGTCATAGATTTCATTGGGGTTGCCCTGATTTCAATGGATCATAATTTTTAAAAGATTGGTAATTTTGATTCTAAATATTGTGGAAGCAAGATAACTAGAAAATAAATTTTATTCATGCATCAATCCTCTGTAATATTCGTATTTTTTTGGTTTGGGTTGTTTGACATACATATACAACAAAACTTTTGAGGATATATATCTTTTTCTTATGCATTGTTTCCTTCCATTATAAGTATAGTCTAGACAACTTAAGAAGCTTTGTTCCCTCAATTTCTTTCTAAAAAACAATTATCCTAAATTCAATTCATCACTGCCTTCCACATTCCCTCCACTCCTCCTATCAGGTTCCTTTGCACCTCTAAGTGCAATTTCTAATATAAGTTTTTAATAAAACAATTTTTAAACACACGCGCACACACACACATAAGATATATATATATATATATATATATATATATATATATATATATATATATATATCGACCATTAATATGATGGTAATTTATGGGTGTTTCGAACAAAACTGTTGTAATAAGCATGCTCCTAAAAGTTACGATTGTTATCAATTTTGTATGCATGCTTTTTAAAGGTTATGATTCTACGCATGCTTCCTCTATATATTTGAGTGACCACATTTAAGCGTTATTAGTTTACCATAATATGGTCATGTTGTAATTAAGTCAATAGGCCTTTCTTTTGAATCAGTTCATGTCAAAGTTTCATCTACCCTTTTCTTCTACACATGACATGTGTACACCATATGAACACATTTATATTGCACCACAATATATTTTCTCTATTAAGTCGTTCCACAATTATTGGTCCATGTAATCACTGAAAGGTTGGTCCAAAAGTTTGGGCGTATAGATTGAGCGAGGCATCGGAAAAGTAAGTGTAATTATGCCGAAGCCGTTTTTTAAGGGAGTTGTTTCCTTCAGGCTTTCGTTGTCAGTCAAAACACACTTGCAATTTGCAACCTGTTCCTATCATCTATCAACCTCTGTCTACCAGCACTTCTACCACCTATCACATCTCTCTTCCCGCTACCAATTGTAGCACATTGTCACAATCTGAAATAAATCACCATAAATCGATGTAGGGTTTCAACATGGCAAACTAATTTCATCAATTTCACTCAATAGGGATTCGCCTATATTTCATTAAATATGGAGCTATTGGATATATTTTGTATGGCAAGGAAAATGGATAATTTTGCAGGGATATATAATAAATCTCTTTAGTGAGAAATCATTGCAGGTCTCAAAGGATAGAATAACAAGGCACAAATCCTTGGATATAGTGATTTTTGTTGATAAAATAAACTATGGGTCAAATTTATGAAGGCAAGGGCAAATTAGAAGCAATTTAGAAGGGTGCACCCATAGATTTCTACATCAAACGAAGTCCAATCTATATCCTTGTTATTGGGGTTGATTTTCACCATATTTCTGGGGCATGTATGAGTTATATGGAAGGACGATTTAGTGTTGGTTGACTGCTACATTTTTACAGAGGTCATGGCTGAGATTGGGCGCATTTACTTTGGCTAGTCATTCCATTCTTGTAGTTGCATCAATAATATATTATAATCCGACTTTGGGATGTTCCACTGCTACACAAAAAGGAATCTTAGTATAGAGGAGTGAGGGTTGATCTGAACTTAACAGGAACGCAAAAAATTACAAATATAACCATAAATATAGAAATGCAGCAGAAATAACACTTCATTTCATTAATATGAGAATACTGAAATATGCTTACAAACAGAATGGAAATAAACTAGCTCGGGCGATGGTAGCTTATCTCTGAGAAGAGATGTGGTGGCTATATGCCTCTAAACTGTGTTACAATGAGGCTCCAAGGCCTATTTATTATTGAGAAATAATGGAAAACCCTAAACATCCATAAACCTAACCCTAGGAGATGAAGCACCAAAACTGTGGGCCCCGTTTAGGTAAATTGGTACATCAATTTCCGGGGGTCGTAACTTTGGCATCAAATCTTCGTTTGGCTATCATAATACCTTGTTTCAAATATGTCAAAGAGAAAGCCAAAAAGAAATTAGCAAGCCCATTTGAGAAATTATTATTCTCTCCATTTTCACTAAAAACGTCGTTTAGGGCCTTAAAACGACTCTGGAAGTTCATGACCCGAAAGACTGCCAAAAATAGTAAATTGTGCTACAATTAAGGAAACTGAAAAACTGAAAGAGACAATGTTAGGGGTCCAAGTGGAATAAGAGGGTGGCCACCAATATCCACTTGGATCAGCCCTCTCCCCTTAGGAAGCAATGGTCCCCATTGCATTGATTGCCTCTATGAGATGGGGAAACTTCTGTTGAACTTGGTCCCTGGTGAGCCTCTTGCAGGAGTTGGCCAGCTTTGACAACCTAATATAGTTGGATCTTCTATTGGCGATTGTTCTTGATCTATGTGTCCATTGTCTGATCCATTAGGGGACTTTTAGGTCTAAAATGGGCCTCCTAAGAAAAATGTACAACAAAAATAAACTTTATAAGAACCAATAGGATTCAATATGATGATGTCAACCATGGGGGATGATTCACCATTTTTGGAGTAAAAAAGTAAAAAGATTAAAAAATAATAAAACTACTTTTTAAACTCGTATTTTCAACTTATCTCCCCAAGATTTTACTCAAATTTCAAGCAGGAGTACTTGTTGGATGCAAAATTTAATTCCTCATCCAAGGAGTACCCATGTTGCATACTATCTATGGACCCTACTACAATAAAAATGAGTAATACATGAAAAAACGTGATTGCAATCATGTTTTTATGGTATTTCTCATTTTTCGTGTAGCGGGATCAATCAAAAGTATGCAACATGAGTACTCAATGGATGAGGAATCAAATTCTACATCCAACGAGTATTTCCGCTCAAAATTTGAGTAAACCCATACGAAGATAAGTTGAAAATACGAGTTGAAAAAATAGTTTTTCCTTTTTTCCCTCTAAAATTTGATAATGTAATCTAATCATATTTTATTATTTCCACTATTATTTTATAATTTCCTTAGGAGGCCCATTTTAGACCTCAAAACTCCCCTAATGAGTTGTGGCATGTTCCATGCAGTTTGGGTTTAGCTTTGTTGGTGTGAGTTGTTATGCTATGTCGAATGTGTCCAGCAATGGTGGAAAGTATAGCCGAAGGTGGCCTACATTGAACATTGGATGCAGACCAAGGAATGGTGGAATGATGAGCTCGAAGGCATTGTCCCCTATAGCCTTGGTGATGGTGTATGGCCCATATCAGAGCGGGTGAAGCTTGCGATGGGGTCCAGTGAGGCATTCCTTCTGCAAATGTAGCCAAACTTTGTCGCCCACCTGGAACTTGTGCGACACCTGATGTTGATCATGGCGCTGCTTGTACTTAGAATTGGATCTATCCAATATATCATGGACCTGTTGGCAGATGTGTTGAATGCACTCAATCAAGTTGTTAGTCCTATCGGCTTCAGGCTGGACATGAGCGAATCTGCTTGAGTAGTTGTAAATAGTATGGCCACATCAATGGGACATAATGGTTGAAATCCCAGCCCTACCTGAAATGGGTTGTGGCTCGTTGAGTTGTGGAGAGCTATGTTATAGTTGTGTTGGACATAGGGGAGGCTTTCATCCCATGTGTGTGGATGTTTTGAGTTGTACATGTGCATAATTTTTATGATCATCATGTTGATGACTTCCATTTGGCCATCAGTTTAGGGATGGAAAGTCATGGACTTAGTGAGTTTGGTATCTAGCATCGACTAGAGACTTGACAAAAATTCACTTAGGAATTTACAATCCCTATCAGAGACAATGGACTGTGAGATCCCAAAGTGTACCCACACTCGCTCAAAGAAGAGCTTAGCAGTGGCCTCTGCTATGATACTCTTCTTGCAGGCCACCATAATGGCCATCTTAAAGAATTTTTCAATGACCGCAGAAATGCAGTCGTTGTCATGCTTAGTAGAAGGAAGGCCTGACATGTAATCCATGGAGATGGATTCCCAAGGTCAACTAAGAGTAGGCAGAGGAGTATATAGGCCTTGCTTCTTGACGGTTGGTTTGGAAAAGGCACAGACAGTGCAGGATTTAATGTACCTCCCAACATCCTAACGAAGGTTCGGCCAATAAAAATATTTTTGCAGTACTGCCATTGTTTTCTCTACTCTGGAATGTCCAGTGACCCAAATGTAGTGTGCCTCCCAAATCATCTTGGCACGCTTGCTTGAAGGAACACATATGTATCCCATGTAGCATAACAGTGCATCCTGGAGGTGAAAATTTGGAACGTGCTTACCCTCTAGGAGTGTCTGGTATGTGTTGTTGAATTCGGGATCGCTCTCGTAAAGATGCAGCCACCCCGAAGTCTTGTGCCCACAGGAGTCGAGCACAGTGATCAGCACCATGACAGGGGGTCAACTGAGGCAGTTTGCAACATAGTTGGTGCTTCCCTTCTTATACTTAATGTTCAAATGGAATTGTTGCATTTATGTGGACCATTTCTGATGACGATCGTTTTGCAACTTCCCTTGTGTCTGTATGAATTGCAGGGGTCAGTGGTTTGTGTGGATGACTGTTTCCTTCCCCATAATGTAATGCTTCCATTAACGATAGGCCTACACAATGAAATACATTATTTTGTCATAAGTGGGATACTTTCGGACTGTGTCTTAAAGTGTTTCATTGTGGTAAGCCATTGGATGCCCCTGCTAAGTAAGAACTGCACCAATAGCATAGTCAGAGGTGTTTGTCTCAATATAAAATAGTTGATGCAGGTATAGTAATGTGATCATTGGTGTAGAGCATAGGTGATGCTTCAACTCAACAAACACCTTATGTTGGGTTTCGGACCAAAAAAACTTTGCTTTCGCTCCACCCTTGGTGACTTGACTTAAAGGCCAGGTGATGTGAGAGATCCCCAACACAAACTTGTTGTAGAAATTGGAAAGACCCAGAAATATGCGGAGCTCTGTTAGAGTGGTTGGGGCTAGAAAATCTTGAATGACTTGTATCTTTGTTGGGTCCACATGCCCACCCTTCTCATCAATGATGTACCCCAGATATTTAACATGGGTCATGCCAAACATGCATTTCTCAAAATTGGCACACGGCTTATGTTATCACAGGGTTTGAAGGACCTGTCGAATATGGTGGAGGTGCTCTTCCCAACTCTGGCTTAAGAATAAGACATCATCTAAATACACCACCATGAATGCATTGGTGAAGGGTTGCAAGATGTCATCCATCAATCTCATGCAGGTTTTGGGGGCATTTTTCAACCCGAAAGGCATGACCAAACATTCAAAAAGGCCCTCCTTGGACTTGAAGGCAGTCTTCCACACATCGAAGGGTTCGATAAGCACCTGTTGATAACCAAACTTCAAGTCAATCTTGCTGAAATATTTGGTCCCCTTGATCTGGTCTAGAAGGACATCAATCCATAGGATTCCAGATAGTTATCTTGTTTAGCGCCCTATAGTCAACATAGAGTCTCCAGGTCCCGTCCTTCTTCTGTACCAATATAATTGGGCTCCCACAAGCTGATGAGCTTGGCCTCATGTTCCCTTTCTGTAACGGCTCCTGAATTCGCCTCTTAATGTCATCATTCTCTAGAACATAGTGTCGATAGATCGGTTCATTAGGTAGCGGCTCGCCCGGGGTCAGATCGATGGAGTGCTTGACCTGACAGTGCATAGGTACCCATGTAGGTGAGGCGAAAATGTCCCTACACTACTCCATGAACTTGTCCATATGTTGTTGTTGTGCAGAGGAGCCCTGTCTAGAAGTTGTGGCCACAACCTTCTTCTTTCCCTCAGCGCGAATCATAAGGAAAACAAATTTCCTGGTTTGGGAAATGATCTTACTCCATTTATTTGCAGTGATGAAAGAGATGGTGGTAGGCAGGGCTACCCACAATATCCTGTATAACTTATTTCTCAAAGTAATAATCATAGAGAGAGGTTTATACTCATATACAGCATGTCACTTCCACAAGTATGGTTGTCCTAATAATACATCACAAACTTCAAGAGGAGCAACATCACATAGTGCCTCATTCATGAAGGGCTTGATGTTGTAGGGAAGGAAGCACTACTAGCTGATCAGATATCTCGTCCTTAGTGAAGCCACCCGATGGTGTACGGCTGCAGATGTGTTGTCATCGGCAAGCCCATCCAATTCATGACCTCTGCTGAAATGAGTTTATTTTGGCTCCTGCTGTCAACAATAAACTCCAATGGAGAACCTTTTAGCCACATCTGTGAGTGGAAGAGGCATTCCCCCTCCTCTAGATCTTCAGGCTCATTCTTTTGGATTTTGGTGGTGGCCATAGTGGCACTAGGCTCCACGTTAATGATCTACTTCACTTTGTCATTCCCCTTGTCGGGTTCTGACTCAAATTCAGAACATGTGTCTGATTCAGAAGCCTTCAGCTCGGCCACTAGTCACTTCTTGGCCCAACACTCACTTGTGTTGAGAGTGGGGCTCTTATGGAACTCACACCATTTTCTCGTGTCCTTCTTTGTCTTTGTAGTGATGTTCTTTGCTTGCAGACTTGGTAGGTTGTCCTGGGCCGCCTTGCTTTGGCTTTGGCCTTTTCTTTGTGGTTTGGGGCGCCTTTTCCTTGCTTCAGATTCGCAGATCCAAAGTCTAGCTTCTTCTATTTAAACTTCTGCTCAATATTGACAGCATATCGGTATGTTGTGTCAAGCGAGGAAATTTCCAGGAACTCCATGTCGCCTTGGATGTACTTGTGTAGGCAGTGGTGGTACTTGAGTACCAAATGTCGCTCAAAATCCTTGATACCCAACTTAGTGTGGAGGGTATGGAAAATATTTGTGAACTCTGGCACATCTTGGTCCCTTCCTTGTTGTAGCATGGTCCACTTTATGTATTTATCTTCATATCTCCCGACAAGGTAATATTGTTCATTTATGGCATCTCGGAAAGAATACCAAGTGGTTGCGGCTGAAAACAGTGATGATTCCCTCTCTTCATTTTGTTCATAGCAGGTTTCCCACCAGTCCTTGACGTGTGGGGTGGCTTTGAGAAGTGCAAAAGTAATATTTTCCTGATTGGAAAATTCATGAACTGGAAAATATCTTTCCAACAAATTCAACCATTTATCTACGGCGTCTGCACCTATTTGGCCCTCAAATATGGGAATATCGAAGTTAACTTGTACCTTGAAAGGATTGGCGCCTCCATAGTGGTTTCTAGATGAAGATGTGTCACATGTGGGTAGTCGTCGAAGGATCTGGGCAAATTTATCCATCATCGCATTCCTCTCTCGCTCGAGGGCTTCCTCGAGCAATATTTTGAAAGGATCTCCTGATCCTCATCTTTATTTTCTTCCACCATGGGAGGTCGTCAGGGTTTGCGAGGTTGGTCTTGCAAAGGTTCAACCAGATCGAGCCCTAATTCCTTATACCCTGACCTCATTGGGGACATGCAAATAAAAACAAAGAAAGAGAAAACTGCGCTAATACCACTTATTTGAACTTAAACAGGAACACAACAAATTACAGATATAACTATAAATACATAAATGCAGTAGAAATAACACTTCATTTCAATATCATAATAATGAAATATGCTTACACAGAGAATGGAAATAAATTAGCTCGAGTGATGGCAGCTTATCTCTGAGAAGAGATGTGGCTGCTACATGCCTCTGAATTGTGTTACAATGAGGCTCCAAGGCCTATTTATTAATGAGAAACAATGGAAAACCCTAAACATCCAAAAACCTAACCTTAGGAGATGAAGTGCCAAAACTATGGGCCCCGTTTGGGTAAATTGGTACATCAATTTCCCGGGGTCATAACTTTGGCATACGATCTTTGTTTGGATATCATAATACCTAGTTTTGAAGATCTCAAAGAGAAAACCAAAAGAAAATTGTTGAATTTATTTTAGTCTTTTCTAGTCTCTCCGTTTTCCTAAAAACGTCATTTAGGGCCTATTGAAGGCTCGAAAAATCAGGACTCCAACAAGGGGGATAACCACCCGGTCCGGACCTTAGGACAGCTCCTTTTCCATTTGGAACAGTGGCTCCGACTGGGGATGATGGGACCAGTTTTCCAATCTATTTATGATGTCCGTGCTAACGGGATGATGTTTTTCTTTTTGGGGTTTTATGGGGTGAATACTTACTCTAAACTTAGTCTATATTTTAACTATCTTATGCAATCTATTATAATCAAAGAAAACATCTAACTTTAAAACTATCCCAGAATATATCAAGCACAAATAAGTATTTAATCAATTGAGATGCAAACTATTTCAACAATGCAACAACTTTTGGAAATGTTCCATGTGTAGGTTTTAACCCTATACAGAAATTACCTGCAAACGAATTCTTAAAAAATAGAAAATAAACAATGGCAAGAGCATAAAACATAAAACAAATATACATAGATATTTTCTCGTGGATCCCAAAACTGGGACTACTAGATTGATTTTTCATTATATTCCTTTGAATTTACAATACATATATATACATGCCAAAGCATCCACAAACCCCAATCCATTAACCCTGGATTAGAACATAACCATAGTTCCCTTGATTGGATCTACAAAATACCATGGGCAGAAAACCATCATGCCCAAAACCATGTGCGAAATCCATGCACAAAACCATAGGTAGGTCTGCCCACCTAATATATGGTCCAAATTTTTTTCCCGGGCCCCGCCCTAGACCCCATGCAGGGGGGATAATGCCCCCCCTGCAAACCCCCGGATAGGGGGGGGATGCTCCCCCCCTTGTGACCTACCCATTGCATCTGGCACAACAAAGGGGAGATTAACTGCCTCCCGTCTAACCCCCTGACTTTGCACGTGGGGCTAATCATGGAAACAATATAACACACACCCAACATTCTCCCACTTTTTGTTTTCTTTTGCACATAGGGGATCACATGAGAGCTTAGTCATTGGTCCAGCCCTGCAACACCCATTGTTTCTCTACACCAAGAAAACTTCTCAGTGCTCACAGACTTTATCAATGCATCTACAATATTCTTCATAGTGCCCGCCTTTAACAACAACACCTTTTTGTCCTCAACCATATCCCTCACAAAGTGATACTGAACATCAATGTGCTTTGTCTTTGAATGATAAGCAAGGTTCTTTGCTAAGAAAATTTCACGGTGGTTGTCATAGTATATCCTTATAGCTTGTTGTACTAACCCCATACTTGAACACAATCTCTGCAACCAAACTGCTTCCTTGCTTGCATGAGTTCTTGCCATGTATTCTTCCTCTATAGATGAAAGTGCCACTATAGACTGTCTCTTACTCATCCAAGTGATTGCACCTCCAAATAGGTTAAACACATACCCACTTATATATATTCTTTGATCCAGATCTCTAGCCCAGTCTACATCAACAAAGCCACGGATATCCAAAACTCTATCCAATCCTGGTCTTCCTTTGTAGCATAGACCATAATCACTAGTGCCACGCAAATACCTAAAAACTTGCTTCACTACTGTCCAATGCACCTTCCCTATTTTTTACATAAACTTGCTCAGTACTTCCATTGTATATGCAATGTCTGGTCTACTATATACCATTGCATACATCACGCTACCGACTAAACTTGCATATGGAACAAGAGACATGTCCTCTTCCTCTTCTTGTGTCTTGGGACACTGTTCAACAGATAAATTTACACCTACAGGAATAAGAACCTTCACCGATTTACTATCCTTCATATTAAACCTATGTAATATTGTCTCAACATAATTCCTCTGGTTTAACTAGAGCTTCCTCTTTGCTCGATCTAGTTTAATTTCCATGCCCAAAATATAGTTTGCAGCGCTAATATCCTTCATGTCAAATTTGGAGGACAATTGGGTCTTCAAATCTTGGATAACTTCTTTGTCATTTCCAACCAGCAACATATCATCCACATACAAGACCAGATAAATAACATAGTCACCAATTAATTTAAAATACACACAGTGATCTGCTCTACTTCTGGTGAAGCCAAGTACCGGTATAAATGTTTCAAATTTCTTATACAACATCCTTGGTGACTACTTTAACCCATACAAACATTGTTTTTAACTTTCATACCAGTTCTTTCTTACCCTTCACAGGAAAGCCTTCAGGTTGCTGCATGTAGATCTCTTCTTCCAGATCCCCGTGAAGAAATGCTCTCTTCACATCCATCTGTTCCACCTCAAAATAAAAATCAACAACAAAAAATAAAAGTAATCTAATAGAAGCTACCTTAGAAACATGAGAAAAATATCACCAAAATCAATTCCCGACACCTGGGAATAACCTTTTGCTACCAACTGAGCTTTGTATTTCTCCACCTTGCCTTCTACATTCATCTTCTTCTTAAACACCCATTTTATTCCAATGGGTTTCCTTTCATCTGACAACTCCACTAGATCCCAGGCCTCATTTTTGTCCAAATATGCCATTTCATCAACCATGGCCTCTTTCCAAAGTTTACCATCCTCTGAATGTACCACCTCCCTGATAGTTTTGGGATTATCATCAGTAATAGATAAAACAAAATTTGAATAGAAAGTAGATGGACTATACCTTTCTAGATGCTTTCTTTCTCAAACTGACCTTCTCACAGTCAAAGTTTGTGGCTCTTCATCTTCTAGTTCCTCTTCTACTGTAGAGTATGATCCTTCCTCTTTTAGCTCAAACTATATCTTCTCAGGTTTCTTTGGTAGGAGTTCATGTTTAATAACATCTTTCACCTATCTAAACACCACATCTCGGTTGTATACAACCTTCCTTGTTTCTGGGTTCCAAAGCTTATAACCTTTTAAACCATCCTTATACCCAATAAAGATGCACCTTTCATATTTACTATCCAACTTGGTTATTTTCTCCTTTGGAACATGCACATATGCATCACACCCCAATACCCTCAGATGTGAAAGAGATGGTTTCCTACCATTCCATACCTCTTGTGGAGACTTATCCTCCATCATTGATGAAGGTGATCTATTAACTAGGTAACATGCAGTCTCCACTGCCTCTGCCCAGAATTTTTGTCTTAACTCGACACCACTGAGTATGTTTCTTGACTTTTCCATTAATGCCCCGTTCATTCTTTCTGCAACTCCATTTTGCTGAGGTGTGTATGGAGTAGTATTCTGTCATGCTATACCACACTTCTTACAGAACTCTTCAAATTCCTTCTTTCAGAACTCTCCACCATTATCTGTCCTCAACACCTTTATCTTCTTCTCTATCTAATTTTCCACCAGAGCCTTAAATTCTTTAAACCTGTCAAAGACTTTAGGTTTCTTCCTAAGGAAATATATCCATGTATTCCTTGAGAAGTCATCTATAAATGATACATAGACACTGACTTACCCAGTGATGAACCGACATAGGTCCAAACACATCACTGTGCACAAGCTCTAATAACCCTTTTGCCCTCTTAGCACTAGAGGGGAAAATCACCCAATTTTTCTTCCTATACACAATGTTCACAGAAATCAAAATATAGAGAGAAATTAGACATACCTTCTACCATAGCATTATGAAGTATTGAAAGGCCCTTCTCTCCAATATGTCCAAGCCTTTGATGCCATAACATGGTATTTTCTCCAGAGACCACAAGGTTTTCTGCTCCACTTTTAGGAACCACAAAACTGTTGCACCCATCAATAAAACTGCTACCCAGAAGCTTGTACAGAGTTCCAATCCGAACTCCCCGCATCAATACCAGTTCTCCCCGAACCATCCTGCATGTATCTTTATCGAACATTATTTTTACACCTGCATCATCCATCTTGCTTACAGAAATAAGATTTTTGGCCAATGCAGGAATATGTAGAACCCCCGAAAGTGTTCTAATCCTTCCACCTTGCAACTTCAACTTGAATTGTCCACGACTAATGATTCTAGCCTTCATGTCATCCCCTAAGAACACATCACGACCATCATATTTCTCATATTCATAGAACCAATCCCTGTGGGGAGTGAAGTGAAAAGATGCACCTGAGTCAATCAATCATGCCTTGTGATCTACATGTGTACTTGAAGAAGAAGCCAACTACACATCGCCACCTTCATTTGAGGTTGTTTTCACCTCTACAGAAGGAGCATCATCAGATCCCTTTCCTTTCTCAGTAGCTTTAGATCTACAATCGTTTTTGAAGTGCCCTTCCTTTCCGCATTTCCAGCACACATTTACATGTTTTCCTGGAGATTTAGATCTTCCTCTAAATTTAGATCTCCCACTCAAGGACTTATTTTTATTTATGTTCTGGGATCATCCCCATATAGACAAGGCATCTCCATTTTGTCCCTCCATATTTTTTTGTCTCATCTCCTCTGACAACAAGGATGAGACTATTTCATCAAACTTCAAGGTAGTTGTATTGCTACCTATTGCAACAGCCAGACTATCCCACGAATTTGGTAGAGAACTCAACAAATTAAAACACTTATCTTCATTTGAAATTTTAATATCAATAGATAACAATTGACTTACCACACTATTAAATGCGTTTAGATGCTTTGTCACCAAGTCTCCATCCTTCATCCTTAGGTTATACAACGTTTTCGTTAGGAACAATTTGTTCACCAGAGACTTAGATTGGTACAAATTCCATAACTTGTCCCACAAAGCCTTTGTTGTATCTTCCCCTGATACATTCAACAATACTAAATCTGAGATACACAATCGTATTGTGCTCTTTGCTTTCCGATCCAACTTCCCCCAATCTTCGTCTAACATTGTCGTTGGTTTAGTACCTGGATCTGCCGCGATCCACTGATCTTTATCCACTAGCAGATCCTCCATCTTGAATTTCCACAACTCAAAAATCCGACCATTAAATTTCCCGATCTCTATCTTTCCACTACTCACCATCTTCTTTCACCGCAAGAATCGATCCTGCAGATCTCCCACTAAACAGAGTCTACCACAAGCCTGAGCAAAACCCCTTAGCAACAAAGGTGTCATCTTGAAGCCGAAACAACTCTGATACCAAATGTAGGTTTTAACCTTGTACAAAAATTGCCTACAAATGAATTGTTAAAAAGTAGAAAATAAACAATGGCGAGAGCATAAAACATAAAACATATATACATAAAGATTTTCCCCTGGATCCCAAAACAAGGACTACCAGATTGATTTTTCATTATATTCCTTTCAATGTTACAATACATATATATACATACTGAAGCATCCATAAACCCCAATCCATTAACCCTGGATTAGAACATAACCATAGTTCCCTTCACCGAGTCTACAAAATACCATGGGAAAAAAGCCAACATGCCCAAAACCATGCACAAAACCATAGGTAGGTCCGCCCACCTAGTATAGGGTCCATTTTTTTTCTTGGGGCGCTGCACTGGACCCCGTGCAGGGGGGCTAGCACCCCCCTTCTGACCCCCCCCCACTATACCCTGCGCAACAAACGAGAGGTTGGCTTCCCCCCCTCTAACCCTTCCACTTTGCACGTGGGGCTAGTTATGGAAATAATAGAACACACACCCAATAGCATGCCTCAAGGAATTTGATCCCTGTCAATGTTTGATTCATTTTGGGTTCAGATCAATTTACATAGGTTATTATTATTATTCTTTTTTGTGTGTCTGTGTATACTTGCATGCATGTGTGTTTACTTTTTCCAAGGAAGACCTCATAGTATCTAATGTAAATATGTCAACATGAACTATGACAACTATCTTGATATGTATATCAAGTGATGCATGCTATAGAGGTATCTAGACCAAATAATAACATTCAAAAAATGCTAACTAGAGGATAAAAAGTTTATTATGAGCTTTAAAACAATTTTAAGTCAACATATGTTTGGATATGTGACAAAAATAAATTTAATTCTCTTGTCACTCCTCTTATTTTATATGGATATGATTTTTAGAGTTGCAATATCTCCCAATAGTCATGGAGGTAGATAGAATAGATCCAAAAGTAATTTATAACATACAATCTCAAGATTAAAGGAAAAACTCCCTATCATATCCTCCTCATTAAAGCAAGCCTTTCCCTTGTTGGAAGCATGGCTATGATTAGGTATCTCTTATATATAGGAAAAAGTTAAACAAAAAGGAATCCAAGAGGTTTTTTAAATTTGCTTCTAACTCTAACCAAAACCCGACCTTCGACTCAAGGGGGGATGGCATAAGTATGCCTAGTCTTGGTTGAACCACTAAGGGATAAAGGAGGAGACCATATGTAGAACAAGGATAATATTAAAAATATTGTAGGAGAAATTGTGGGATGATAAAGAGTTATAGGGAAAAAGGAAACTGAAATATTATAAGGAGGTGATTAAACCCAATATCAAAAATAAAAAATATCGATTTCTGTTTGGACTAATGTTAAGAAGAAAATAAACATAGCTAAAATAAGAACAAATTCTCACGAGCATCACAATGAAACGAGGGGATTGTCAATTCCCAAAATACCATGAGATTAAAGAGTATGACACCTTTGCAATACTAAGATGGTTGAAGATGAAAATCACTTTATCTTAGATTGTCGATCTTATACTCACATTTGATCTAACTTTAAAATATTTGTCACAGTACCAACCTTCTTTACCTTTTAAGTTAGAAAACTATGGTGATCTTGGAGCACATCTCTTAATACTTTTTTAACATAGAAATAAAACACTAAAGAATTATGAGCAATACCTTATTTTTTTAGAGTCTGATAGACCATATTGATTTTAGTGGACATTAATAATCATACTCGTCATTAATTGATCCATGGATAGGTCCGAAACTAAATTCAAAGTACTATATCACTCAAGTTAGCCAACAAGACTATCTATTATACTCTTTTATACTAAGTACTATGTCACTCAAGTTAGCCAACGAAACTATCTATTATACTCTCTTATACTATGTTGTAAAATGCATCTTTCAATTTAGTCAACTACATTAACAATTGTCTTACTAAAATAATCCCTCTTTTATTATAGTAAAACATATATAAACTATATATTGATATTAAAACTATTATTAAAAAAAATTATTATTAAAAATACCAAAATAAATGAAAAAAATATCGAAAATATATGAAATATAACAAATATGCTTGAACCTTTTCTTTTCTTTTTGTAATCTTTGGATCTTCATATTGAAAAATATGTACATCTTTATATTATATTGAAAAATATGCACAATACATGTTGAAGGTCAGTTTTGGTTTGCCGAAATAGAAAACAGACCAAGAACATTGATAAAGACAAGTCTCAAAATGTTTCGAAATAAGCATATTTAGTTGGTTGAAGGCAAAGTTCATAATGGAATTAGTTACAAAGCTTGGTTGTTATAGCCATGATAACTAGATAAACATGAAAGAAAAATACATATCTATTAGAAACCGAGTAAACTAATAAACTCACTGCCATTAACAGTATCTCGAATAAGAGTTATGGGATTAAGCAACTAGAGCGGGGTGCACAAATGGACCAGGAGGTTGCGAGTCTCCACTGGTAGTAGAGTGGATTCCATTCTTTGCATTCTGTTATCCATAATCTAGTAAGGTAGATGGGGCTCATCAATGTGAAGGAGGAATTTGTCTTTCTTTCACAATAGTCGAATAAGAATTTATCAAACAATTTTTTGACATGTCGATATAGATCTACCATGTTTAAATATTGATTGTAATGTGTTGTTAGAGTATCCATGTTTAATGTATTCCCTTACATTTATTATTCCAATCCCTTGGATTCATTAATCTAAATGTTCATATTCCTAGGGTTTAATATTATTCCCTTGAGTTTATAATCTTTTGGGTTTTATTATTAATCCATTGAGTTTATTATTCCCTTAAATTTATAATAATGATAATATTTTATATAGTTATTATTATTGTATTATTATTATATTTATATAGATATTAATATTGATATTAAATACATATATATTAAGGGTTATCAACATATATTAACCAAATTTAATAATATAATTGTGTATGTAATTGTTCAAAGTCATCAGGGATGTTTCCTTCTAATCTATTGTTACTTAAACACAATATTTCTATCATTTTAAGGTTTCCTAATGGTGGAATGTTTCCGGTCAAACGGTTTCTACTTAAATTTAGATAGTTCACGCTGGTAAGATTACCAATATGTGGAGGGATGTTTCCTTTTATTCTATTGTTTCCTAATGACAAGAAAAACAAATTGGTAGAAAGGTGTCCTATGTCAAGAGGCAAGACACCACTTATTTTATTGTTCCTCAAGCTTATTTCTCGTAAGTAGGAACAATTGGTAAGAGCTACAAGAAAGGGCATGGTTATAGTGGTGCCACTATCAAGATCATTGTCAGGTAAATCTAACATTTCAAGAAGTGATAGCTTACCTAACTCTAGTGGCACACTCCCACTCAACATGTTGTAACCTAGACTAAAGAGATTCAGGTTAGAACAATTTCCAATAGAAATTGGTATGTTTCCACTCAATTAATTTCCCCATAAATAAAGAGAATTCAAATTTGTGAAAAGGCCCAACACTTGGTATACACTTATTAAACATATATCAACTAAATTTATTAGCATAATTGTAGTAATTACCTAACACACCAAAAATAATCTAACACTTCAACCAACAATAATAAATATATATGAATTTTACCTATAATGCAACCAACTGTCATAATCATATGGTTTTATTCATAGGGAATGATAAGGAATGTAAAATTAAAACTCCTATCCAACACTATGTTGCCCGTTACCTACAATCTTAATTAGATATTCAAGGAATTCTCACCTAAAATGGTAGGGAATGCTCACCCTCATAAGTTACTCCGACTCTTTTATTAGTCCCTGCCGGGGACTATATGCGATCGATTGATCGCTGACCGTTGGTTGACCGACGTGACTTTTCATTATATGAACAATATAACCTAATTCGAACCAAAGTTTTGGGGGTGGAAAGGTTTTGGGGTCTTATTGCGGGCTTCGCATCGTTCGAGGTGAAGGGCACGTGGTCCCGCGACTCCCAAGCGGACGGCATGCACTGTGGTGCTCTTATCGGCGGACAACTGTCCCTCCTCGAGATCCTAGAAAGTTACTTAGCTTGGGTTTTACCGTGTTCGCGCCCTTTGGGTTATTATTGTTAGTTGGTTGTTTAGCTTTGCAGTCTCTGCGATTTTTCCTTTGTATTTGTTGTGTTGTCTGCGGTGAAAACACAATGCGGTTCCTGCCTGCTCGGTTAACTGTATAGCAAACGTTTGGTTGCGGTTCTGTTGTTCCAGGTCCGGCTTGTATGCGTCGACTGTCTGGTGTCGCTTTGGTAAGTTCGGCTATTGTATTGTTTAGATGTTTGTTCCTCTGTCGTTTGGCGTTTTCCAGTGGCGTTGATGTTTGTCACAGTATTGTCTATTCCTTTCCCTCAAGATTCCATGGTTATTTGAGCATTATAAGTTAATGGAATTCTGGTTAAATACTGAGGGTTTCTCTTACCTGCATGCGTTTTATGGAAATTTCCATAAATGTCGGTTTCGACCACCATGTGACTTCCTTATCATTTGGGTCGAGACGACCTTGGTGAAGCTGTGATTCTTGGTACAGATTGAGCGGCACGTGGTCCCGCGACTCCCAAGCGGACGGCATGTACTGTGGTGGTCTTATCGGCGGACAACTGTCGCTCCTCGAGATCCTGGAAAGTTAGTCGGCTTGGGTTTTACCCTGTTCGCGCCCTTTGGGTTATTATTGTTACTTGGTTGTTTAGCTCTGCAGTCTCTGCGATTTTTCCTTTGTATTTGTTGTATTGTCTGCGGTGAAAACACAATGCGGTTCCTGCCTGCTCGGTTAACTGTATAGCAAACGTTTGGTTGCGGTTCTGTTGTTCCAGGTCCGACTTGTATGCCTCGACTGTCTGGTGTCGCTTTGGTAAGTTCGGCTACTGTATTTTTTAGATGTTTGTTCCTCTGTCGTTTGGCGTTTTCCAGTGGCGTTGATGTTTGTCACAGTATTGTCTGTTCGTTTCCCTCAAGAATCCATGGTTATTTGAGCATTATAAGTTAATGGCATTATGGTTAAATACTGAGGGTTTATCTTACCTACATGGGTTTTATGGAAATTTCCGTAAATGTCAGTTTCGACCACCATGTGACTTCCTTATCATTTGGGCCGAGACGACCTGGGTGAAGCTGTGATTCTTGGTACAGATTGAGCGGCAGTCTTTTGTAGTTTGAAGTGTTTTTGCACATGAAGATCTAAATAAATTGGGGTTTTTGAACTGTTTGAACTGTTTGTGTCGCATATTGGGTTTTTAATGGAATGTATTGTGGTTTGGAGAAAGAAATAAAGACCTGCAAGTATTTATGTATGTATGTGCCGCATATTGCCTTTTTTTTTATTAATGGAATGTATTTTTATTAATGGAATGTGTTATGGTTTGGAGAAAGGAGCGTTGTTTGCCTGGTACTCCTCTGTTAAATTCAAGGGTCTGGTTTCACCAGTTGTCATGGTGCACAGGCTGGGTTGTGCATGAATATGGTCTAGACGAGAAGGAATTCGAACCCTCGGCTTCGTTGCAGGTACGGCGTTATTCTACTAATTGTTTTTTGTCAATTTTTCTATTAATTTCTTTTTGTCAATTTGTTAGGCTTTTAATTTTTGCATTGTGTAGGTTTATGGTCTAGTTACTCTAGGTTTATAGTCGAGTTACTCCGTGATCCCTGCCGGGGACTATATGCGATCGATCGATTGTTGACCGTTGGTTGACCGACGTGATTTTTCATTATATTAACAATATAACCTAAGTCGAACCAAAGTTTTGGGGGTGGAAATGTTTTGGGGTCTTATTGCGGGCTTCGCATCGTTCGAGGTGAAGGGCACGTGGTCCCGCGACTCCCAAGCGGATGTGTAACGCTCCTATGAATCGGACAGTATACAATTGATTTGGTAATAAATTCAGATTGGTTTACAATCAACTTGGGTTACGGCATGTACTGTGGTGGTCTTATCGGCGGACAACTGTCCCTCCTCGAGATCCTGGAAAGTTACTCAGCTTGGGTTTTACCCTGTTCGCGCCCTTTGGGTTATTATTGTTACTTGGTTGTTTAGCTCTGCAGTCTCTGCGATTTTTCCTTTGTATTTGTTGCATTGTCTGCGGTGAAAACACAATGCGGTTCCTGCATGCTCGGTTAATTGTATAGCAAACGTTTGGTTGCGGTTCTGTTGTTCCAGGTCCGGCTTGTATGCCTCGACTGTCTGGTGTCACTTTGGTAAGTTCGGCTACTGTATTGTTTATATGTTTGTTCCTCTGTCGTTTGGCGTTTTCCACTGGCATTGATGTTTGTCACAGTATTGTCTGTTCGTTTCCCTCAAGAGTCCATGGTTATTTGAGCATTATAAGTTAATGGCATTCTGGTTAACAGGACGGAGATAGGAAGAAGGTTGGCATGGTTTCTGAGAAGGACAGAGAACGAGAGCTTACCAATTGAATTAGCTTAGTTTGTTGTTGTTTATATATTGGACAAAATGTTTCCTTTGCGAAAATTATAAGCTTTTCCGTGATACTGAGGGTTTCTCTTACCTGCATGGGTTTTATGGAAATTTCCGTAAATGTCGGTTTCGACCACCATGTGACTTCCTTATCATTTGGGCCGAGACGACCTGGGTGAAGTTGTGATTCTTGGTACAGATTGAGCGGCAGTCTTTTGTAGTTTGAAGTGTTTTTGCACATGAAGATCTAAATAAATTGGGGTTTTTGAACTGTTTGAACTGCTTGTGCCGCATATTAGGTTTTTAATGGAATGCATTGTGGTTTGGAGAAAGAAATAAAGACCTGCAAGTATTTATGTATGTATGTGCCGCATATTTCCTTTTTTTTATTAATGGAATGTATTGTTATTAATGGAATGTGTTATGGTTTGGAGAAAGGAGCGTTGTTTGCCTGGTACTCCTCTGTTAAATTCAAGGGTCTGGTTTCACCAATTGTCAGGCTTGAGCAGACTGCTCTTCCTGTCGCTAATTTTTGTTGTTCTGCTTGCCCGAAATGTTAAAATATTTAAGATTGCAGTCTGTTTTGTAACTGCACGGTTTCCTATCTTAGGCGTGTATTCAAGGTTTTTCGCTTGTATAATTTATATGTATGCTTACTTTGGTGCATAATGTTTTTTTAAGTTTGTAATTCTGTTATGGATGTATGAATATTCGACTCTGACATTACTCCTAGAGCGGAAGGTTGCTTTGTTAAGAACTCTGTTAAGTTCATTTAGTTACTGTTAAGTTCATTTGCTTTGTTAAGAACTGTTGAATTGAAGGTTTGCTATACTGGTACTAGATGTTCTTCGTTTGTTGTTGTTTATATATTGGATGAAATGTTTCCTTTGCGAAAATTATAAGCTTTTCCGTGATACTAAGGGTTTCTCTTACCTGCATGGGTTTTATGGAAATATCCGTAAATGTCAGTTTCGACCACCATGTGACTTCCTTGTCATTTGGGCCGAGACGACATGGGTGAAGTTGTGATTCTTGGTACAGATTGAGCGGCAGCCTTTTGTAGTTTGAAGTGTTTTTGCACATGAAGATCTAAATAAATTGGGGTTTTTGAACTGTTTGTGGCGCATATTGGGTTTTTAATGGAATGTATTGTGGTTTGGAGAAAGAAATAAAGACCTGCAAGTATTTATGTATGTGCCGCATATTGCCTTTTTATTAATGGAATGTATTATGGTTTGGAGAAAGGAATAAAGAACTGCAAGTATTTTTCCAGGGGCTTCTGGAGACTTCGTTAACCAATTTCGTCATTTGCACATTTTCTCATGGTACTCGTACAGGCTGTGTTGTGCATGAATATGGTCTAGACGAGAAGGAATTCGAACCCTCGGCTTCGTTGCAGGTACGGCGTTATTCTACTAATTCCTTTTTGTCAATTTTTCTATTAATTACTTTTTTTCAATTTGTTAGGCTTTTAATTTTTGCATTGTGTAGGTTTATGGTCCAGTTACTCTAGGTTTATAGTCAAGTTACTCCGTGATTGTTTTAAAAAATACAGATATTTAAGCTGTATTGGCTCATTTATATTTTTTCTCTCATTCAATTATATTGGAATTCAAATCTCGAATCGTCATTGTTTATTCTGTGTTTACATTAATATTAATATTAATATTATTAATTATTATAATCATAACAATAGTATTATTTGAGATGATCCCAACAAGTAGAAGTTGGGTCATGCATCCAACTAGCTCCGTCTAATGATGTATCAAGACATTTTGTCTATTTAAACCTTAGATTAAAATCTCATGTTAGCCAGTTATAACCAGATTGGTTCTGATATGATGTTCAACTACCTTATTCTCCTCAGAGAGAAAAAATAATTTTATTATGAAAACAAAATTACATTTACTTATATGTTTCTGCATTTCACAGATATCCTTAAGCATAGGAAGTGATAAAAGCATTGCTGAGAACATATCTTGCTTCATAAACAGTTTTCAAAAATGTCAATATGACAGCCCTATCATAGTCATTCTAACATATATCAGAGCTTTGAAGCCAGTTTTGTCTCATAAGAAATTAGCTCCTAGATATGTCCATAAACAGTCCCATAAAAAAATATACATATAGAGATATCCTTAAGCATAGGAAGTGATAAAAGTATGGCTGAGAAGATATCTTGCTTCATAAACAGTTTTCAAAAATGTCAATATGACAGCCCTATCATGGTCATTCTGACATATATCGCAGGTTTGAAACCAGTTTTGTCTCATAAAAAATTAGCTCCTAGATATGTTCATAAACAGTGCCATAAAAAAATATACATATAGATATTCACATTTAAACAGTCCCATGATTATATGAAAAGTGTGTCAAGATATTCCATGAGCTGCCCTTCCACTTTCTCTTAAATGATCCAAGCTCGTGCTACCAAGTGTAATCTAGCTTTTAACAGTCCATCAGTTTCCATGTTCCTGTCTTTGTAGACATGTTGAAAGATAATGTGTTAAATACTCTGTTCAAGCCAGTTGAATCTCCTGAAATATAGGCTGAAATTTATAATTATCCAATGAATTTGTTCCATTCATCCAATTCACCACAATTTGTGAATCATCAAAGATCTGTAATTTTTGGGCATCTTTTTTCACGTGCCACAATTGGCAACAGTCTTGGGACAATTTGCTCAGGCATATTGTTCCTGTGTTTGCCAAAGCTGTCCTTTGAACATATTACATGTTCATCATTTATATGAATCATACCTCCAGCATCACATAATGATGGATCTTCTTGACAAGCCTTATGGAAGTATGCTTATGCACTACTCATATCTGGTTCTCAATGCCTTGTTTGGGTTCCTTGATCCTTGAATTCTGTTTAGATCCATATAGTATAACCATACTCTGATACCGAATAGCAGGAAACTTTTTACCTTGAGATATATTGGAGTTGCAACCTAGCACAAATTGGAGACAATACTTTTTATATTTTGACAGTTGAATTGGTGCACCACTTATGTAAAACTCATAAATAGCCTCACAGTTATTTTATTTCACAATTGCAATTGACAATGATGTTAACTTTCAGAAATATTCTTAAAGTTATGCTGCATTTCTTCATTTTGTCTTTCCATTGCTTCCTTTTGTTAACTTCATTTTGTCTTTCCATTGCTTCCTTTTGTTAACTTCATTTTGTCTTTCCATTGCTTCCTTTTGTTAACTTGCACAAATATTCTTAAAATTATGCTCCATTTTTTCATTATGTCTTTGCATTGTTTCCATTTCCAATTTCTTTTAATTTATAAATATGGCTTCTTGCTAGAAATTTGATATTTGTTTAGCAACATAATGCAATAGCCTATTTTTTTAATATACATACATTTTGTTCAAAACAATCATGTTTAGTTTTTGCTAACTTCATCAATATTTTTTGCAAAGCTGTACAAGACAATTGCAAGAGGCAACTCTGGTAAGCAATTGCAAATGATGGAAGAAATAATAGATGTTGACAATTACAAATTCAGATTGCAATGCATTTTGCCTGAGAACATTGATATTGTATTAAAAAGAAATGGTATTTTTAGACTAAATGCATTTTCATATACTGTAGGAGATTGTCTATTTGACTCATTCAAAATGCTTCTACATTTTCGTTATACTTCAAATGAATTGCGAAATGGGTTAATAGACCACTTTCTTTTTTGCTTAAAGAACAATGACGTTGAAGCAATACAGTCATATCAGTATGAACTAGCACCTGACTTCCTATACGAGTTACATGGTGTTAATGATATTGGTACATATCTTCATAAAATGCGTTATTCTGCATCTACAAATATAAAGGAGTCTGACCGAGGTTTATGGGGTGATACCTTTTGTATACGTTGGTTAGCTAAATGGCTAGATATATCAATCGCAGTTTGGTCATTGACAAGAAAAACGAGATATTTGCTCTTTAATCAACATGAAAATGCAATTCCATATTGCATTCTCTTTCATGATGCAAATCTTGTTAGTGGTCATTATGAACCATTGGTTTACCAAAAGTTTCCAATTTGCATTTGCAACCAGTCTAATATCTACATGTCACCTATTTGCAAAGATATTGAAAGCCATTGGATGCACATTGCAAATAATATGCTTTTAAATGGACTAACAATTGCAAAGAAAGTGACATCTAATTGTGGTGACAGTCTCTTTAATGCAATTTGCTATTTAGTAGCAACAGAATTCAATGCAGAGTGTTTGCGACTTTACATTGTGCAATCTTTTTGCAATGCACTTATGCATAAGAATCAAGAGGCATTGCATTGTTTAGATCAATACCTAGTAGTTGATGCGATACACTATACAATGAATAGCAACTGGCAACAATATTTGATAAATATGGCAATGCCATATGAAAAAGGACAAGTGGAAGGCGGACCATTTTGTCTACAATGGATATCTGTGATATTCAAAGTCAATATCCAAGTATGGTCCTCTGTTGCTAATAACTTTGTCAATTACAGTTCCGCTTATTCGAGATGCAATGATATTGTTAACATCTTGTCATTCATGACAAATACATCACATATTCACTACCACGCAATGATACAAGAATATGTTCACAATTCTCAACAACTGCACATGGAAGCAAATGACGTTTGTAACCAATTGCGTCATAAGCATATACTAGAAAAAGGGCAATGTATATCTCAAGTACATTTTAGCAATAATATTGCATTTGAGATAGCATGTCATTTAGATCAAATGCAACCAACTAAGGATTGTAGGCTGAATTATCACAAGCTAAAGCAATTCATACGTACAAAACGCAAATGCAATGACAAATGCAGAAAACCATTTTCTAATAAGAAGTCAAGAATTACAAGCAAGAAAAATGCAATACAAATTTATATGGAAAAAGTCGAAGACACGCCTAGGAATACATGTGCAGTTTGCAACAAATTGCATTTTGCAAAAAATATTAGATTCTTCACTATAGATTTGCAAGAAAAGCATATGAATTTGACGTTGAACAATAGGACCTTTAGCAATGAAAACATATGTGTTTCTTGCAAGAAAGCGCTCGAGAATGGAAAGCTACCACAATTTGCAACACCTGAACAAATAAGACGTAACATTTCATTGCCAACTGTAAATATACTTTCAGACCTAGAAGAAAGACTTGTGTCATTGAGAATTGCATTTGCACAAATCAGACAATGGGGACATAGACGATCACAAATTGGCTTAACAGGATCAATTATCAATGTACCAATTCATATGGACATTGTGCAAAAAGCATTGCCACAATATCTAAATGATACAATGACAATTGCAGTTGCATTGAAAAGACGATTGCAATACAAAAATGCATACCAAACAGGTAAAGTACGTCCAATTATTGTCATGAAAGCATTGAACAAACTATGTTCTAGAAGTCTTTATAAAGCTAGCAACATTTGTATAAATGAGAATTGGGCCCATGTTTTACAAGAGAATAATGAATACATTGTACAAAATTCAAACAGTGACAATGAAAGTGATACAGATAGTGATGCAAATAATGAAACACCTACTGAAACATTGGTGCATGGATTAATAGAATCACAACGCATCTACGATTTGCAAGACAAGATTATTGAATTGGCACCTGCTGAAGGACAACGACCATTAGGCATTTTCAAGGACAAATATGCAGAAGAAATGAAATTTCCAACATTATTTTATGGCAATGCATGTGATCATGACATCACAAATAGGTTTAGTTACCAAAAAATTGTACAATGGGAATTGTTACAAGCAAGTGGTGACTTCCAATATCATACAACAAATTTGTTTTTCAAGACAATGCGAATAATAATTGATAAAGTGCTTTCTTGCATATGGGTACGAATAAGAAAAGGACAACTAAAAGGCAGGAAAATATTAGCAAAAGATGTCAAGTATCGAGCAAATTTGGAAATGTTATTGAAGTCTGACATTGGATACATAGATTTCAAAAACATTCGCATATCTTCTGACCATTTGGAACAAATTAGGAAAAACATATTTGCAATGATACGACAACTGGGGCCTCCAACTTTCTTTGTGACATTCACAAGTGCAGAACATCGATGGAAACCATTAGTAGATACACTCGTCACATTGTTTAGAAATAAAGCAAATAAAAATGCTATTGATATATTAGAAGATGATGACATTGACTACCTTATAAGAAAATATCCAGTCACATGTAGCCAATACTATAGACATAGAATTAATGCTATAAAGTGATTGATATCTCAAGATACTACATTCTTTGGAAAAATATCTGATTACTATTTCGTAACAGAATTCCAAAATAGAGGAACTGAACATGAACATGGACTGTTATGGATAGAGAATGCTCCAATATATGGAAAAGAAAGAAATTCAGAAATTGAGAAGTTTCTTGACAATTACATCACTTGTAATACAGATCATTTGGAGCCAGATGTTGCTAAATTGCATAAACATCACCATACAAAAAGTTGTAAGAAGCGAAAAAATTCAAATTGCAGATACAACTTCCCCATGCCACCAATGAAATCAACAATGATCATTGAACCAACCAATGCAAAAAATAAAAAAATCGGAGAGAAATCAATATCGTTTTTTGCATTCTTCGAGCAAACAAACTACAATGATTCAATAACACATGACAATTTCCTCCTAGAAATAGGGCTACTAGAAAAAGAGTACATAGAACTATTACAACATACAATAAAGCAACCAACAATTTTCCTAAAACGAAAACCTTCTCACATTTGGAATAATAGTTTTGCAAAGGCTATGCCTACTTTATGGAATGCAAATACAGATGCACAATTTGTGCTAAATGCATATGCTGCAGCGTCATATTGTAGTTCATATATGACCAAAATTGACAAGTCTATGACAAATGCATTTAGAAGAATACGCAAAGAGCATCAGAAAGATGAAATTGATGCTATGCAAATGATTCGTAAACTTGGAAATACATTACTCAATCTACAGCAAATGTCAGCTCAATAAGCAGTGAATATAGCACTTTCATTGCCATTGAGTTGTAGTTCAAGGGAATGTATATTTGTAAACACGTCTCTAGTTGATGAACGCACATTTATGCTTAAACCGCCTATTCTTTTGAAACAAGAACCTGATGATTCAGAAGATGTTATGTGCCATTCCATTGTTGACTACTACATTGGACGACCAAGTTCCATTAGCAAAATCTGCCTTGCAGAATTTGTATCAAATTACAAGAAAGATGGCAGACCCATATCTAAAAGGAAAAAACCAAATGTTATACGATTTGTCAAATATAACAAACACAATGATATTGAAAACTTTTGTCGAGAGAAATTATTGTTTTATATGCCATTTGAAAATTGTGAAGATACATTGAAACAAGAATTGCCTACATGGCTCTCTGCATATACATTACATGAAAAAACAATTCAAGTCAATGAAGCCAAATTTACATATAACATCAATCCAACATGGGGTGATTTAGAGACTGCAACAAATGAGCAAATTAGTTCTTTGAATACTAACCAAATGAATATGCAAAACCAAGAGAACAATTCCCATTATGAGGAATATGATTTGCAATCGGACTTGCAATTTCCAAAACAATTTGAAATGAAGAAAAAAATCAATCTTGGATTTCAAATTACTGCCCATCCATTTTTAATGGAGAACAATGAATATTACAAACTTAGAAGAATCTTGAACAAAGAGCAACAAGCAATTGTAAAAGACATTGCAATTAAGAAAAAAAAAAACCCAAGGAACCAATTTACCTTTTTATTACAGGTGGAGCAGGTGTAGGTAAAACGCTCACAGCAAAAGCGATTTTCCAAATGCTTATACGAATTTATGATTCACAAAACACAACTGATCCTATGAAACCAAAAGGTCTAATATTAGCATACACAGGAAAAGCTGCATATAATGCAGGTGGAACAACAATCCATTCTGCATTGCTAATGCCTTTTAACAAGTCTCAACTGTTCTCACTGAGCAAAGAAGTATTGGACAACTTATCAAAGCTATATCAAGAATTGCAAGTAGCTTTCATAGATGAGATCTCGATGATTGGAAGTCGGTTCTTATATTCTATTGACAATAGACTCAGAAACATAAAACATGTCCAAACGAAATACTTTGGGAACATTGACATCATATTTTGTGGTGATTTCTATCAAGCACAACCTATTCAAGACTCTCTTATTTTTGAACAACCAACAATCAACAATCAAACAATAACACATGATTTCTGGAAGGATAATGTCAAGTGCTTCCAATTGCATATGACGATGCGACAAACAAATAAGAGATTCATATCAGTGTTAAATAGAATGCGAACAAATTGTCAAACATCTGACGATATAACATACATGAATACAAGTTGCATGCGCCCTGTACCAAATGATCCAACATTTCCCTATTTATTTTACAAAAACAAAGATGTTGCAATGCATAACAAGAAAATGTTGATGCTGATGCCTGGCAAAGAAATTTTAATTAATGCAATTGACGAAAATGAGGAGAATAACGACAATTTCCCAACTCATCAACATACGGCTATTTTGCCTCCACACCTTTTGATAAAGTTGAACATGTTAGTTGAAATGTATGCTTGCAATTATGATGCACCAGATGGGCTAGTGAATGGTGCAGATGGAATAGTTAAAGCATATACCCATACAGATAAGGTCGATGTTCTATGGATTAAGTTCCATGACCCTAATATTGGTCATCGACAATCTAGAAAACTAGCTCATTTGTATACTTCAGAGATAGCACATGATTGGACACCAATATTGCGAATATCAAAAGCAATGCCTATGACATCAAAGATGGCCCCATTGAAAATACGAAAACAATTTCCAATTCAACTTGCATGTGCACGCACAATACATAGATCACAAGGCTTAACCTTGGATAGGCTTGCATTCGACCCTACTGGAGTACAAGTGCATGGCCTAGTATACACAGCACTATCACGTGTCAGAAACATAGAATCATTGTATTTTCTTAATCCTCTTAAACATAATAATTTCAAGGTCAAGCAAAAAGTAAATTGTGAAATGCAACGTTTGCAAACCACTGCAAAATGGCAATTAGAATATGACTCTTCATCAATACAATCATTGCGATCCATCTTTATTCTTTCATTGAACACTCGCAATCTTCATGCGCATCTTACTGACATATGCAATGACTATGACACAATGCAATCTGATATCTTGTGCTTACAAGAAACACATATGTTGTTGTGTATGGAAAATGAATACTTCAAAATTTTCAATTGCATCTCAAGTTGCATTAAGCATGGAGTAATGATATTGATAAAGAAAAATATCATTATCCTTGAACATACCCATTTTGAAGACTGCTTTGTAGAAGCATTGCTCGCAAAAATAAAAGTTCACACATTACAAATTGCAATACTCAATATATATGCATCGCCACATGCAAACCTAAACAATATCCTCAATGTCATTGCAAAAGCTTTATACCACTTAGATCTAAAAAATATCATAGTTATATTAGGGGACTTCAATATTGATATGGTACATTGCAATCAAAAAACAAAGCAGCTAGAAACCTACATGCAAAACTACAATCTTCATTTCCTAGTTGACAAAACTAATAGCATGCACAAATCATTGATTGACCATGTTTGGGCAAATCTAGCTAATATAAAATATAGAATTTTCGTATTGGATACATATTGGTCTGACCATGATACAATATCTCTTGTCCTTCAGCTATGATATACACATGAAACAGATTACAAAACTCCAAATTTTGACATTTTTGCAATACCTCATTGGTTTTACCATATCTATTTTACTAAAGCATACTACAATATCCTTTTTGTACTAAACGGAGTGATAACAGCATACATACTATGCATTCTATTGTACATTTACATATATGGCGTTCTGTATTGATCAATGCAAGTTATGCCAAAGACAGCCTTTTCAATTAACCAACACAAGTATCCTATCATAAATTTGCAGATATGACCTCATCTATTTATGGATGCAGATTCTGCTAGTAAAACCCTTTTCAATTGAACAGAACGACCAAGAAAAAAGAACAACAACATGCAACATAAACAAACAGAGTATATTCTTTTTGCCTTTCCTTTCCTATGGATCTTTTGTTCTTGTTCAAGTTTTACTTTTATATGTTCTTTTGACTTGCACTAAATATGTCTTACTATTCTATAACATAGCATAAATCTTGAAAAAGGAAATGAAACAATTGAAGAAATAGAATGCATAAGCCAATTAGAAAGCGCAACCCAACCACTTGTTTTGCAAAGGTATGTCTATGAGAACTACACAAATATGCTAATTTGTATTTAGAATATTAATGTTTACTATATATGCATTCTATTTTTATTTTTACATATGTATGGTTCTATGGTTTTAATGTTCTTGTTCACTTTTTACTTCTAATTTGCACTAAATATATGTTACTATTTTATAACATAGCCTAAATCTTCAAAGACGAAAAGAAACAATTGAAGAAATAGAATGCATAACCCAATTAGAAAGGGCAAGCCAACCACTTGTTTTGCAAAGGTATGTCTATGACAACTATACAAATATGCTAATTTGTATTTAGAATAATAATGCTCACTAAGGTAGGTCTATGACAACTATACAAATATGCCAATTTGTATTTAGAATATTAATGTTTACTATATATGCATTCTATCTTTACATATGTATGGTTCTATGGTTTTAATGTTCCTTGTTAATTGTTTACTTCTATATGCTCTTTCAAATTGAACTAAATATATGTTGCTATTCTATAACATAGCATAAATCCTGAAAAAGGAAAACAAACAACTGAAGAAATAGAGCGCATAACTCAATTAGAAAAGGCAAACCAACCACTTGCTTTGAAAAGGTATGTATGACAACTATACAAATATGCTATTTTCTATTTAAAATATTAATGTTTACTATATATATCTTCTCTTTTTACATATCTATATTTAAATGTATATATATCAGATTAATGTTTACTATATATATCTTCTCTTTTTACATATCTATATTTAAATGTATATAAATTAGAAAATATTGGACGAGTGAAGAAAGCACTAGTAGTAAGTCCCCCCAAACAATGCAGCAAGAAGACATGTACAGGTTACATATCACAATTTCTTTATTGATTGCTTATCACAAAATGCATGTGATAATATCCACATCATATTGAACCATGCGTTTGCCTGTGTTAGTCCAACTGAAACAATCGCAGCCAAACTTCATTCAACAAATGTACAAAATGATACATCAAAAAGGTATGCATATGAAACACAACACTCTAATCTATTTCTACTTATTCAGTCTTTAGGAGAAACATACTATTCTACAAATGTTTATAGCAATTTCTAACTAAGCAATTTTAATAGGCAAAAACAGATACTGCCAATTAAAGTATCAATTGAAGATCTCAATAGTCGTAAAATTGGGCAGCTATTTGTTGGAGACATAATGGTTGTCTATACTGCATTCCTTGATAAAGCAAACAAATCACGTCAAGTATTGCGAGCTGATTTGACAGATGCTCAAGGAATGATGACTATAACGTTGAGTGTACCTGCACATTTGGTGGAGCGACATGAACACAAAATTTTGCGAGGCAACAGCATCTCAATTACAAATTTCAGGATATTACCTAAAATTGTTTATGATCGCGGTGACTGTGACAAAATAATATTGCTTAATGAATCAAGTATCATAGAAACTGTACCTGAAGTTTGCAAAGAATATTGCTTCATTCCCAATACAACCATTAGGCAATTTGCAAACAAAAAAGAAATGTACCCAATTGGCACAATCGTTGCCGTCGTTACTCTTGCCAAACGAGTTGGATTGCATTACATACTCCATATCAAAGATGGAGATTCTGAAAACGACAATGCAACTGTATGTATTCAGATGTTACTTATTCCTAATTTTCAGTAGATAACATGCATCACTTCAATACATAGTTGTTGTAATTTGTCTATAGTTTTTGTAATTTGTCTAGTGCAATTGCAATTTTTCAATGCATACGAACAATGTATTTGCATATTACTTTTTGTATTTTTCAATACATAACAATTTCTGTTTTGCAGTTGCAACTCTTTGACACATATGAACAATTTTTCCTTTCAATGGAAAAACAATTGCAAAAAGGACACTTTCCGCTCATCCTTTTCAAAAATTTAACAAAAAAGGTAAACACAAAAGAAACAATATTCATAGCATCGAAGTCAACGTTCATGACTGAACTTAACACAGATGCACTCAACAATCTCAGAAAACTAACTACATCTACCTATGTTGTAAGTATAGCAATAATAATGTTTTTGCTGCCTTTGCATTTGCCATGTAATAATGTAAATTAACGCTTGAATGTTTTATAAACAGGTCGAAGGTATTCTGATCGCAACAAATCCATATTCAACTCCTTTCGAACCTGTTTGTGCAATTTGTAACTCCCCAGTGAATTCATCCATAGCAATAGCCAATGCAACAATTTTCTGTTCACAATGCAATGATAATTGCCCTTTCCTCTACAACCATTGTATAAATGTTGTAATAGAATCCATTACAAATAACTTTGTCTAGTGCATTATCAGGGAGCCCTTATTACATGACTTGCTTCCTGATTTAAAATCAATGTCATATGAAACATATTTGCAACAGAAAGCTACCACTGTTTACATCTTACATGACTTCAAAATTCAGAGCAAGTTCACACTCAATGAAGATAGTGAGCTATTACATGTCAACTAACAAATGGAAGGTACATCAACATATGCCTTAACATGTTTTCTCTCAAATATGTCCTCTCTTCAATTTACAATGTTATCATTTTGTTCTAACTATACATTTGTTATACAGATTACAAAATCCAGGAACATGGCAGCCTTCACATCCACAACAAATGCAAAAGTAATATGAATATGTTTCTTCATATTATGCTCTTACTATAATACAAGTATTTGACTTGCAATTTTGACTCATTTACAAAGAATATGTAACGCAACGGTTGATGAAAAAAGGCTAGAAAGTCTTTATGCATCTGTGTTTGTACTTTTTCTGTTTCTGTTCTCTATCTCGAATCGAACGCATTCTGCATCATGCTTCAAGCTTGACAACCAGAGATTGTTTTGTAACTGCGCGGTTTCCTATCTTAGGCGTGTATTCAAGGTTTTTCGCTTGTATAATTTATCTGTATGCTTACTTTGGTGCATAATGTTTTTTTAAGTTTGTAATTCTGTTATGGATGTATGAATATTCAACTCTGACATTACTCCTAGAGCGGAAGGTTGCTTTGTTAAGAACTTTGTTAAGTTCATTTAGTTACTGTTAAGTTCATTTGCTTTGTTAAGAACTGTTGAATTGAAGGTTTGCTATACTGGTACTAGATGTTCTTCGTTTGCCGTTGTTTATATATTGGATGAAATGTTTCCTTTGTGAAAATTATAAGCTTTTCTGTGATACTGAGGGTTTCTCTTACCTGCATGGGTTTTATGGAAATTTCCGTAAATGTCATTTTCGACCACCATGTGACTTCCTTTTCATTTGGGCCGAGACGACCTGGGTGAAACTGTGATTCTTGGTACAGATTGAGTGGCAGTCTAAGAGGGCTAGAAAGTCTTTATACATGTATGTTTGTACTGTTTCTGTTTCTGTCCTGTATTTGAGATCGAACGCATTCTGCAACATGCTTGAAGCTAGACTTTATAAATAGCACCAAACTATATGGACTTTAAAATGAATATATGTTGTTTGAAAATGGAATTATGGCATAATGCATTTGGTACTATTAGTCCTTCCCTGGGACTATATGCAATCGATCAATTGCTGACCGTTGGTTGACCGACATGATTTTTCATTATAATAGCATTATAACCTAAGTCGAACGAAAGTTTTGGGCTCGAAAGATTTTGTTTTATTTTACCTATGTTTCTGTTTACTGTTACCTTTACAATTTGCTTAAATTTTTTCCATGTTCCTAAACACATCTGATTCAAAGTCAAACGTAGAGTTATATTTTCGGAACGAATGCTACAGGGTAACTGCTTTGCATAAAATCTGGTAACACTACCAGGAAATAATTTATCCCACAGACCATTTGAATATGCCATGTATCTGGAGACTGCTGACATGATTTGCAGTTTACAATCTGAAGAATGGTCACATGGTTTCCAATCTACAAAGCACGAAGGACACAATGGCTGATATACATTTTTGGTAGCTTCCACTCATTCCATTGGTATTCTTGCTCGGACTCAATGCTGAATTTCAAACCAGTAAGTTTATCTCAACCCATTTCATTTTTTATATCATTTGAAGTCCACTTCACACAGAGAGTAAGTTTATCTCAACCCATTTCATTTTTTATATGATTTGAAGTCCACTTCACACAGAGTGTCGTGTATCAAGAAACTACCTTTGGAGTTCTTCGGCAAGGGGACTTAAAGGTTTTTACGAAACCCGTGCCTAGAATTTCTAGTCGGCTGTTTGCATTTTCTTGCACCATTTTGCCCCTTTGTTGTATACTAAGACAATGACAATCTCATAATTGCCTACAACCTCAGCACTGTGGAATATTTTGAGCCAATGTTTGTATTAGATCTCGTTGAAAAGCAGGCACTCCAAGCCTTATTTCAGAAGTTTATTACTTTGTAGCCTCATGGTTTTGATCTCTCCTTCTGCATTGTCATGTTTAGCTAGTTAGCGTGAATGTGAAGTTTGATGACACATACAGTTCTGTAACCAGTAATAGGATTGCATGTGATAAAGTACCTTTGAACAGCTTGATCTTATTTCGAAATTTTGTTGTCTAATTAGCAGCACTGCTGCAGTGACTTCTGAAATGATGCACACAACAGCTGCCAATATTAGAATATTACCAAGAGAAGACCTTCCTCGGTGTGCTTTCAAAACTGATCAGTTGGTTCAGGTATATACAATACTCAGTTTCTAATAAATTGTTTTTGCAAATTAAAAGAGATCTCGTCAAGATTGGAAAGCTGGAACAAGCCATGTTAGAGATCTGTTTTACTCTTATACAGCTTTAGTCAATCAAATATTGTTTTTAATGTTAAACAAGCTTTTGACACATTGTACATGATATAAGGATTGCACAAGAAGCTTTAGTTCACATAACTCCTTAAGATGTTTTGTCTCAAATATGTCCTCTCTTCAATTTACAATGTTATCATTTTATTCTAACTAACTATTTGTTATACAGATTACAAAATGCAGGAACATGTTGGCCTTCACGTCCAGAACAAATGCAAAAGTAATGTGAATATGTTTCTTCATATTATGCTCTTACTGTAATACAAGTATTTGACTTGCAATTTTGACTCATTTACAAAGAACATGATGAGCAATAATTTTGTATCTACAGCTGCTCAATGCAAACACCAAAGATTCCATAGATTGATTAAACATGTACTTATTATCCACTCAAGTTAAATGACAAACTGTATATTGAATCGCTTACTCATTTTTGTTTCTTCCTATGTTATGGCTGAATGCTATGTTAGTTTTTGTTTCTTGCATACTGTAGGTAACGATTCAGGAAAGACAGCTAGAAAGTCTTTATACATGTCTGTTTGTATTGTTTGTGTTTCTGTCTTGTATTTGAGATCGAACGCATTCTGCAACATGCTTGAAGCTAGACTTTATAAATAGCACCAAACTATATGGACTTTAAAATGAATATATGTTGTTTGAAAATGGAATTATGGCATAATGCATTTGGTATTATTACTACCTCCCTGTGACTATATGGGATCAATCAATTGCTCGTCATTGCTTAACGGACATGATTTTTCATTATAATAGCATTATAACCTAAGTCGAACAAAAGTTTTGCAATGGAAAGGTTTTGTTTTATTTTACGTAAGTTTCTGTTTACTGTTACCTCTACAATTTGCTTAAATTTTTTGCATGTTCCTAAATACATCTGATTCAAAGTCAAACGTAGAGTTATATTTTCGAAACGAATGCTACAGGGTAACTGCTTTGCATAAAATCTGCTAACACTACCAGGAAAGAATTTATCCCAGAGACCATCTGAATATGCCATATATCTGAAGAGTGCTGACATGGTTTGCAATTTACAATCTGAAGAATGGTCACATGGTTTCCAATCTACAAAGGACGAAGGACACAATGGCCGATATACATTTCTGGTAGCTTCCACTCATTCCATTGGTGTTCTTGCTCGCACTCAATGCTGGATTTCAAAGCAGTAAGTTTACCTCAACCCATTTCATTTTTTATATGATTTGAAGTGCACTTCACACACAGTGTCGTGTATGGAGAAGCTACCTTTGGAGTACTTCGGCAAGGGGACTTAAAGGTTTTTATGAAAACCGTGCCTAAAATTTCTAGTCGGTTGTTTGCATTTTCCTGCACCATTTTGCCCCTTTGTTGTATACTAAGACAATGCCAATCTCATAATTGCCTACATCCTCAGCACTGTGCAATATTTTCAGCCAATGTTTCTATTAGATCTCATTGAAAAGCACGCGCTGCAAGCCTTGTTCCAGAAGTATATGACTTTGTAGCCTCACGGTTTTGATCTCTCCTTCTACATTGTCATGTTTAGCTAGTTAGCGTGAATCTGAAGTTTGATGGCAGATACAGTTCTGTAACCAGTAATAGGATTGCATATGATAAAGTACCTTTCAGCAGCTTGATCTTATTTTGAAATTGTGTTGTCTAATTGGCAGGGGTGCTGCAGTCACTTTTGATATGAGGCACACAACAGCTGCCAATATTAGAATATTACAAAGAGAAGACCTTCCTCGGTGTGCTTTCGAAACTGATCAGTTGGTTCAGGTATATACAATACTCACTTTCTAATAAATTGTTTTTGCAAATCAAAAGAGATCTCGTCAACATTGTAAAGCTGCAACAAGCCATGTTAGGCATGTGTTTTAGTCTTATACAGCTTTATTCAATCAAATACTCTTTTTAATCTTAAACAAGCTTTTAGCACATTGTACGTGATATAAGGGTTGCACAACAAGCTTTAGTTCAGATAACTTCAACACTGTCCAAAAATTTAAACCATGAAAAGTCCAGTTATTCCTTTCTCCAAAGTGACACCAGACAGTCGAGGCATACAAGCCGGACCTGGAACAACAAAACCGCAACCAAACGTTTGCTATACAGTTAACCGAGCAGGCAGGAACCGCATTGTGTTTTCACCGCAGACAATACAACAAATACAAAGGAAAAATCGCAGAGACTGCAGAGCTAAACAACCAAGTAACAATAATAACCCAAAGGGCGCGAACAGGGTAAAACCCAAGCCGAGTAACTTTCCAGGATCTCGAGGAGGGACAGTTGTCCGCCGATTAGACCACCACAGTACATGCCGTAACCCAAGTTGATTGTAAATCAATCTGAATTTATTACCAAATCAGTTGTATACTGTCTGATTCATAGGAGCGTTACACATCCGCTTGGGAGTCGCGGGACCACGTGCCCTTCACCTCGAACGATGTGAAGCCCGCAATAAGACCCCAAAACCTTTCCACCCCCAAAACTTTGGTTCGACTTAGGCTATATTGTTAATATAATGAAAAATCATGTCGGTCAACCAACGGTCAGCGATCAATCGATCGCATGGTTTCTTGAGCTAAAGCTCGCAATAAGACCCCAAAACCTTTCCACCCCAAAACTTTGGTTCGACTTAGGTTATAATCGCTTGGTTCAATGTATCATGTTTCAATTTCAGAATTTTAGCAAACGACAGTTTCTGTCATTTTCAGAATTTTGTAGTGGATCAATTTTTGACAGGACCTGTTCTGTATATTTAAAACTGTTGCCACATACTGGTTCCTATATACCTTATGAGTTTTCTATTTTGAATATTCTTTTGCCCCAATGAAATAACATGGCAGCAGTATCAGATTACCGATAAATTTGGGTTCAATGCTAGAGCAAATAACAATGTGTTAAATGGCTAGTGATTGAAGCTCGATTGTTGATACCTTGCTATGAAGATCCTTTATTGATCATGTTTTCTTTGTATATTCAGATTTCTCGTGCCAAAGGTAATCTCCTTGAAGTTAGACAACTCATGTTAGGGATGTCTCTTACTGTTATACAGCTTTAGTCAATCAAATACTCTTTTTAATGTTAAACAAGCTTTTGGCACATTGTACATGATATAACGGTTGCACGAGAACCTTTAGTTCAGATAACTTCAAGACTGCAAGAAAATTTAAACCATGACAAGTACAGTACTGCACCTATGGTTTCTTCGTCTCTGCCACCATCAAGTACTAGAACAAGGATTGAATACCGCTCTCCTCGTACATCTTTCTCTTCTAGCATCCCGTTTCAAGATTCTGGCCATTCATCATCAAGCTATCCGACTATGCAGTCTTCACCAGCCCCATCGTCATCAAAGGTCAGCTTTGTTTAAACATTTTTATTTATTTTCATCCACTGTTAATTAAAACAAGGTTTTTTGTCTTTGACGACTGTTATCAACTATTTGACATTATTTCTGCTCTGGTATTTGTACTGGATCAATTTTTTACGGGACCTGTTCTGTATATTTAAAATTGTTGCCACATTTCGCCGCAATGAGATAACATGGCACCAGTATGAGATTAACCATAAATTTAGCTTCAATGCTACAGGAAATAACAATGTGTTAAATCGCTAGTGATTCAGGCTTATTTATTGATCATGTTTTCTTTGTATGGTCAGATTTCTCATGCCAAAGTTAATCTTCTTGAAGTTAGACCAGGAACATCTGAAGCACTGGTTGAAATTTCAAGCACTCCACAGCAAACAAGTGCACCCATTTTGTATGCAGTTCTTGATTTCCCTCCGACATTTTCCAACATTTGCCAACAATTCCTCTACTGTCCCTCTGTTGCTACTTTTTGATTTTGATTTCTTAGAATAAAAGCAGATTCCTTGCTGCAATTAAATTTCTATTTAAGATAATTAAGCATAAATCTGTCTGCAAACACCAACCCCTGTAGTACTAACTATATGCTTTGTTTCAAAATTCAGTCAAATCGCGATATAAACAGTATTGGCAATTTCTCTGAGTTTGAGGAGCCAATTCTTCGTCAAGGGAGTTCTGCCGAATTTGGAAGGTACACAAGATTTGCAAAACTTTGTCAATTGCTGCTATCATGGGGGTTTTGCTGATCACCATTTCTGTACTAATGTCCCTGGCATTGTATATCACCTTTGGCAGTGTCACAGTAGCTGGTGAGCTTATCACAAAAACTACAGTTGAAGTTGTAATATCTGAACGCACAGTTGCAGCCATTCTAGGAAAGTCTGGAAATGATGTTGTTAAAATTCAGCAGCTAAGCTCGTATAAAGAAGCATAAATTTCTGCAAATTCCATGGGATCCCCTTCAACTGAAATTTTTGAAACATGGAGACTTGGAATGAAGTGCTGTCATTGCTGACAAAATGACATTGTACTGACAGAATGACAAAATGTTACAGCACAAAATTTGACATTGTACTGACACAATACTTCTTTATCCAGCCTATAAAGTGTCATTTCTTTGACTTGACATAAATGTATTTTGCAACAAAAATGACAGAACGATTTTGATAAACATGAACTGCATTATATTTTGAATTTGGATTCTACTGCCACTGCTTATGCTCCAAAACCAATGTTCTTTGTGTAAAAAATATATATTTTTATATATATTCAATATATTATTACACAATGTATTAGCTTATCAGTTTAAATTATAAATTATATTTTTTAATTCGAATACTATGATATTGCAGAAAGCAAGAGTATAGAACACCAAAAGATAATGAATTTTTTCTTGGAGATCATGATCAATTTACATTTCAACTCGTAAAGGTTAAATGTTTTTTTAATTTTAATTTGTTTATTTTAATTTTTAATTTATAAAATAAACTTATCAAAATTATTTTATTATTGTACTTAGATGCTATATTTACTAACCCAAAACTATAAAAAAGGCCAAAAGTCATGTCTTTTTGCATCACAATAAATTATTAATTAAATGCAACAAATTACTAATTAGAAATTAGATGCAAGGTTTATTTTCTTTGCTAATTAGTAATTGGACAAATTTAAAGTTCACACTAAAGTTATGATAAACAATATTTTTAAATAAATATATCTTTTGTTCTTTTGACCATGGAATAATTCCTCAATCATTGAGATTAACCTGAATGGTATCATTTATGTCCAAACATGTTACTAGATATGTAATCTTTCAATCATGGGTTCAAGACTCCATAACTATAATTTTTAAATGCTTAAATTCTTCTTTGACCTTGGAGAATGATCTATGTAAATATTGAACACTCTCCACCACGAATTTAATTAACAAATTTATATTCATAATAATGTTTATTTGGTCATTATTATTTTATGAATATTTCCATAATATTCAAATGTAAAAAAATAAGAAAATTCTATGTTTTGTGCACCATGGTTATTAAAATACATAACTTACTTTAACACCTTCCTATTATTTTAATATGTTTTGTGCACCATCGTTATTACAATACATAACTCACTTTAACACTTTCCAATTCTTCGTACATTATAATTCATTATTATGCATTTAAATATATTTTATATGACGTGCTTATTAAAATACATAAATTACTTTAACACTCTTTAATTCTTCATACATTATAATGCATTATTATTACCTTTTATAGTTTTTTTCCCTCAAGTTTTCTATGATTCACTGTTAAATTTTATTATATTTTAATTATTAATCTAAGCGTTTTTTAAATCATGAGACATTGGAAAATTATATCTAAAACTAATCTTATTTTAAGAAATACAAACTCAACATTACAAGCATTTATCACTTCAATGACATTTATGACAATTCTTACTTAACAAAGGCAAAGTTCATTATATTTCACTCTTTGCATAAAGTCAAAAGTTCATACAACAATTGGCCATCCAATTCATTAAATCTTAATACAAGTAAGCATGCCTACAACACACTAGTAATGGAAACCAGCTCTCATGAAAACGCAAATTAAATCTCATAATAATAACTGACCAAACTGTTCTGTTAACCGGCAGGGACTAGCGCCACAACAGTGGCTCCTTGTTAACAAAGAGGTGACATTCGGGATTTTCGGTATTATGTTTTTTTGAATTTTTTTAATCATGTAATGTTTGTATTTACAAATTAGTGGATATATTCATACGAGTTTGTTTCATATGGACACCACTTCTTGCATTAATTGGAAAGCTTCTCATAGTATGAATAATTGTGAAAGTCTATATTCTTTTATGGATAATGATTTTATTAATCTAGAAACTGACTTTAAGATATAAAGTTTTTTAATTATTGTGATAATATGTTTTTTGATTTTGATATTAAATTTTCAGTTGGAGTGATAGGTGTCGAAGATTTTTTATATTCTCAAAACATAAATAATATTTTATATATGGAGATTTTGATGACATCAAATAATATATTGAAAACATATATTTTTCTAAAAGTATTAAGTAAAAGAATTTAAGGTTAAACCATTAATTTTTTTAGGAGATTTCATGGTAATAATTAAAGTGATGCTGGGGAAATCATCATTATTAGATCACAAAATTGATACAATGATAGCTCATGCATCTAAGGAGGTAAATTCAATAGTCAAAATCTCATTTCATATGAAATGGGAACATAATGCAAAGGAAAATATATTGGCCAAGAAAGCCACTAAAATCCCCATAAGTGAGCTAAAAAAATGGAGGATGCTTATTTTGCTACATCATCTAAAATTTCAAATTCATTTGTGACATTATTTGCATTAAATATACATATGGTCTCACATCAAGAGTATCCAAAATATTGCCTCCATTATATCAGGACTAGAGCATTGAGGATAGCAAGTAGATTTTCTCACAAGCAAGAATTAACATCAATCTTGGCTAATGAATGTTCTAGTATGAAAATTTGTTGGCTCTTCGGGATAATGGATCAAGGAAGGAAAGGAACTCAACACAAAAATGATTGGCATCCTTAAGCATTAGATTTCTAGGTGAGAATTTTGCTAGGAAACGTGTGGTTTGATTGGGATCTAGGTTATTTGAATTCAATCCTAAGAAGTGGGTTGGCCTTTGCATTTTAGTTTTGGTTCTTTAATCCCCGCGATGATTTCAGAAGTTTCGTTGGAAAATTCTTATAACTCTATTTCATATGGATATTATATTTGGGTGCACCTTAGCTAAAGTCTGCCTCTAGTTGTGTGTATCATCCAAATTAAATTTTGGGAAAGTTTTCAAGGAAATTCTTCCATTACTTCTTCTATAGATTAAATATAGGCATGCCTCTCTTGAGGTCTATATTTCATCCAGTATATGTTGTGAGGATAATTAGGTGCAGGGAATTTATTTTGTTAGTAAATTTTCAAGTAGTGTGAAGGGTAGTATGTTTTGTTATGTTCTTGGCCTCCTAAGACTTGTGCAAGGACTATGTTTTAGTTTGGTCATGGCATTCTCAAACTAATCTAGTTGTTAGTCTAGTTTAATGTTTTAAGTGTAACGATGGGACACAAGGATATCTTGGAATTCAAGAGGGATTTGAGAATGCACAAAGAGTACATTTAGTCCAACAACACCTTTTTATTCTTGATCATCGCCAAAGTGCATGAAATGAAAATATTTGTGTCTCTCAACATGCATCTATAATGAATTTGTTCGTTCAATAAAAATAAAGGATTGGAATTCTGGAATCTGAATGCAATATGTTGCAAAACATGGTACTTAATTTTTGTTAGCTTTGCCTAGCCTCGAATAATAAGGTTTCAGTTGGCTCGCCCAAGTTGAATTCAAGGAATAAAATGTGATTCACCAATTAATGAACCAATGGAGATATAGATGTATCACTCTCTTCATATAGACATTGATGAGGATGAGGCAAATCATTGTCATATTTTTGTTTAACTCCAATTTTTTCTATAATCATTGGTATATCAGAGTTCTTGTTAAACATGCTACATGTAGTAAAAACTATAATTGTTATCATATTCTACAACAAAATTTGTGATGTAGCATCATATAGTTGTTTATATGTGAGCTCTAAAAGTTCTAAAACTATCCTTTATATATTGTTCTTAGTATTAGTTATAATAATTTATATAATAAACATTTAATTGTTTTGGAAAAAAAGTAGTTATTATCTATGCGATGATCCTCATTACAAGTTTTTTTTTTTTACAAGGAAAAGAATAATTTTACTTCAAAATAAAGAAAAATACATATCAAAAGTTCATATATACTCTCATATTCATTTTTGTTTTATCAAACTAGAGAGAAAATGAAATGAAACTATATATATTACTTCAATGAAAAAAGAAAAAATGCATAGGACTTATAGTTTGCTATTACATATTATAGAATATCTATTCTTTCAAAGGTCATACAAACATCTTAGCAAAATGAGAAAGTAGAAACTAGATTTGCGCCATATTTCATCTCAAGATCATATCAACATCTTAGCAAAAACAAGAAAGTAAAGACTAGATTTGCACCGTATTGCAACATCCTTGTTGATATTTCTTAGTAATCACATTTAATAACTCTTCTTCTAGTAAATAATTTGTTTATACTATTAGTTTTTTCCATCTCCTTATGCTTGAACTCTTTTCTTCCCCTCCCTTGAAAAACTACCTCCCACTTTATAAGAGAATCCCTCCTAACTATTCCTTTGCTTTTCAGTCCGACCTCTTATAAATTTCTTGAGAGGATTATTTTGACCACTCCAAAACTTATCTACCTTTGCCTCCTCTAAGTTATTTGTTTCCTTAAGGTCTATTAGAACTGGAACTTGCTTTTGGTTTTTTCTTTTCTTAAAGAATGATTCCTTATTCTAAATCATATCTATGAATCTAATTATTCTTTTCTTGTTTTTAGGAGTCTCCTCTCCTTCTTTATATCCTACCATTATCTTTTCTAATTGTTCAAACTTTAGCAATTGCCTCTTCTTATGACTAAGGATGCCATTCTTAAGCCTAACCATATCTTGAGGGACTAATTTTTTCCAAAATAGAAGAAGTTGGCTCTTTAAGAATAGACTTACCTTTTGTAGAGGGCATATTTCCTTCTATACCAATTGTGATATTCATAATCTATATTCCTTTATCTCCGTCCTTGTCACTTCTTTATCTAACTCTTTCTCATTCATTATATCCTTTTTAGGCACGTTCTTCTCATATGGCCATAAAACAAAGGAATAAAACCTTGGCATAGTAAATCCCCTACATGTAAGAGCTACCCTAGTTTGGATGTTAATGATGCTAGGAATACCATCAACAATATTTATCTCCACACAAATATTTCCCATAAACATGTTATCCATCATTCGTGTTTGGTCATCCATATCTAGTTCCTTTCCAACTTGTTTCCTTTAAATATGATGAAGATCCTCTCTAACTATAACTATCTTCAGGTTAAATAATGTATCCAATCTTTAACTGATCATGTGTAACTCTCCCAATACTACTCCCTCTTAGTTTTGTTTCTTTATCTTTTGCGGACTTAAAACAAAGGCTATCCATCTACTTTTCACTAGATGGTAGATTGTTGCACAACTATATTTGAAATTTATCAATTCAAAAAGCATATTGGATTTCATAAAAAAAAAAGAGCCAATTCTTCCTTATCATTTTAAGTGGTTAAAAAGTATCAAATTTATAAAACATCCCAGTTACAATCAATTTAAAATCCTACACCCATAGATATAATGATGTTCAATCTACAAAGAAAACTAACCTCTATAAAGGATTTCCTTCAATGTGAAAATTAATATTTATCTTAATACGTCTATATTTTCCTTCAATGTGAAAATTAATATTTACCTTAATACATCTATATTCAATGACAATGTAAGCTACATTAACTAAAATAAGTAATTAATTAAAAAATAACTATATATATACAATTACATGAACTATCAATAGTATGAAATTATGGTTAGACATTATTAAAAACTTCACGACTCTATTGAATAACCTCAGGACTCTGTTGAATATTGGTTTTCTTTTAGATACTAATTCATGATACTCTCTAGACAAAGAGTCTTTTAACTATAGAGTAATACCTAAAAGATGCTTTTGATTAGATAAAAACAAGTATTTCTCCAATAAAATGAAATATGTTAACAACCAAGAACATAACAACATCTAACAAAGATGAAAATCTATTTGCACTTTAAAAAACATATGACAATGAAACTAAAAAAACCTAAAAACATATAGTAAAAATGAAACCATATCTTTTTATCAATAACTTAACTGATTTATAAACCATTTTTACAAACTTCTAACTAATGATTTCAATTAATATGATTTTCTATAAACAATTATAATAAACCAATCTTTACATATAAATAACAACTAATAATAACTATGTTATTAACTATTTACATGGAAAATGATTCTAATCAAACCCCTAAACCCTAATTATCATCTTCATTTCATTTTTTTCGATGTACAGATCTAAAGAATCTCAACCAGCCATTGTTCGACTTCCTCCAAATGTTTTGTATTAAACGGCAAATTAAGGATAATGTTTTGAACCAAAAAACAATATACGAAGTGTATGAAAATTACAGTTGCTCTTAAAAACGACGCCGGATTCGAAACATCATGCGAAAGCCTTGGTGATTGGTGTTAATCAAAGGCTGCCATCATTCAACTGTACAAGCCGTCATTCTTTAGGATATAAGTCGCAGAGAAACTGAGGTAGAGCCACCAAATTGCAGAAGCAAATAGCAGGAAGGACATGGAAAGAGCTAACTAGCCATTTCTAGGGTATTTAATGTGTGGGGATATGTATGCAGCTTAGCCTGATAACACGTGAAAGTCAAAATATTAGTTCATGATGAAATTTGGCTTTCGCGTGTTATCGCGTTATCCGGCGTGCATATGCCCCGGCATTAAATACCATGGGGATAGCTGGTTAGCTCTTTCCGGAAGGACATCGCCGAGGGACTAGAACCCTTGTGGTCAACGGCATTTTCCAACAGCGTTGATAAGATGACACGCCAACAAATCTGGCATTTTAAATTTATCTTCTTTGTGAAATGGACATTTGATTACTGTCATTTGTTTTTCATGGATGTAGATTTGTGAGTGTCATCTTACTAGACAATAAACAGAATGTCTCTCATAGGCCAGAACGCGTAGAGGGTTCTCCTTTAAATGGGCAATTTTATTTATTCTTGGTAATTAACTAAAGGGTGATGATCAAAGACCAAATATTTTCCAAATACAGTATAAAAAGGCGTACTCCAATATAAAATCATGAAAATGAAATCTAAAAACATACATATAAAGCATAAGATAAAGCAGCCTTGAAAATAATTCTTACTCTTTTATGACGTTGCAGTACTTCTTACTCTTTTCAGACGTCGCAATAGAGAATTCTTGAATTGGTGTATGCTTCTCCCACAAGAGGCTGGGTCGCGCCTGTGTGCTTTATCAAAATCATAAAATTTATTTGACATAACGATTCTATTTCATTAGCGACACGAAGAATGGGAACAACGCTCGCATGAGATGAAAGCACAATTTCTGTGTCAAATACTTTTGTCGAAAATGTGCCTCCTGGTACACTTGTTGGGTTTCCAAATAAACGCCTAGAACTTGTCATTTTCAAGACTAACTGGTGGAAGTCACATTAAGTGTGAACAATTTATTTTTTTTAAAACACTCTTCGCTGCCTTCAAAACCTTTGAAGGTCTTTTTTTATTGACATTGTCGAGGTCAATTCTTGCCACCAGGAACGAAGAATGGTAAGAAAGCTCACAAAGCCAAAAAAGATATGTAAATTGGAGCAGCAAGAGCATCAACAGACACAATTATTGCGGTAGAACACTGTAAATACGATTAAGAGAAGTTCGTTCATGTGACCTTCGTTGTTGTGAATGAGGTATGTTAGCAGCTAATAAAGGAAACGTAAAGAAACAACCTAGAGCAACTTGTACCAAGCCACTGATTCGACTGTACCAACTGCCTTTCCAACCACATCGGCGATTTTGATGCCTCAGCATAGTAATTGTATGCAGAGGTGGCTGAAATTACCACTCCAACTAACAAAGGCACCACTGAAATTGCCACTACATCTGAAGAATGTGCCACCATTTGCATAACTCATAGAACATACCAGCAAGTTGCAGGTGTCAAATTTCAAATCAACGGTCAAAGCAGGGTAAATGGGTTGAGGATTGTTAATGCATAGAAAGGCTTATCGGCCTAATTAATTTTTTTATTTTTTTTGGGAAACTAAAGCTTATATAAATTAAAATTATTTGAATGTCATTTTAATAAATAAAATTATTCAAATGTAACATATATATATATATATATATATTATTTTTTATTTTTTATTCCAATGGTTAGGTGGAGAAGCTTGCTCCTCAAAAGTCATATGGTCCAATCCTCAGCCCACTGTAAATAATTAAGAACTACTGAGTGAAAAATATATTAAGTAATCAATATCTTAAAAATATATAATTATAAAACTTAATTTTTACATTGTTACATGTTTAAAACATAACTAATTATAATTATTTATTTCACATATAAAAATATCAATATAAAAATAGAAAATACATTTTCTAAACATTTAAAAATACAATCTACAATAAATCACATCTCTTTCATTTATCAATTATATATAAACTTCTCTTTCATTTATCAATTATATATAAACTTATTATTATTAGATGTACATATACACTCTAAATTCTTATTTTTGATAAAAATAAAATACTAACTTTATAATAACTAAAGATAAAAATAAAGTAAATGATTTATGAAATCTATTTCATCAATATGCAATTGGAAAATATAACATTACTCTGTTGTTTTTGGTATTCCCTCTGGTGTCCTTATAAATCTCATTCTCAATGGATCTATCAAGAAGTGCTAATAAATTACTCATGAGATGACAGGCGGCGTCAATACTTGGCGTCAAAATCTAAGGATCGAAATTATTCTTACCTGTCAATTTGGAGGCTTCAAATTTTTTTGGACCATCCAATACATAAATAAATAACGTCAAATTTCAAGCCCGCACGACAGTGGATTAACTATGCGAGGAAATGGTTGTACCGGTCTATTATATCATCTTAGGTCGTGGAGAAATAATGATCCTTTAAATCAAGAAAGCCGCTAAGTGGCAGTACCTGTCACGATTTCAAGATAGGTAACCATCCGTGTCTGGATGGGGACATTGAAGTAGCTGCTAGCGTGATGGACAAAGCCATTAAAGAATCCGTTCGAAGTCACGGACGAGATTTGATTTGAAATAATAATTATTATATAAGATTTAAGTTGTTTAATGTGTTTGTATTAAGTTGGTAATACATAATTAAAATAATAACTAAAATATGAAAAAGATATAAGTTGTACGCGATATAATTTACTGTTTATTTTATTAATAAAAAATTAAAGTTATTATAAAGAAATATTAATGTTCTAGAATGAGTAATTTTTACTAAGAAGAAACAATAGGTACAAATTACTTTTGCCTCATTTTAGATATTCTATGTCTTTTGAAGAAGGGCATTCAATATTTTTTGCCTATGTCTGATATGGTGGTATTCAAAATATATGTTGTATTTTTATTCTCATAATTTGTATTCCCTATTATTGATAATTATCTCATTTAGGAAATTATTTGTAATTGTTGTAAATCAAGGCAATGTATGGGCCCAACAAATGACAAAGTAGAAGAATCCTACTATTGTTGTATATTGGTTACTTCAATAGTAGGTTTTGGATGATATTGTTTGCTTAAAGGGATCTTTGTTTAATATACCACAAGAAGTTGCCATAGGTTTTTTCATAGTGCATTCCATTCTACATATGCATTTGCGGAGTGACTCAGAAACAATACATTGCCCCATCTCCATGGAGTCCCATAGTTTATCTATACATATCAAACAAGCCCTCTTTCCATATGCACACTTTTCTTAGTATTGAGAAGTGAGATCTTCTTGTCACCTACAATATAAGATATGACAACTATTCAAAAGATGGTTCTAATATTGCGAGCAATGAAAACTTTTATAATTCTACATCATCTAATAAACCTCTAATCCATGAACCTTTTGTATGAACTCTCTTGTATGGTATTCAATTATAAATTTGTGCATTAATTTCTGTGTTTAACCAAATCATTACTACTGCATGCATTTGATAAAGAACTTGCAATAGTGACAACTTATAATATACATGTCATCATATATATGTTTGTTTTTAAATCAAAGAAATTTATTCAATTATAGATTGTGTATTAATTTAGTTCTTTATTATCATTATAAGAAGGGAAATAATTATTACTTTATCAAATTAGTGTGTTTTATTTTATTATTAAATTTTAATTTTAGATTTTTGTAATGATAAAAAATAAATAAATTTGCTTAGTATAAATCATACAAAGTTTAAATTATACAATCTATGAAATGGATGAGTCATTTTTATGTTAGACTAATATATTCTTCCATAGAAAATAAGAAAATGTTGTGAAATAGAATTTTGTCATAAAAATATATATTTTTTAATTTATTGTAATGAATATAGATATCAAGAAATGTATTTTAATTTATTTATAAATATTTTTTTTGCTAATGCAAGAGTCGGACCTTTCAATTCATTAATCAAGAAATAAAGTACATAGATTACAACACAACCCTCAAGGTCGTTGACTAAGGAAAAAAACTAAAGCAAAACTTATCCTTGCTCCCTACCATCAAGCTAAACCTATCTCAAGAAGAAAAAATTATGAGATTAGACAAGGAATTGTAATAACACAAAGTGGTCGACATGAAAAGGTGGCTCACACGCCCGAGCTCTCAAGCTATGGTATGACCTCTCGGGATAGACAATTCCCGCCACCCCAAAACAACCTAAAAAGTTTCGAACAAAAAACCTATATGTGTGGACCAAAGTCTGCGGTCCAAAACGTACAGAAGAGTCGCTTGCCTGTACACCCGGGACCACAAACCTGCACGGAAGATCTGAACCGTTGAAACCCCAAGAATCATCCGACGGTGGAAAATAATATCGGACCGGCCAACAAACACGGAAGAAAACTCGCGATGAGGGCGGTTTTCCCCCCGACCCCACCGCCACGTGGAGCTCAACGAATGTGATCGCTCCCGAACGGGGAAAACCACTTCCCGCCTGTTGGGGCCGCGAGCACCAGAAAACCACTCAGGTAGCGGAAATGGGAGCAGAAGATCGACGGCCGAGAAACACTCGCATCTCGAAAGAGCCCGAAGTTTACCAGCCCAGCCCCACCAAGTTGCACATTGTCGGACCACCGTTGATTTGCAGCACCTGAATCCAACGGATGAGAAGGATATCGCGACGGATAAAAGGAGGGAAATTAGTCCGCGATGGAGAGCGGTTTTCCACCTCCACACCCTACCACGTGTCGCAGGATGGATGGGATCGCTACGAAAACGTGAAAACCATTCTCGCTTTGAGGTCCGCGCGATCAGTCTGAAACCACCAGGGAGGTGGTTTTGAAAATTGGACTTCGTTGACTGAAACCCCCAGTTGCCAAAAGACCTGTTTTCTCTAGTAAATGTAGAACTTCCTCGCCTTGGATTGGAAAGCAAGGGAGAACGTGTTCCATCGAACCAAGACTTAAGAGAAACATCTGAGATCTGCATCACTCTTACACCTTGAGTCTGGGCTACCAGACAAGGATCTTTTTCTTCTGCGAACATTACCCAAAAGGAAAGCTTAACCCGGGGAAAATCCATTCGAGCTATTTCCCATGGTATTGAGTCTAAACACCTCCTTATTGTCTTCCGCCTGATCGCAGCATAGAGCTTTCAGTTTACCAAGCCTCAACTCCTGCCACTTCGTTAACCCATTTTTCCTTGTGCAGCTGACCCCCTGGTTGGCCAGAAGATCAGCCAACTTATTTGCCTTTCTGTGAACGTGGTGGAAACTGATAGTGCGTAGGCCCTGAAGATGGCTTTGAATCCTTTGGAAAACTCGTATTAGTTTCCAATGTTTAGAGACTTTATCCGGGGGGGTTCCATTGTGAATTTTTTGCACTGAGTTGATAGTTAACTCTGAATCTGCCTCTATCATGACATTTTGACAATTGTCCTGCTTCAAAAATCCAGGCATTGTTCCATAGCCATTAGCTCGGCCATGTTGTTGGTGGTTGTACCTAGGTGGTAATGAAAGATGCAGACGATACTTCCCTCTGAATTTCTAAGCACCCCTCCATACCCTGTTGTTCCCGGGTTCCCCTTAGAGGCCCCATCAATGTTGAATTTTAAATAGCCTTCCGGAGGAGGATGCCAAAATTCCTTTTCCGTATCCGACGGAACGGTCCTCCTATCAATGCCTAGGAGGGTGAGCCTCTGCAACCCCAGCTGCCTGAGAATTTTTAAATCTGCGTCTGAAGGGGGATTTTTGGGGAGGTTACGAACAGTGATTCTCACAGTCTCCTTTAACTGTTTCAGGATCAACTCCAGCAGGTGTTGAGGGGGCTTTTTTTCTCCCTTAAAGATTCTTTTGTTCCTCTCCTTCCACACATTCCATATGATGAAGCTTGGTATAAGAGCCCATGCTGAGTTAAGAATCTCATTATCCGCAAAATTTTTCCTCCAATTGATGAGGGTACTAAAGATGCTCCTTCTGTCCCTATCAGATTGTTGAAAGATTGCAGCAAATAAATCCCATAACCAGGATGTGAAAGTGCAATTGTTGAGTAAATGTTCCATGGTTTCTTCTTGAGCTTCACATAGCAGGCATCTTGAAGGCCCTTGTACACCTCTTTTCCTTATGTTGTCCCAAGTCAGAATTTTCTTGTGATAAACAACCCACATGAAAAGTTTAATTTTCATCCACCCTGGATGTTGCCAAAGGTTTTGCTAGATTTTATCTGGAGCCTGGGGATCCAACCCAAGGAGAATGTTTTTTGCTTCCTTAAGGTTAAAGGTGCCCTCTTTGTTATCTCCCCATCTCAGTTGGTCTTGTCCCTCTACCACTAAGATCTTCCTTTGTTCTATTATTTTCCTGAGCTCCTCTGCTTTAGTTTTCAGGAGATTGTTATTACTGCAGTCTATGTTTCTCCAAATTCTCCACTTTTCTGTAAGATGAGAATCTGTCCAGAAGTCTTTAACCTTTATTAAACCTTGGGAATCTGACTCCTGTTTAAGATCTAGGAAGTCTTATTTTACCAGAATTGATTCTTGCTGCCATTTATCTTCCCAGAATAGAGCAAGATTTCCATCTCTGATTTCCCAGAAGCTATTCTCTTGAACTAATCTTCTATTTTCCCAGGCTTTGTTCCAAATATAAGAACCCTTTATATTTCCTGACATTCTTATAAGATCACTGTTCTGCCAGGAATTAGCATATTTTTCTTTCCAGATCTTTGCCCATTGAGTTTTTGGTTGCTGGACCCAGCGCCACCAAAGTTTGGCCCCTAGAGCCTTACTGAGAATCTCTTGATCATCCAATCCAAGCCCTCCATGGTTCTTGGGCTTACAAATTTTATCCCAAGACACTAAGGGCCATTTCCTCTTAGTCTCCTCTCTACCCCAAAGGAAGTTTCTTTGAATATCTCTAAATTGCTGAAGGACCCCTTTTGGAGCTGGGAGGGCTGATAACATGAAGATGGGTATTGCTTGAAGCACTGCTTTAGTAAGAACTAGTCTGCCAGCAAGGTTTAAAGATCTGATGGTCCATTTACTGACTTTATCCTGCAACTTGTTGATCAAAGGTTCCCATATGCTTTTGTGCATTGGTTTTGCCGTAAGAGGGACTCCCAAATATTTTGAAGGAAGGGAATCCCTTTGGAAGCCAAGAATTCTGGAGATGTTTTTCTGAATAGCAATGTTGGTATTAAAGAAAAAGATTTTTGATTTGGAGAGATTTACTTCCAATCCTGAAGCCGAGGCAAAAAGATTCAAAATTCTTTTGTAGTTTGAAGCTTCTTGGACTATGGGGAGTCCCTGAAGCATGGTATCATCTACAAATTGTTGGTGAGTCAGAGCTTGCCCATTCTCAGTAAGCTGCAGGCCTTTAATCTTTCTTGAAGATTGTGCCTGCTTTACAGCTCTCCCCAGCCCTTCCATCATGATAATAAAAAGGAAGGGGGAGAGCGGGTCCCCCTGTCTGAGTCCTCTAGAAGGATTGAACATCTCTGAGGGGGAGCCATTGACCAAAATAGAAAAACTGGAGGAGGTCACTAGTGCCATGACCCATCTAACCCAGATGTGATCAAAGCCAAATGCAATCAGCATTTTCTTGAGGTAGACCCAGTTTACTTTGTCATAAGCCTTGGCAATATCTAATTGCATGATCATACCCACCTGCTTCTTGCTAGTTAAGGAGTGCACCACTTCTTGCGCTTGAATGATATTATCCAGAATTTGTCTGCCTTCCACATAACCTGATTGCTCCCCAGAAACTAGGACAGGAAGCAAAGGTTTGAGTCTGTTAGCCACAACCTTGGATATAATCTTGTAGATTACGTTGCAAAGGGCTATGGGTCTGTATTTATCCGGTGTAAGAGCCATCTCCTGTTTGGGGATCAGGGCGATGAAGGAAGTGTTGAGGGCTTTGAGAATGGTTTTATTTGACCTGGAATCTTCCACAACATTCAATATGTCCTGCTTAACAATATTCCAACAAGCTTTGAAAAAGTCCACATTGAAACCATTCGAGCCCGGTGCTTTTCCATTCTTCATGTCTTTGATTACATCTCTTAGCTCCCCTTTCGTAACTGGTCTATTAAGGTTGAAGTTATCCTCCTTGGATACCAGTTTCGGTATGTTTCTGGTAATTTCCCTGATGTCTTGCTCTCTATCTGAAATGTTCTCTTGTGTTATACTTTGGAAGTGGTGGATTAACACAGCTTCTATATCTTTATGGGATATCTGAAGTTCCCCTGCATCATTCTTGATTGAAGAGATATTGTTGTGAACTCTATTGGCCATGGTGGTTCTGTGAAAGAATTTAGTGTTGCGCTCTCCTTCTTTTAACCATTGAACTCTGGATTTTTGTTTCCAAAATATTTCCTCTTGTTTACAAAGATCCTCCCATTTTTTAAAATGTTTGTCCGCTTGTTCACTGATGTCTTTATCAAAGCCTTCCTTGATTAGAGCTTGATTGAGAACCTGCATTTTGTTTTCAACCACTCTCTTTTCTTCAAAAATATTACCAAAATCCTTCTTATTCCATTCCTTAAGCCGACATTTTATATGCTTTAGTATCTTGTGAAGAAGATACATTCTGGTTCCCTGAATCTGCAAGTCCTTTGACCACCATTTTTCAATGTTGCTGGTGAAGTCTGGGTGTGACAGCCAGATATTTTCAAATCTGAAGGGTTTGTTTCTAGGAGTGCCTATGCCCTTGATTTCCAGTTGGATTGGCCAATGATCCGAGCCTCCAAAGGGAAGAACTCGTGTTGTTACCTCTTTCCCTTCTAGCATAAGATTCTTAGAGATGAAGAATCTGTCTAGCTTTGAGGCGACTAGGGCATCTCCTCCTCTCCTATTATTCCAAGTAAATAGGCCAGTATTCCAATTAGTATCCACAAGATTAATGTTGTCAGAAAAAGTTTGGAAAGCCATGGAGTCTTTACTTAAAGATCTTGTGCCTCCTTTCTTCTCTAAAAGGGATTTAATCATGTTGAAATCCCCTCCCATGATCCAGGGTATATCTGCATGTCTGCTCTTGAGAGCCACCAGAGTATCCAGAAACTTAAGTTTGTCATCTATTCTCTGAGGACCATAGACATTTGTGACCAGAAAGGTATCCCTTTCTCCTACTGGTTGAATGACAATCGATAAGTAATTTTTGGATGCCTCAGCATCCAGAATGCCAATTTTGTGGGGATTCCATAGAGTGAGTAAACCCCCTGCTGTATTCTCTGCTTTTACTTCAAGAAACTCATAGCTACTGAGCCATTTACTGTGGATTTGTCTTACCTTTTGGATGGAACATTTCGTTTCTTGGATAAACATTATATCTGGCGTTTCTTGTTTCATTATGTTGCTAAGCATTCTCTGCTTTCTTTTACTCCCTAGACCTCTAATATTCCAAGATATCAACTTCATTATAAAAGATTTGTAAAGGAGTAATTGGCTAGATATTTCATCTTACTTGAATCAATCATCAGCTTTCCACACTCCATCAAGAGTTCATTCTGCTTTTTCCTGCCTCTTTTCTTGCCCGGGTTTCTGTTGACTGGTCCCAATGTAGTTTTCATTGTTTTCACTCCTCTGTTGTCCTGCTTTTCTATGTTGTTACATCGCTCTGGCTTCCCAGTTTGCGATCTCCGTAGAAACAGTTGTTGTATTCTGCTGAGTTCTCCTTGAGGTATCGAATCCACTCCCCCCATGGTGCCCTGCCTCAAGAAGCCTTCTAGGTCTAGATTTTCTTTGTCAAGAATTTCTAGTAGTTCATGGTCCTCTGGGTCTGTATCATTTTGGGTCATTTCCTGATCCATTTCCTGTTCAACATCGCTCATAGTGGCTTCTTTTTGGTACTCATCATTTTGTGTTTGTTCTGGGTTTTTCCTTTCCTCCTTTTCTGCAGAACTCCCTTCCATTGCTTGATCTTCTTTAGTAATCACTTCCTCTTCCTGAAGCACCTGAAAACTGTTCTGCCTAAACTATTGTTCTTCCCGCTGCTGATTTTTCGGTCCTCTTTTACTTCCTTTACTTCGGTTAACTACTTTCTAAAATCTATCTAGTTCTTTCACTGTATAGCTTCTGCTTTTATTTATTTCTTTATTGATCAGATAGTCTCTAAAAAGATGTCCATGTTCATGGCATTTGTGACATCTGAATGGAATGTGCTCATAATCTACTGTTTGCACCCATTCTTCATCAAAAACTTCCAAGATTATCTCCTCCGATAGAGCTCCTGAGAGGTCCATTTCCACACATATTCTGGCAAAGGAAGTGTATTTTCCTTTTCTAGTGGCTTCAGAGGCTTTAACATAGCGACCTAATTTATTTCCTATGGCCGCTAACAATTCATTTTGCTAGTAATCAAGAGGTAGAGAGTAGAGCCTTACCCAGACCGGAACTGAAGTAAAAGTCTCCTTTTCTAGGACAAAGTTCATTATCCATGGTCTCATGTAGAGCCCTGCAGCAGCAAAGAAGTAGGGCCCTCCTTCAAATATTTTGTCCTTGTCTTCAATATTTGTGAACACCACCGTGAAGAAACCCTTAGACCCAAGATGAAGATCTATGCTTACTTTAGGTTTCCAGTGGTATTTGATCCACGACTGTAGCGCTTTTTTAGTGGGCCATAGTCCCATGAACTTACAGATGATGGCATATGTCCCCTGTACGCCTGCAGCTCTGGATTATTTAAAATCACCCTGGGAGTTATATATGTTTTGGGCTTGCAAGGTCCCTTGTGTTTCTTGTCTTTAGTTTCATGTTTTTTGTCTTCTTACTCCTTGTCTTTTGTGCCATGTTGATCCTTTTCTATGGGTTCTTTTATTTCCTTTTCAGTGATTTTATTTCCTTCCACCCCTGTTTCTCTGACCTTTTCCAGAGGTTTCTTTCCCCTGCTGGCCATGGCCTCCTTGTAGGAGGGAGTGGAGCCCCCTCCTCTGCCCCCCTTCATAGGGTTCTTGACTGCCCCTGCGTGCGCCAAACACTGTTCACTCTTCCCTGTTCGTGCTCGCTCTCTCCTTGTTCGCGCTCACCAGTCTCGAACTTGACTCTTCCTCCTGACGCATGACATCTTCATCAATGGCTACGAATACAATTTCGAAATTGACGGACCACGGGATGTCAATTTATTTATAAATATTGATGTTGAAGCCTAAATTAAATTAATTTTAATTGAATGTATTTAATTATATTAATTTTATATTAAAATGCTTAATAATTAAGTAATATATTATTTAGGTTTTCATTACATTTAATTTGTAATAAAGGTCTTACTTATTTTATGTTATAGAAATTTTTAATAATTATAAATTAGATGAAGAGAATATATACATAATAAATTATTTATCTTACATTATTTCTTATTATACATAAAAATAAAAATAAATAATCTCTTTAAAACTAATTTAATATTAGACAAAAATATATAAAACATTACTAAAAAATATCCAAACTATCAACTCCCAATATCTTAATATCTCATAACTTCACCCATAACTAAATATAGTTATTTGAAAATATTTGTTACATTGATAGTGCCTTCTTTCTGTTATAAGAAGTGATTTTTTCTCATGTTTTTTGAAAACTTTTCATCTTACCTACTTGTAAATTATAACTAGTTTTAAATTTTTTATTTCAATATATGTTTTGAACTTTAAGCTTGCCCTTTTGTAAATTATAACTAGTTTTTAATTTTTATTTCGATAGCCTAATGAATGCCATGAACATTTATGATTATAATTGTGTTCTTTAATATTTTTTTAATATATCTATAAACATAACCATTGATGAATATATTTTAGTTTACCTTCTCTGAGTATAGATATAAATATTTTTAAATGTAAAGCATAGATGAAACCCAAGTCAACCTAACCATGGCCTAAGCAAGAAAATGGCAATGGCTTTTGAAAGCATTTGAGCGAGAAAATTAACACACCAATCAAATACATAAAATCATCTCCCCAAAATATTCTAATAAATAAATACACTGAACTCTCAATTTCAGAGGACAATATTAATGTGTAACAAATCCCAAATAATTGGGATATGTCATTTTGGTAACAGTCTGTAAAAATAATTTTAATACATCACAGATAACCACAAGATCAAGAACAGTCTGGTACTAATAGTGTAATACACCACATATAACCTGGATCCAGAAAGCAACATACTATATAACAAGCTTGTTAGTACTAGTAGTACTGAGGGAGGATGTTATCCTAATACATCACAGATAACCACAAGCTCAAAAAACAGTCTGTACTGATAGTGTAATACACCACATATAACTTGGATCCAGAAAGCATGATACTATATAGAAAGCTTGTTAGCATTATTGTTATGAGGGAGGACATTATCCAACCATTCAAGACCAGTTGCTTCTAAATGGAGAGAGCTATACAAATCCATCTTAGCTAAAACATACCAAAACTTCACTGTCAACTTAGGCTCCCTGAAATAAATCTGGGCCAATAAAATAGTATCTAATGCATAATAACCTGCAACAAGGAGAAGAAACCATTTCACAGATATCCTCTTCATTCATGTGTCTACCTCAACAATCAAGATTTTATCTCCTTCTTAGCTGCAAGGTTTTCCTGTTAGATGTATGAATCAGAGAGTCAATAAACCCATATTACAGTAATAGAGAGTCACTAAATCTAGATTACAATAAGTATGGTTATAAAGAAATATAACATCTAGTAAGGTTTACAAAACCTTATTAGGTAACAAATAAATAAGTATTGTTATAACGAAATATAACATTATAAGTATTGTTATAACGAAATATAACATCTAGTGAGGTAACAAATTTAGTATGTAGTGTAAAACCTCACTGGGTAACAAATCTAGTACAAAATCTCACCAAATAACCTAGATTTTGTTGTAACCAGCATGAGCACCTATCATGAAAGAACCCAAGACATATTCTTCACTAATAAAAGAACATTCTAGTTTTTACTACTCTCTTTATTTGTCTCTACACTATCTTTTAATAACGTGCTATGATTCTATCTTCATCAAAGAACTTGCCATAAGAGGAAAGCTAGATAGGTGAAAGCAGGGTAGTGTTATAGTTCCATCCTGGTTTGAAATCTTAGCTAGGCCTTTGCGCTTAATTAATATGGAAAGAAAAAAATAAAAAAATCCCACATCTTGATAAGCAGTGGATTGTATGCATCGGTAGGGAAGTATAATAACAAAGCATGGTGTTTGAGAAAATATATATTGATATTCTAAATTAATTTAGGAGGTCTGCTCAAATCTCACAGGGCTAGCTTACAGTTAGTATAACTCTGAAACATAGGTTAAATTTCTTTGTACAAGTTGTCGATTATATACATTGGCCCTTGCATGTGTCAGTCCTTAACACATTAGAGACCACCGAATTGGTTCATAACAACTCAAAATAATAATAGAGTACATTTGTGTTTTTCACTGGTGCTGCTTACCCTATTTGAGAGGTTGCTAGAACTATTTAAATGTCATATCTAGGATACAATGAATCTCTTTCTGATTTTCATGAGTTTAGTAATGCATAATCACGATTCCTAACAATGGATTTGATCAAGAGAAGGGATTGAAGCTATACTTGGGGACTGGAACCATTATTGTCTATTATAAATCTACTGACATTTTCACTTATGAACTACAAAGAATCCTTTTTTTGGAACAAAAAATGAGTTTGAAGACATCAGACTTGTAGTTGATTGCTTGTTCATAGTGCAAGCCTATCATCTGAATTCTATAATTTGATTTCATGATTTGTTTTTTTTCCTTAAAGAAGATACTTATTTTTATTTTTTTATATATCATAAGCCTAATTACTAAATTGATCTGGATATTCAACTCATTGATGACCTTACCAAAATATTATTGCTCTAAACTTCTAGTAAATATGAATTTTACCAAAATATCATTGCTCTAAACTTCTAGTAAATATGAATTTTGGACTGAGCTGGTGTCACTATAGATTCGTCTTAGTGAAAATACAAAATTTTATGGATACAACTTTAAACAAAAAATGAGGACAAACCATAATCCATCCCACTATCATCATAACTGCAATCATCCTCACCACACACACTCTCTTCCTCTTCACTCACAATATTTACATCTTCTCTTTTTCTTTCCGACACGATTGCAAAAGAAGAATTGCATGGAAAGTCATGCTCATCTTCCTCAATTTCCTTCATTAAGGGATCTCAAAGGAACAGCGTACTTAACCCTCCCAATTGCATGCCAATTAACAAATTTTGTTTGAAATTTTGAGTTTGCATTCCGTCAAACATTTTGTGGGTTTGCTGGTTTATGCTTGATTTAGTGGTTTTCCTAGATTTATTATCTTTTGTTTGAAGTGGAGAATGATGGCCTAATACACCAAATGCAACAATATCGCCAAATCCAAGCAATTTAAGAGGAAGTAATATTGAACATCTTATTAAAAACAATTGTAATGATTTGATCTCCATTTATTATTCACAAGCTTGCTGTATATGCAGATTTAGAGTGTAAATGTACCCATAACTTGGAGTAAAACTTAGTTTGACTTTCTTGAGTATTTTCCAGCCTCTATACAATTGTGAGTCACCTTTGCGAGGAATATTTAACCAATTTTTTCACTCAACAATGAGGAAATGAGCTAAGCCTATAGCTTACTATTGGCCACAACCTCAGGAATATGCTTGTAATTTCCAATATTAAGAAAATTATGAGTTCTTCTTAGTGCACCCTTGATTCAGGTGGATATTGGTGGCCACCCTCCTATTCCACTTGGGCCCCCAACACTGTCTCTTTCAGTTTTTCCGTTTCCTTAATTGTAGCATAGTTTACTATTTTTGGCAGTTTTTCGGGTCCTGAACTTTCAAAGCTGTTTTAAGGCCCTGTTGTGCTTATCAACAACCCCCCCATTTACTAGTATTAGTAATAACATTAATAAATGGGGACCCTTCCAAAAAATCAATCCTAGTATCTAGTCATGCCTTTTTAATTTTAGAATAAAATAAGATGTCAAAGCGAAACTTGCTAAATCATTGAAAATTCACCTTTTCATACTTTAAGCGTATAAACTTCACAAACGATGAGTTTCTTAAATAAGCGCCACATGATCAAAACAGCCTAAGAGTAACTTTATACACAGAAATTCTTGAATATTAAAATAAACCTTGAAAAGACCCGCTTTTAAAAGATTATTCTCACATCGCAAAACGATTGTGACAGACCTTCCTTATAAAAGTTACCCCATATGCGCGAAATGTGAAATCTTAAAGAACTCCTATAATCTTCTCGCATCGCAACTTCAACCATGCAGTGCTACTCAATAAAGCATAAGTAGATATTGTGAAATGCGATAGCATCCCGCATATCACATATTGCATCAACTCCCATGGCGGTAAGTCTTAACGAAAACAAGTTTTTGCGATATAGCAATCTGCGATATTGCATAGCAAATCGCAAAATCACTTTTATCGCAACTCAAAGGGCTCACAGTTCTAGGAGAGTACTTCCTGACTTTCGATGTGAGGTTATGAACATTAAGTTAAGTGTAACGGTTCATTAGTGGACATTTATTAAAATAACGATTACAATTAGTTGTGAAAGGCCATTTGACGCAAGTTGATATCTTTTAAAGTGATTTAGAATTAAAGACCCTCCGTCACCTTATTTTCGTCCTTCTATTGATTATTTCTGCATTCACTATCATTTTTATCCTATTCCGCTCTCTGCTTGCAACTTTTAGGAAGAACACACAGAGCAGGACATCCGAAGAAATGGTGAAGAAAGGAAAAGCACTAGCTTCTGAGAAGTCAGAGATGACCCCCTTGTTCACATACACTACCTGTAATCGAGATGCAGGGACATCTACATGGGAGGCTATGTATCAGCTATTAGAGGAAGAACAACCAAGAGTTATGGAAACAACAGTTACAGTGGATGGACGCGGTTCTTCTGATGCTTCTCTGACTGAACTTGCATGCTCATTCTTGCACCGCATTACTGTAAGACCAAAGATACTCCCTTATACCTAAATGGTTAAGTGGATCATAGATGATGCGAACATATTGGACGGAGAATTCAAGACAGCAAGCCAAGAAGTCATGGGGTCATTTACTCCAGACAATCTGAGACTCATGTACCATCTACCAGAGTCGCAGGCCATCTACAACAAGCAGTTTGTCGAGAAGTTCACCAAGGAAAATGAAGACTTGGCAGAATGCACAAAGAATTGGTCAAACAATGAAGAAAGACTCAAGAAAGATAAAAATGGTATGTACGCCACCAGTTCTCTTAGTTCCCCTTTCTGTTTTGTTGTTGCTATGTTATGTAGGTTGTTTGGTAAACCAGACAACACCAAATTCTTGTCAGAATGGTTACCCCTAGTAGATGCAGCTGTCAATGCTACAATAATGAATTGGGCTCAAATCCTGTCAGATAACTTAGCCACTGCAATTTTAGAGTACAGAAGAAAAAGGAGTATTGCTTCGAGGGTTTACCCTCCATTTTTCATGAGCGCCTATGTTATGGACGCTATTTGTTTTGGTTCCAAATTCCCTATTATGGGATGGAAGTGGACTGCTCAAAATCCACTTCCCATTCAAATATATCACAAATTCATGTGGGAATCTAATTTCATGCCACATTTCTTCAAAATTTGTCACGGAGTTATGCTTCTGATTCATAAGAAGATTTACAACCGAGATGCCCCAAGGTTTTCCCAAGAAGCCGAGGTAGATATTCTCCCCGTAGCCAGATGGTTCGGGGAAGAATTATTCACATATATCAGAGTGTTCGGAAGTATTGCCTCACCCCATGTTCTACCTTTTTATGTCCCAGACAAACTAATGGCTAGGGAGATAGCCTATCAGACATGTGGCGAGGGAGGAATGAGTAAGATACTGAAAGATTCCAAGAAGGCCATTTGGCCTCAATTTCCTATAACATGCAGAGTATTTGCATTGCATGACTTAGGACATGCTTTCAAAGAAGTTGACAATGTATTATCTTTGCAATTACCCAAGTTCCCAGGAAGGCAATATGATCCCTTTGGTATTGTAAAAGATTTTAACACAATGGTCAAGATAAGGATATTTACCCATGAAAGAGACCCCTTTGATGATGTTTTCCTGTAGAAAAACACCTTCAAAGAAGTGCAACATATGGCACAAATACTTTTTGACCAAGAAGGTCTCCAAAATTTTGATAATTACAGAAAAAAGAGGTTATCTAAGGTCCCATTGGACCAACTACTCATTGAGCCAGTAAGAGATCCTACTCCCAGTGCAAGCATAAGTGGAGACTCAAAAGAGAAATCCAAAACAAGTTCTGAAAATGAATCCACAGAAAAGTCTGGCGATCAATCTAAAAAAACATCAGAGAATGAACACAGCAAGAGCGAGGAGTCAATAAAAGACACAACCAAGTCCACAGCAAAGTATGATCAACAGACTTCGCTTGTAAAACAAGCCGAAGCCTCAACTCCCCTTACAAAGCAAGCAAAGTTTTCTGTAATTGATTTAGAAGAAGAATGGGAAAATTTCAATAAGATACTCAACACAGAGGAACAAAACGTAGATCCACCAACAAACCCACAAGAGACGACCGTAGAAATGGTAATAGAAAGAGCTGTTAGCACTCAGGAAATAGAGCATATTCCCATTGCTCCCACATCTGAGATTGTATTGAGAATAGAGGAAATTCCTCCTCTAGATGTATTCTACAGCCCTCAACATAAAGCTGTTGTTAGAAAACAAAGAAAGAAAAGAAAGTTGGATTCTGTGCTCACTCTTGAGGATGAACCTCTAGATGTTCTCTGGAAAGACCCATCTACAGATCCATTGGCTAATCTCACTAGACTCTCGCAGGTCGCAGGCGCATATGCTTCAGCAACCATTGACAAGGCAACAAAGGTACAACTGTTGCTCAAAGAAAAAGAAGATAAGATTTTGTTATTGGAACAACAATTACAGCAGGTCAGTATCAACCAACAAGCAGAAATGCAGTTGGCGAAACTTCAGCAAGATTTTCAGCAAATGCAGTTGGCACATTAGAGCAGTTTAGCTGGTAAAGAAGCACAGTTACAGAGCATAACAGAACTGCATAAAGATGATCCCAAAATTGAACAGTTTGTCACAGAAGCACTTGGCCTCAATTCCCAGCTTTTACAACAGAAAGAACTATTATGCCAGAAGATTTCATAGTGGAATTCTCACTGCGAAATGAGCGATAACATAATGAACCAAGTTGTAGAATTACGACTTGAATATGATTCATTTTTTTAGAAAGTTTCAAACTTCTTAAACTGGCAGAAATCCAAAGATGGGAAAAGAGCAGATATGTCCAAAATAGATGAATCGCACAAAGAAATCTTATTTGCGAAATGGGACTCTCGGCTCAGGGAGGTAGAACATGCAATGGAGGATGCAGCAACAACAACAAACAGTGTCATCGAATGTGTAAATGAAAATCTGCACAATGCTAATTTGGTAGCAGAAACCACCCCTGGCATTCTTCCAAAAGCAATACAGCTTCAAGCGGTGTGGAAATAGGTGGCAGAGGAAAGGGCAGAGGCAATTAGATAGGTAAACAAGTTGAACTGGGAGGCATATTGGCAATACCTAGTGAAACCGCACAGCCAATGGATGACCCTGAAGTGCCTAATTACTTCTACCGAGAAAATGGTGCCAGCACTCACTAATGTCGTATTCGCAGGACAACTGAAAGCTGAAGTCGGCCAACTGACACTCCTTAAACCTATGCTGGATATTTGCGATCTCAAGGACCAGATGCAGGATTAGTCATAGACATATTTTGTTTTTGTTTTTGTTTATTTTCGCTTAAAATGAGGCAGGTCGTTTAAACCTCCTCATCTATTTTTGTAATTTCTATTTTTAAGTTTCATAGATTAGTATTTAAACCCCTCTCATGCATTTAGAGAGGGGTCCAGAAATTTTATCAAAAACATTCTTCAGAACGTGCATTTGGCCCCCCACTGAGGAGGTTTTGGTAAAATTAATGGAACGAGATTTATTTTCTACTTGAGTTTAGCATCTTCTACTGAAATTGCACTTCTGTACTCTTACTTGATGTTAAGTGATTTGAAGGTAGATCAATATTTCTCGAGCACATGAGTAGGACGTATTACAAATGATGCTTCTATCTCTTAATGCTTTTTACTTGTGTATCAGGCAATAAATCATTTTCAGTTATTTATGTATGAAAGTTTAAATTTTTAGTTATCATTATTGCACTTTTGTATGATGATGATTTATTCTATATGTTGAATATATGAATGACTCCATGGAAGTGAATCACTTTTTTAAATTTAAGCAGATATGACTTTTGAGACTATTATCGAAATAAAGTGACATATGAATCATTAAAGAGTTCATGGAGAAACAAAGGCAAACGAGACTACGAAAATTAATGAGTAACAATCATTCAATTCAAGAAACAACTTCAAGGATCGAAACAAAAGATATGTCAAGACGTGATAAAATCTTGAAGGAACAAGAAGCATAAAAGCTAATCAATGACGATAGGAGAATCCTTCGATGAATCAAGTACAATAAAGGGGAACTTTTCCTAAAATTTCAATGGGGACCCTTCATTTTTAGGCAAAGTTTACGGGTGTTGTTGGAAAGCCAACAAGACTCAAGTATACACAGGTGGATGACTTTAGCTTGATTGGATACTTTTATTCATATTTTGATGGAGATAAAGAAAATGGAGTATTTGCTTTAGGTTATATTATGAGTCTTGGATCAGGATTTGTCTCCTGGAGGTCACGCAAATAATCAGTTCCAGAAGATTCCACAATAGAGGTAAAATATCTGGCAGCTGCAGAAGCAATGAAGGAAATTGTGTGGCTCAGGGAAATTCTTGAAGATTTGCAGGTGAAACAAGTGTGTTATACTCCTCTTTTGATTGATAATACTACTACAATAAAATTGGCCAAGAATCCAAAGTTCCATGATCAAACCAAGCACATCAATACAATGTGTCATTTGAATCGACATCATGTTGAGGCCAATACTATTCACCTACGCCATTATTCCACAAATGAGTAGATTGCAGTCATCTTCACTAAAGTGATTGGAAGAGAAAAGTTTGAAAGATTTAGAATGATGTTTTGACTCACCAACATCCATTCATATTAAGGGGGGAATGTTGACACCTAATCTTTAGGAATTAGGAAAACATTGTAAATATTGTAAATAAGAAAATGAGAAGGTGAAGGAAAACTGGAATATGAATTCGAAGAGTCTCCCTCTCAATGTATATATCAATAATTTCTCTTAATGGAAATGCATCATTCGTGGAGTTACTAATGCCTAGCCTAACACTTCATTTCCTTTAAATCCAACATTCTAGACAATGTTGTCATTATTGCATTCAATTAAAAAAAAGGTGTGACCTTTTACATTTCAACCACCCAATATATACGAATTGGATTAAGAAAAAAAGAGAGATTTGTGTTTTCATTTGTATTTTTTCGTACCATAAGCCTTGCTAAGTGAGTTGTGTTTTACACTCACTTCATTGTATTCGCAATGTTGAGTAAGGTGGCAACAATCAATGCGTCAATCCCAATAATCTTTCAAAACTCTCACTTTTCCAATTGTTATTCAAGTTGGAAAATTCAAAGGCATGCAAAAAATACGAGTATATGGGGGTTTGTTCTATTGAAATATGTAACTAGTTTCAGTCTTCATAATGTCTATTTTAATCATGATTTTATATATTTGATATTAAAGAGAAAATAATTGTATTATTGTTATTCTTGATGCCTGTGTTTCATGCTCAAGATAGAATTATTTGTAGCTCACGCACCCATTGAGTGCTTCTAGGTTTGTCATAGAATTATAAAGTCGAAAGAGTCATTGTCATACATGTAAGACCCCTTTGGGAAACTTATATTATGTGAAAAAAATTTATTTGAGTCATAAAAGACCCTCCAAGACCTTGTTAATGAGTTGCAACAAGTTGGCTCACATGAAAGATCAATTCGACATCGTGGAGGCAATTCCTACGCCTAGAAATCCTATATATAAGAAGGAACTCGACCTCATTTGAGCATAAGATAAGAAGAAGAAGAAAAAGGGTAAGAAGCTCGAAAAAGGATGAAAATCAAGGAGTTTTGCAAGAAGAAGTTGTTGGGAAGTCAAAATTACAGAAGTTACTAAGCAAGTCGAAATTGCAGAAACAGTTGTTGGGAAAGTCGAAATTGCAAAAGTTGTTGGAGGTTGAAGTTGCTCGAAAGTTGTTGAGGGTCAAAGTTACTGGAGAAGTTGTTGGAAAAGTTGTTGGGGTCAAAGTTGCTAGAGAAGTTGTCGGGGTCGAAGTTGTTGTTGGAAGGTCTAAGGTTGTTGCTATAAGTTGTGTAAGGAAAGTTCATCAAAAAGGAAAGTTGGCTTGGCCTTAGAGGGGTCTTTGTCAAGGGTCTTAGGCCCTGGAATTCATCATTTGAAGATTTTATAAGAAGAGAAGAATTCTTGTGGGTTTTCCTCTCAAGATGAGAGGTTTTGGCCCTAGCTAGCAACCTACATTTTGTGTCCTATTGTCTCTTTGATCTTCATTGTTTGGTAGCTATTTGATGATATAAAACACAATAATAATCAACTTAAAGAAGAATCTAATCAATTTCAGTAAAAATGCATCAAAAGTAGTCATAAAAGTAAGACAAATCACTTGATCTCGTTGCCTTGGATTTCTCAACATGGAACCAGAGCTAAGGTGACTACAACAAGAAAAAGAGCCACCTTGAAGATCACATCATTGAAGAAGGATACATAAGGTCCGAGCACAAGGAAATTATTAAGGAGGACTGAGAAGCAAAAATGAGGACTTCTCATCTCAAGTATTACATCATCACTAGGAGAAGAAGAACTCAAGGACCATTCCTCCACTCAAAGAAAGAAGGACTACACATTTGAAGCATCTTAAAGTCTCCATATTCTACATTTCTACATCCAAATGAAGTAATAAGAAGCATTGCCATCGTCATCAAATATATCAAGGTGATATCCCTCTCTTTGAAGAAAGGATTACATATCGGGTATATCATCCAAAAAATAAGTATTATCATCTTTGAAGAAGGAAGATGTCATTAAGGAAGCAATCATCTTCAAGAATACATATTCAATTGTCATCATCATAAAGAAGACAACAGGTTGAAGATATCATCATCAAAGGAGCATCTTCACTTGACAAGTAATTATTTTTTATTTATGTTTGAATCTACTATCAACATGGCTTCATTCTGCAAGGAGAGCAACACAATGGTTGGGTTATCAAATTTCCTTGTAAGGAAAAAGATGATAGGTTTGATCCTCATAGATAATGAAGTTATTGAATATGTTAATGGTTCAATATACAAACCATATCAAGAGCAATCTCAAGCATCATCAAGGTATATGAAAGGGGAAACAAGGGCTTAAAGAATCCTCATAGAATCAATCAAGGATTCCCTCATCCCTTATCTAGAAAAGTTGGAGAAATTGAAAGATATCTATGAAAAGTTGGTATATTTTTTTTCCGTAAGCACTGCCGGAGGAGTCATATCATTGAGAACCAAAATATACAAAATGAAAGTATCGAAGGAAGAAGGGGTAGCCTCATATCTTATGAGGGTATCTCAAATAAGCGATCAACTACAAGAGCTAGGGGAAATAATCTCTGATAAAGAAATGACCACCGTTATGCTCAATGCACTAACTTATGAATGGGGCAACCTTGTATCAAGTATCTATGGAAAGAAGGAACCCACTCCATTCATTGAAATTTGGTCATTATGAAAGATTGAAGAAACTAGGTTGAAGGTGAAAAGCAATGTTGGGTCAAATGAGAAAGTTCAAGCATATGTTGTCATGGTTGGACAAAGGGAAAGTTTGGAAAGTTTGATCCTTAGAAAAAAAAAAAAGATCGATATGTTAAAGATACAATGTTATGAGTGTAATGAATATGGGCACTTTAAAGGAATTTTCCTAAACTCAAGAAGGACAACAAAAAGAGAAAGTAAAGAAATGAATCCTGTGTTATCAAAGAAGTGGAAGAATCAAAAAATAAGAAATCAAAGAAGGAGGAAGTGAAAAATCTTTACTATGACTGAGATAATCTCCTTCACTTAGTTCTTTTTAGTTATAGAAGAGAATAGAAAGCATCATAAGTACGATGAGATGCATTATAACAAGATAGAGATGACATCATCATAGAATCATGGGAAGATAGTTGAAGTATAAAGTCTACATGGTTATAACAGACATCATGATAAAAATGACATCTCCATTGAAAGCATATAAGGACAACTGAAGTAGCAGCATATATGGTTGGAGGACAATCATCTAGCAATATATAAAATAAAGAAACCATCATACATCTTCATTATTAGGAAGGAGCATTTGTAGAATGAGGATCATCAAGATCCTACATTGGAATTTTCATTAGAAGGTTCACCTCTACTAAGAAGAAGCAAGTGCCTCGCAGATAGTCCATATTCCACTTTATCTGGGATCAACTGGTAAGGTATGATGACAAATATATGCAGCATGTTGAAGTACTTTCATCTTCAAGCAAGAAAATGAAGTTGCTAGAAGGAAGTCTAGATGACCAAAAGAAGGAAGAGGTATGTAAATATGTATATATATATATGGAAATAGATAGATAATGTCATGTCATCACATGGTTGTCAATAGTATGGGTTAAAATGCTCTATTACATGAGCATGATCAAAGAAGAAGGATCTTTTCCATTAGAATGATGCATGAAGGCATGTAGACAATATGCCTTGAACTCTTCTACATATTGATAAGATGAAATCAACATAATATGGACTCATAAGGAAGATGAGGTGGTTGAAAATCATGGTTCTTGTGTTGAAAGCACCATGTAAAGATAATCCTTAGGAAAGCAATATGTGAAGAAAGGAAGAAGAGTTCATGAAAGATGCAACTATAGTCATGTAAGATAAGATAACTGATCAACATCTGATAACTGGAAGAATTAGCTATGATGTCTCCATGGAGAAGGTATGAAGACCCTGATAAAGTCTGAAAAATAAGGAGACCCTTGATATTAAATGTCTTGGAGATGGATTCATACATGTGCAAGATGTTGATGTTGTAAAAAGTTGATGTCATGACGAAAGCACATCATAAAAAGGTAATTTTGATTTGATGTTCATTTTGATTTTTGAAAACATCTAGTTGTGTTGAAATAGGGCTACCAAAAGAGAGTCGTAGAAGTCACCTACAACTAGTATTCATGAGAATGGATGGAAGATCCTGAAAGAAAACATGACTTGAAAGAGGTAGTCGTATGAAGGATAGCCAAATGTGGACTAGAAGATCACTTTCCGATGAAGAGAAGGATGCCATGACTATTGGTTCAACATTATGGTTTGTTGAAGGAAAGTGAGGAAGAAAATGGTTGATGCTTTATGAAGAATATTTCAAAGTTGAATGCTCCATGATGAAGAATTTGAAGTTTATGACATTAGAAAGAGGAGCCCTACAAGCAGCTGATAGTACCATGATCTCCACCAAAGAGTAGATAGTTGTTGTTGGAAACAAGTCCCTAGTTGAGAGGGAGCTTGGGCAAGTCCCTAGTTAAGAGGGAGCTTGGGTATATTCCTTGTATAGGAATGATTAGATCCTCCTTGGTTAAGAGGGAGTGACACATGTGGTTCTATACTTCATGTTTCATGCACTAGACCAGGACTAATAGCCGTAAGTCTTAGTGAAGGCCATGAGGGAGAGAAGGACACATCATTCTTGTCTTTGTGTTATGAAGAAAGAATGGAGGATTGGGTAATCATCTGGTTTCCAATACTCTTTGGGGATGTGGTAGGGAATCCAATAGGTAAGAGTATTCGAAGAGGAAATTCCTTGAGGATGTGTTATTCCAAGATAGGAATGGTCCTAAAAGGACATACCTTGTGAACATCTTGATGGTGTATGTGACTTAAGAGACAATAATGATGGTGCCTATCTGTCATTATTTCACCAACATTATGCTCTGATCTTGTGGAGAGATAGAACTATTAGTCAAGGCCTTGATATGTGACAATGTTGGTTGGTATTATAAGATGCACTAGTATAAGATGATAAAATAGCGTATGAAATGGCTTACCAATCTGACTCTTCTTATGAGAATTCTTCAGTATGAGAATGTCTAAGTACCATGTAAGGTTTATGAATACCTCCCTAGTTAAGAGGGAGTCTTGAAATGTGTAACTAGTTTCACTCTTCGTAATGTATATTATAATCATGATTTTATAAATTTGATATTAAAGAGAAAATAAATTTATTATTGTTATTCTTGAAGCATGGATTTCATGCTCAAGATAAATTTATTTGTAGTTCAAGCACCCATTGAGTGCTTCTAGGTTTTTCATAGAATTATGAAGTCAAAAGAGTCATTGTCATACATGTAATACCCCTTTAGGCATCTTGTATAATGTAAAAGAAATTTATTTGAGTCATTAAAGATCTTCCAAGATGTTATCAACGAGATACAACAAATCAACCTACATGAAAGATCAAGTCTGCCTCATGGAGGCAATTTGTACCCCTAGAAAGCTTATATATAAGAAGGAAACCAACCTCATTTGAGCATAAGATGAGGAGAAGTAGAAGAATAAGAAGGACGAGAATTTGGAAAAAGGACGAAAATCAAGGATAAAAAAGAAGAAGAGCAAGATCGAAGTTTTGGACCTCTCTCTCTCTCTCTCTTGTGTTAGGGTTTATAAAGTTATTGGGCAAGTCAATATTGCAGAAGTTGTTGGGCAAGTCGAAATTGCAGAAGAATTTGTTAGGAGGTCAAAATTACAGAAGTTACTGGGCAAGTTGAAATTGCAAAAAGAGTTGCTGGGAAAGTCAAAACTGCAGAAGTTGCTGGAGGTCGAAGTTGTTGGAAAGTTGTTGGGGGTCAAATTTGTTGGAGAATTTGTTGGGGTCGAAGTTGTTGCTAGAAGGTCTACGATTGTTGTTGTAAGTTGTGTAAGGAAATCTCATTAAGAAGGAAGGTTGACTTGGTTTTGGAGGGGTCTTTGTCAAGGGTTTTAGTTCTTGGCATTTGTCATTTGAAGATGCTATAAGAAGAGAAGAATTCTTGTGGGTTTTCCTCTCAAGAGGTGAGGTTTTGGCCCTAAATAGTAGCCTACATTTTGTTTCCTCTTGTCTCTTTGATCTTCATTGTATGGTAATTGTTTGATGATAGAAAACACAATAACAATCAAGTTAAAGAAGAAGCTAATCAAGTTAAGTAAAAAGACATCACAAGCAATTATCAAAGTAAGAGAAATCGCCTAATCTAGTTGCCCTAGATTTCTCAACATGTTCATGGTATTAGTTAGATGAAAGGGATTTTTATAATTGGAAATTGGCTTTCCTTCCTATGCTAAAGCAAGCAAAAATAATTGAAGTTGAATTTGAATATACTTCTCATAATCATCCATTTTGAATGCTCAAATTTATTACATATATTTTTTGCAAAAGAAGGCCAAATGATGGAGGCCAACAAAGATTGAATGAAAAAGCTTGGAAATGGGTATTGGCTGAAAACATGCCCAATGACAACTTATTGATCAACTTTAAAACACTTTTTAGGTAAACGCTTTAGGTAATAGCCTAGAGATTCTTTTATTGAATTGGTCATATATGGTAAATGCATATTTATTTAGTTTTTATTGAAATTGGAAAGGAGAAGAGGTTATGAGACAAAGTTGAAGAATGGAGAAAATACAAGATTAATGTTGAAATTTTCTATTTATGAATAATAATGATGAAAATTTTAATCATGTATACAATGTTAGGTTAAATGAATGAAATAATAAATCTTAGTTGAAATGTTATTGTTTCCAAGAAAAATCAACATACTCTTTCTTTCAAGCATAAATAAAATATACATAATTTATGTGTCTCTCAACACTTTGGAGGACCCAAGTTATTCTACTACTTTCGGACAGGACTATGATGATATTTCTCATAAGTCTAACATCGAAATAAAATCTATAAACATTATTAAAAACTATACATGCTTGTTAGCTTATTCTATGAAACTTCTCATGAACATCTTCAATGAAAATTCTCTTGTTGATATGCACTTAATATTTTGTCCTTTAGTGTATGAATTGTGCCTTTTTCTTTTCTTTTCTTTTTTAACAAGATCAGATATTGTGATTTTTATTCCAAAAGGAAAATGGAGCAAGCTCCCATTACAGACAATTTTTAGGAGATTAACTCGCTTTTAGAGGAAGAAGAGGGAGCACAGTCCCGATTATCCCGAGCATTCAATCCAAAATTGCCCGAAGTTCCTACTACATTCTGTTTAGTCAATTTAGTGTTATCTAAATTGCTAGTATTTATTGTCAACTCGGGGCTCGTAAGCTGATGAAGCGAAGGTGTACTATATGTACTTAAGTAACCTCTTAGAGTTTTTCTTATCGTTGGGGGTGTTGTTGTGGTTAATTATGTTCCTAAAATGGAGTGATAATTTATAAACAAGTGAGTGATGGTGTGTGTGTAGAGTGAATCCTAAATGAGTGAAAGTGTGTGTTTAGTGATCTCTAACTACTTGCTTGAAAGGAAATGCTTGAAAGGAATAAGTGAATTGAAATGACTTGAAATAAATTTGAAAGCAAATGACCACTTCCAATGGCACTAGACACCGTTCAAGCTGCTGCTAATAAAAGAAAAGAAAGTCACTTTTAAAACCCAAAAATAAAGATTATCTCTCTCTAACTCGATGCTTCAAAGCACATGTACTGTGTAAAGCACGGATAGAAAGTAGCTTAAGTTGAATTAGAAAAGTGAGAAAAATCTGCTTGAAAGACTAATGATAATAGTTTGCTCTTTCTAATTCTCTACTTCAGCCATATGTACTATGCAAAGTATGATTAGAAAGTAGTGAAAGAATAGTCTAAGAAGCACTTAAAATCAAAACTCTACTTTAAAGACTAGTGGTAATATTTTGCTCTTTCTAACTCTCTACTTCAGCCATATGTACTATGCAAAGTATGGTTAGAAAGTAGTGAAAGAACAGTCTAAAAAGCACTCAAAACTAACTGCAAATTAGTGATATTCTGATCTTAAAAGATAACAGTTTATGATGAAGATCATTCATGTGTTAGCAGCTCTTTGAGAAATAAGATTAAAAAATCAGCTATAAAAACAAAGGCAGCACTTGAATTTGTCAACTTCAAATACCATTAGTTTGTAAAGCAAACACACACACATAAAAATAAATCCCGGGCTAAAAGAAACCTGCAAAGAAATAACACTGATCAGCTTGAAAGAAAGGAAAACAAGTAAATGAAACTATACATGCTTAAGGAAATGAATAAGAAAATAAAGAAATACAACACATAAAATACTTTACAGAGGCTGAGATGAGCAGGGGCCCTCTGTTCATTCAGCCACAAGAAAACTCAAAGATCTGGAAACTTCAAAACGGTGCTATGTCTATTCCTCCATTTGCAAAAAGTGTACAAAACAGAGTGCTAGGATAGCACTAAAAAAACAGAGTTCACAACGCTCTTAAATTTAACACAAGTTCAGAAATTACAACTAATAAAAGTCTGATGAGCGTACGCAGACGCAGCTATTTATAGAGGTTTCTAAGATAGCCTACTCGTACAGCTAATTAACTGAAAAACAACAAACAGTCATGCGTATTTATGGTCCCTTGACACATCATACGGCTGCGTGGATGAGTTTAATGGTTCTGTCGTCATGGGCAATGAATCCCATGTTGGATCATGTCCCCTGCCACCTGTAGAATGTGGACAAATCACCGTTTAAGATGACGTGACCAAGCAGCTCACAATCACCGTTAAACAGCCTTGAGTTGACCGTAACTTGACCAGCTTTGACCATGGATAAAGATGACGTGGATGGCTGGAAAAATGGGATAGGAACCTCGAGCACGTTGATACCTGAGTGCCCATGTGGCTCATCTAGCAAACCGACACGTGGAACATTGCGTTTAACAAAAAGGCTGCAGGATCTTCAGATAGCTGCAGGATCGTCAGATAGCTGCGGGATTCCTGTAAGTAAGTCAAAATCTAAACAAATAGTCATTCATTAGCAAAACTTGCTTGATCATGCTTAATGACACCTAATGTAATGATCTGGGTGGTTTTATGGTGAAAATGAGGCAAAAGTGAAGGAAAGATAAGGAAAAACTGAGGAAAATGGTAGACAAGTAGGTGTAGAATAGAGGCTCTACACATTCTGCTTATATTGTCTTACAAATTGATTAAGCAAAAATTTACATTTACAAAACATGTGTAAAACTTATGATAATTACCGAGAATGCTGCAATAGAATCACTTATGTGATCTTCTATAACTGATCGACTAATGGTTCTTGCTGAGACTTGATCCTATTGCCCTGGTAGTTTGAGTTCTTGCCAATTAGGTTTATGATGAGTCCCTTTAGATAGTTGATTATTTCCTCAAGGTGAGACAACTTGTTCTTGAGTGAATAAATTTTAGTATTCTGATCATTAAGTTGCTTTTTCATAAGAGAATTTTCTAACTTCAATTGTTGCCTTTCGCGGAGCTTATCTATCATATATTTGTTTGCTCTACACACTACGCACTTATCATTTTAGGAATCTCTATCGAGAGGATTCATTTCCATTGTTGCACAGAGGGATGGATTAACTCTTCTCTGATGTCTGGAGCTAACAAGGGATAGCTTCAACAGGTAGGAGGATGTGAGATCCACAGAGGATGCTCCCTATTGGAAGAACTTGAAAAATATGACAGAGGCTAAGAGATGAGGCAAAGAGCAACTAGAAGGCAGTGAGAACAACAGAATAATACAAAGGATGCTAGAAAGAGGGAAATCAGGCTAGCGAGAGAGGGAGTGAAAGGAAAGTTGAGGCACAATGGGAGACTGATGCGCAAGGGGACTCGCAGATGCAAGGAAGGAATCAGGACTGAAGGGGGAGAGGGAGCCATGACAGAGGATGAAGGAAGGAGTGTAAAAGAGGTAGATATATAGGAGAAGACAAAGATAGAATGAGGAGAGGATAAGGGCGATGAGGAGTCACGATAAAACTGAGGGAGCTCGTCAGACTTGGAAAACGAGCAAGAGAAAAAGAGAGGTACGAGAAGAATTTGAGAGAGATCTGATTTTAGGGGGGGATTATTAATATTTTTGGTCAATTTCCTATCCATATGTCGATGTGACAAGGACAGGAATGGTCTAAAGGAGATTTTATGGAATTATAATATGTGTAATATCATGTAGAATACGAGATTCACCAGGAGGTTGTGCCACTGTCGAGTTTCCCTGGGTGTCAACTGAGTTATTGTTTCCTCTTAGAATATGCTTGGAGGAAACTTGGCCCAAAGTTAATATATTTTGTCTCATTCTTGTTATGGTTTGGCACAGAGCAACATTTGTTGCGTTGTTTCTTTTAACCATAGTTTGAATGATTATAGTTGAGTCACCCATTACGACTGGATTCTGAATATTCCTTTTTTGCATATCATTGTGCCCAACAATAAACCATGTACCTTTGCCCTGTTGTTTATGTTTTTTCCAAGTCCCCATTCATAGGTGATAGGGTTAATTCCACCTGGTTCTAGGAGGATGCCACATGCTCCTGCTTTTCCCAGATTTTCATTTTAAGCACCATAAAAAAAAAGGCAGGGTTTGTTTAAAATTTTCATCCAAAGGATGAATTCTTCAATTTTTAGCCTTATTTTCCAATTCTGAAGTGTTGACTTTAAATTGGGGGTACTTGGCCAAATCGGCCTGCCAATTTCATATTTCATCCAACTTCTCTCCTCTTGTTGTAGTTGATTAGTGTCAATTGGTTTCATTAATTTTGAAGATAGGAATTCAGATGTAAGACCCCAAGTCTTAGAAACTACTTTGCCAATGATTGTGTTGAAGAATCTAGGGCAAAGTAGTGTAGTGTGTTCTTCGTTACTTGATAACAATTTGTGGAGTCCTTTTACTTGTATTGTTAGCTTATGCTTCTTCTTCTTATTATTATTGCATATGTGTGTACTTCATCAAACTTCTACGAAAACAAAATAACAAGAACACAAAGTTTGGCTCTTTGCCAGGGACAAAATCTCTCCACTCTTGAGAGGAAAACCCTTGGTAAGTTTCTCTTATTGAAGTTTCTTATTTGAATAACTGCCAAACCCTAGAACCTTGACTAGGATATCCTCCAAGCATCAGTTGGATCCTTCCTCTTTCTGCATTATAACTTCCAGCCATTGACCTCTGTCTTTCGACACTTTTCTCCTCAGCACTTCATCCTTTTTGGCAGCTTGTCTAAGTTTAGATTCTTTTCTTCTTAGGAGAAACCCTAGAATATCAAGGCTTATTTACTTTTCTATAGGGATAACCTTCTTCACTTTCTTTTGGATACCTTGTAGATCTAGATACACATCTGAATGAGGTTGTTCATGCTGTTGCCTTCAACTACTATCAAATCCACAAAGGTTTTCTTGTTGCACGTGTGGACAGGAACCCTACAAATAGTCCTCTTATCATCGTTGACTTTTCTTCCTTATTTGTTGGAGAGAGAGGCCTTGTAGGCCTAGTTTTCACCCAAATCAGTGAGATATGATGACTTGTACTTTTCTATTGCTATAATCGCAAGCAGACCCTTTCCCTTTCGCACGTGTGGCTGTAGGTTTACCCCATATACAATCCTTAATCTTCGGCTTCTTTTTTCCTTTCCTTCGCTGCCCTAGACAGCTTCTTTTCATCATTTTTTGACCTCTTTTTCCCGCCTTATACCCTCGCTGATTTCAAAGCGAATGTGTTGTCCTTTTTAGGAGTGGACAACCTCCATAAATAGAGGTATGCCCCTCCTCTTTAAGTTGACTTGACAAATTCGCTATAATTCATCTTTTCTTCATTATTTTGCTACCTGGAGACTTCGTTGATGCTAGGAGAGGATTTGGCTATGCTTGGAGGTGTTCCCATGACCTTGTATGTTAACATATATGATGTAACATGCCCTCAAAGGGTCTCATCATAATTAGAATTTGACTTTGACTTTCTAGAAGCACTTTAAAATGTGCTTGACCTATTTTCAAAGAGTAAGAAACTCATTGATAAATAATTTCTCTTTTCTTGAATAAATAAAAATATCAAAATTACATTTATGAACATTGAACCTAGTTACATTTCCTCCAACACTCCCTCTTAATTAGGGAGGTATGAATACAACATTACAAGGTGTTTATCAATTTTCAATCTTGAAGAATTCACATAAGAGAAACAGGATTAGCAATCCATCTGTTATAGCATCATATCTATCAGCATTGTCATAGTGCAAGGCCTTGACTAACAGCTCCATCTCTTTACGAGACCATGAGCTACAATGATGGTGAGACCAATGATTTATAGACACCTTCATCATTGTCTCTTAAGGTACATACCCACTCGGGTGTTCTCTGAGTATGACCTAGGAATATTCTTATCTTGGGTTCCCATCCCTCAAAGAATATCGTTCCTCTTGCCTACTCTTGTCTTGGATGCCCTACACATCCTCAAAGAGTATCAGATGCCAAATGATTACCTAATCCTCCCATTCTTTCTTCGAAGTGAAGACAAGAATGTGGTGTCTATATTGTGTCTACAGTTCCATTCATGGCCATCATCTAGACTTATGGTTGTTAGTCCTGGTCTAGTGCATGACCCATGAAATGGAAAACACAATTTTCACTCCTTTGTAATCAGGGGTGATTCAAAACTCCCATTTGATCAGAGACCTGTCAGATCTCCCTCTTAACTGGGGACTCTTTCCTTCATCAACAACTTCTTCTTTATGGGTCCTCCAGTTGCTTGATCTCCTTCCTTTCTTGATGTCATGAAGTCTTTGATCGAACTTCTTCTATGTAGGGCCCATCTATGGATCAATTTCCTTCTGGGATTGCCATGTCTTGCTTCCTTTGTGGAAAGTAGCTTCCTTGTCATTCATCAGGTTTTCTTGTCACCTTGGCTACTCTTTTGTCATCTTGTCCATGCTTCAAGATATTCTTCTCATGCATTCTTTGTTGTACTTGTTTGTTTACACGTTCTGACCTAGTAGCCCATCATGACTTCATCCTGATATTGCTTCAACATTTCTTTTCCTTTTGTTGGATGGCTTCTTCATAGAGTAAAATCAGTTATATGCACCTTTATATCTCCAAGGCATTCATAAGTGTCAAGGGTCTTTTCTTTCTTTATCAGAGTTGTCCTACCTTTCTTCGGGAGGCATCTTCAAGGCCCTTTTTCAGATAGTGATTCTCAGTGATCATAGTGTTCTTCACATGCTTGATCTCTTTCTTCATTTTCTTCTCCTCAGATAGATAGGTCAACCATCTAATGCTTCTTGTGAGAGCATTCCTTCATTGCTTTCTTTCTGGACTTGTCAGCATTTCTTCTTGCTTCTTAGTCAGTAATCTTATTCCTTATGTGATCATATTCTTTTATTGACCTTCATCGCATTGTAGTGCATGCCTTCGATCATGTCCTTGGTGAAAGAGATTCTTTCATGCTTGATAATGTTATAGAACTATACCCATGAGTCAATAATATACAAATTATAACATGACTTAAAATTTGATGTATACATACCTCATCTTGATTCTCCTTTGATCATCCTTTGGTGTGACCCTTCTTGCTTCATCTTAGCTTGCCTTCATATCATTTTTTTTCTTGAAACCCATGAATGGGATTCCCAATGAGACATCTGTTTGGTCCATGAACCTTCTTTTGAAGATTCCATCATAGGATCTTAAATATCCTTGCCTTGCAAATGTTTCCTTTCTTTTGATGATGTAGGTCTTCTAAGATTCTTATTATGGTCAATTTTTTATTTCATCATGGATGAGGTCTATACTAGGTATGCTTCTTCTACACAAATATCTTAAGCCATATCTGCCATGCTCCTATATTCTAGAAGATATTTCTAGTTATGCATTTTTGTTCTTATCATAAATGCTACATCTACATGAGTATCTATAACTCTATGTACATCATGTTGCTAGATTCTAGAGGATGCTTCTAGCCATGCAATTTTAATTTATTCCTATATGCTCCTATCCTACTCAAAACTTTGAAAGAATTCTAGAAGTAAAGAGTTTTACCTAGTCATAGTAGAGATCTGGAAGATCTTCCTTCTTTTTCTTCTTTCATTTCTTGAGTTATGTGAGCTTCTTCCTTCTTCCTTTTTTTGTTGTTGTCCTTCTTAAGCTTAGGACAATTCCTTTTGTAATGTCCATATTCTTGGCATCCAAAGCATTGGATCTTGGACATGACTTTGTTGTTTGTTCTTCGTGGACAAAACTTGCCAAATTTACCCTTTCTTTTAGCCATGGTAGCAAATGCTTGCTCCTTTGATCCCACATCTTCTTTTGCCTTAAGTTTGGTTCCTTTTGTTCTGCATAGAGACCACATTTCACTGAGACTAGTTTCTTCTTTCTTGTCATATATGCTAGATGTGAAGTTTCCCCACTCCTCAGGTAGAGCATTGAGTACTACAGTTGTCATCTCTCTATCAAACATGACTTCCCCAAGCTCTTAAAGTTCATCTCTCATTTCAGAGATTTTTCATGAAGTAGGGAGCTATTCCTTCCTTTGTTATCTTCATCTTGTATAATTCATTTCTCAGAGATATAACTTATTCGATTGTGAATACCGAGAATAGCTCTACTAGCTTATCATAAATTTCTTTTGATGTCTCAAACTTGGAGACATAAGGAATGAGAGAGTCTTTGATTGATTCTATTAGAATCCTTTGAGCTCTTGTCTCATCCTTATTGTACTTGGCTAAGGCTTGAGTCTATTCCTTAGTAGGGATAATGATATTCCCTTTGACATGTTCTAGGAGTTCGTCCTCCTAGAGTAGTAGATCATTCCTCTTCTTCCATGCAATAAAGTTATTGGTGCCTACCAATTTATTTCTTTCCTTGCAAAAATACATTGATGTATATTCAGAAGGGGACATGTACTTACTTGATAGATTTTGAGATGTAATGGATTTGCTTCCTCCTTGAAGGCTTGATGGCTTGTCTTCCTTGGATATGGATGTCCTTCAAGTTGCCTTCTCCAAGTGGACTTGCTTAATTATGGGATTTGCTTGAAGACTTGTAGCTTGATGTAGGTCCTGCTTCAATCTGCTCTTCTTTGTAGGTGCCTTTATGTAAGGATCTTCTTCTAGCTTTGTAGACCTACTTGATGAATGATGGACTGTAGAACCTTCTTATTCTTGAAGTGATTGAGATTTCTAGGCTTGATGCTTCAACTTTGTAGATGCTTTCCCTTGATGAGTGTTCTTGAGTTTCCCTTTCCTTGACGTGTCACCTTAGCTCTGAAACCATGTTGAAGAATCTAGGGAAAACTAGTGTAGTGTGATTTTGCGTTACTTGATAACAATTTGTGGAGTCTTTTTACTTTTATTGTTAGCTTATGCTTCTTATTCTTCTTATTAGTGCATATGTGTGTACTTCATCAAACTGCTACCAAAACAAAATAACAAGAACACAAAGTTTGGCTCTCTACCAGGGAAAAAACCTCTCCACTCTTGAGAGGAAATCCCTTGGTAAGTTTTCTCATATTGAAGCTTCTTATTTGAACAACCGCCAAACCCTAGACCCTTGACTAAGATATTCTCCAAGCATTAGTCAAATCCTTCCTCTTTATGCATTATAAATTCTGGCACATTGACCTCTATCTTTCGACACTTTTCTACTCAGCACTTCATCCTTTTCTGCGGCTTGTCTAAGTTTAGATTATTTTCTTCTTAGTAGAAACCCTAGAATATTAGGGCTTCTTTACTTCGCTATAGGGAGAACCTTCTTCACTTTCTTTTGGATACCTTGTAGACCTAGATACACATCTGAATGAGGATTTTCATGCTACTGCCTTCAATTGATGTCAAATTCGCAAAGGTTTTCTTGCTGCACATGTGGACAAGAACCTTAAAAATAGTCCTCTTATCCTCGCTAACTTTTCTTCATTCTTTGCTAGGGAGAGAGGCCTTGTAGGTCTAGTTTTCACCCAAAACAATGAGATATGATGACCTATACTTTTTTGTTGCTATAGCTGTAGGCATACCCTTTCCCTTTCGCACGTGTGGTTGTAGGTTTACCCCATAGACAACCCTTAATATTCGACTTATTTTCTCCTTTCCTTCGCTGCCCTAGAGGGCTTCTTTTCATCTTTCGTTGACCTATTTTTCCTGTCTTATACCCTTGTTGATTTAAGAGAGAATGCATTGTCCTTTTGAGGGGTGGACAACCTCTATAAATAGAGGTTTTTCCCTCCTCTTCAAGCTAGCTTGATGGTTTAGCTATAATTCATCTTTTCTTCATTATTTTGCTGCTTGGAGAGTTCATTGATGCTAGGATAGGATTTGACTATGCTTGGAGGTGTTCCCATGACCTTGTATGCTGACATATATGATGCAACATGCCCTCAAAGGGTCTCATCATAACCATATTTTGACTTTGACTTTCTAGAAGCACTTTAAAATGTGCTTGACCCATTTTCAATGAGCGAGAAACTCATTGATAAATAATTTCTCTTTTCTTGAATAAATACAAATATCAAAATTACATTTATGAAGATCGAACCTAGTTACATTTCCTTCAACATACTGGAGGGCGTTCATTGAAGTTTGTTGGTTTCTTGCTAACCAAAGCTGCTAGCAAAGGAAGGAAGGGAGACTTGTCCAATACCTTTTGATGGAGTGCTTTTTTTTAAGAGAGTAAGGATATTCCCTTTTCCAAGCTTTAAAGAAGTCATTAAATGGCCAAGATAGATTCAGATCGATCTTCAGGGGACTTACTAGGAGGTCCCAACATTCTTTTGCAAAGGGACAATTGAGAAAGAGGTGTTGAATGCTTTCTTCAGCCATTAAGCATAAAGGGCAATGAGGGCTCTGAAAATCCTTTTTTTTAGGTTATATGCAGTTAGGACTTTGCCTTTTAGAAGATTCCAAATGAATATTTTTACCTTTGTAAAGCTTTCAGTCTTCCACACTGTTCTCCAAGGTGCCCAACCCTGTTTATCTTGTTGTACTTGAATAGTTAAACATCCTGATTTCACTGTGTACTGTCCTCCATTAGGATCCCATATAAATGAATCTTGAATAATTGGAGCAGCTCTCTTAAGAAGGATGATTAAAGAGTCCCATTTTTTTTTTGAGATTTCGAGGGAGGATGGGGATCTTCCAATCTTCCCAATTACTGTTTTTCCAAAGAGAGATTGGTTCCAGTTTGCTTATTCCCTTTGAGCTCATCCATCTTCTTAAATTTTGGAAATTTGAATGAGTGGCCAGGGGAGGGTTCCCCATTATTCTATCTTCCCATAAGTTAGTAACTTTGTCAATCCCAGTGAGTTTAGATGTGTGCTCCTTGATGAGAGGGAGGACTTTTTTTACTAGTTTCCAAACTTGAGAGCATGGCCTGATCGGGGTTCCTTCTACTAGAAGGAGAGATCAAGCATGATTCATATACTTAGATTCCAAGTCTTGCTTCCACCAACAGTCCTTCCCTGTGATAAGCCTCCATGCTATTTTTTCCCCTAGAGCCAAATTCAAATGAGCAAGGAGTCTTATGGATAGACCTCCTTTTTCATTTGGTAAGGTTACTTGATCCCAATTACTAAGTTGATTTTTATTATTATTCAGATTTCCCTCCTTGCCATAGAAATCCCCTTATTATTAACTCTATTTGCTTGTGTATACTAGCTAGTGCTAAAATTGCTACAAATTGATAGATTGGGAGGGTTGTGAGCATTGAATTAATTAAGATCGCTCTACCTACTAAATTGAACCAATTCACCCCCCAATTGTGTATCTTCTTCTTCTTCTTCTTCTTTTCAATGTGGTTGTTCCACAGTTTTGTCTTCAGGATTTCTTTAGATATAGGGAAGCCTAGATAGAGGAAATTACTCCATCTTTCTTGAAAGGGAATGTCCAAAATCTGATATATTCTTTGAAGAGTGCGAGGAGGCGCATCCCAACCATAGATTCTACATTTTTTGTTTTTTAGGAGTCCTCCTGAAACCTCCATGAAATTATTCAACACTTTTTTTATCCTTCAGGCTACTATGAAAGAAGCCCCTCCCATCATTAGTGTATCATCTACAAATAATGAGTGATTGATGCTTTTGACTCTAGAGGTTATAGAGAGGCCTGTTAATGTGCGTTCTCTTCTGCTATTTTCAAGAGTTCTGCTCAACGAGTATGTCATTATTATCTAAAGAAAAGAAGATAAGGGAAATAATTGTCTCAATCCTTGGGAGCTTTGGAAGAACTCACTTGGCCTTTCATTGATTAGAGGGGCGATCCATGGTCCTACTATGCAAGTTCTGATTACTTCTATTATCTCACTTAAGAATCCAAATTTCTTGAGGAATGTTGATAGGAAGGATAGATTAACTCTATCAAATGTGTTTTCCATATCTAATTTTATAATTATGATCCCCCCTTTCCTTGATACACTTGAGTGAAATGCTTCTTAGACTATCATAATATTGTTTGGGATCTGTCTATTAGACACAAACCCTCCTTGATTTTCTGAGATTAGATCAGGGAGGAGGGGCTTTATTCTATTAGCTAGGATTTTTATGTTCATTTTATAAGAGAAATTACACAAGGAGATTGGTCGGAATCGACTGAAAGTGGAGGGCTTTTCCTCTTTTGGGACAAGAGAAAGGTAAGAAGACTTGGGGAAACCTCCTAACTTTTTTTTGCTAAAACATTTCTTATCATTCTTATAAAATCTTTTTTGATGATGTGCCAATTGAAATGTTAGAATGCAATGGAAAACCCATCGGGGCTAGGTACTTTGTTTGTATGAAGGTCCCACACTGCTGATTGGATCTCATTCTCATCGACTTCTTTAGTGAGTTCAAGATTGTTTTATTCACTTACTTTATTGGGAATATGTTGGATGAAGGTCCCATAGTCTAAATTTTCTAATTATGTTGTTAGAAGCTTTTTGAAATGGTTGTGAGCTTCCTCTTTCAATGCTTCTTGACCTCTAATTTATTTGTCTTCTTCTACCTCTATACTATCAATCTAATTTATGATTCTACGCATATTTATTAAATTGTGAAATAAGGTTGTGTTTTTATCTCCCGCCTTCAGCCAGAGGTTGCAAGATTTTAATCTCCATTCCTCTTCCTCTACTCTGTTCTCTCTGTATATTTCCCAATAAAGTTTCTTTTCCTGAAATTGAATTTCTTTTGTTTCTTCCATGTGTTCTTTTGTTTCTTGAACTGTTTCCATTTTTTTAATAATTCTGCCTTCCTTTTCTGAGTTTCTTTATGATTATTCTTGGCCCATATTTTCATTTCCTTCCTCAAGGTTTTTAATTTGGTTTCCCAAACAAAATTTGGAGAACCTGTAATCTTTTGGGACCATACCTCTGTTGTTATTTTTTTAAATTCCTCATTTCTATTCCACGAAGGGAAATATCGAAATGGTATAGGTCCCAGATTCCCCATAGTCCCTAGGGAGATTACCACTGGTTTGTGGTCCGATGCTGAAGTGTGGACTATTCTAGAAACGAATGAGTTGTAGTTTGTGATTATGTATCATGGATTAGAATATGGCCTAGCCTTTCTTTTATATTGCTTTTGCAAATTCTTTTATTGCTCCATGTATATTTTCCGTTATTGGGAGGAATATCCACTAGGTTGTAAGATTCCATAATGTTTTCAATGGAGTCCCTTGATGGATCAACATGAAAGGAACCTCCAAACTTCTCATCCACATTCAAGAGTAAGTTGAGGTCTCCTCCAACTATGATGCTTCTATTTTGTACCTAGGATAAGATATCTTTGAGAGAATTCCAGCATATTTCTTTCTCTCTATAGTGATTTGGCGCGTAGATATTAATCATACAATATTGCTCATCAGTGATTTTGTTTCTTAGGTCAGTTTTAATCCAGTGTTGATCTTTTAGTTGATGTAATAATTCCCATTTTCCTTTTCTCCACAAATTGCAGATAACTTCCGAGGCCCATGATGCTTGGAGATCTGAGCCTTCATATTTCCTTATTTTTGGATCATTTTCCCATATTCTTGTTCATTTATTTTGGTCTCTTGTATCATGAGGATGTTTTGATTTTACATTGCTAATAAATCTTTGATTGCATTGAATTTCAATGGGTTTCCCATTCCTCGACAGTTCCAAGACACCAAATTCATTATTTATTTTGGTTGGAGATAGAGGGTCCTTTCCCTCTAGAAGGATGGGGGGTTTTCTCCTTATTTCCTATGTTATTTTTTAGGAAGGAATCCATAGGTTGTCGAGTACCCATAGCCATCTCCTTTGATGCAGCTTCATCTGTTAGTTCTCTGTTTGGATTTCTTCCTTTTTCTTTTTCTTTTTTTATATGGTCAAGAGAGGATAATGATTGGTTCCTCATTAGGATTCGATCAAAAGAGGGAGGGAGGGGGCTAAGGGGGAGATTGGGGGAGGAGGGGATGGGAAAGGGAGGAAAAGGGAGATGTGGGGAGGAGGGAGGAGGAGAGGAGGGAATGGCAGGCTCTTCGAGAGGACCAAAAGGATTAGAGACCAAAAGGTTGGAGGAAGGGAGGGGAGGGATGGAAGGAGGCAAAGGAGAAGAGGGGGTAGGGAGGGGATCTGAGAGAATAGGGGTTGAATGAGAGGGATCTTGAGGACTCAAGAGGGCTAGGAAGGTTTTTTACTTGTTGTTTTTTTTTCATTTTTACTTATTCCCATTTTGGATCTTGAGCTTCTACTTCTTCGTTTTCTTGTTTTTTCGGACATCTATTAGAAAAATCACCATATTCATGACATACTTTACACTTGAATGAGATTTTTTCATAGTCCAGCTGTTGAATGTGCATCCAACTGTCGACTTTGATCTTCACTGCTTCGGGAGGCCTTTTCGTAAGTCTACTTCAACACATATCCTTGCACACGCGTGCATATTCTCCTTTGGCTCGCTTCTGTCGATGTATTTTCCCACTACATTTCCTATTGCTTTGATCGATTCATCTCCCCAACAATGGTGGGGGAGGTGAGGGAGACACACCCAAACTGGCACAACATTTGGCACATCAAACTCTGGATCGAAATCTGGAGTCCACCTGTTTAAATATAGGCCCCTAGTGTCCATGAAATATGGGTCATTTATGAATATCAAGTCTTTGTCTTCTTTTGTTTCAAAATGGAATGTGTAGTAGCCTCTTCCACAGAACCTAATCGAGATTTTTCCACTGATTGAAGAGGACTAGTTCCGTTCAACCCACTTCTGCAGTGATTGAGGAGAAGGTCAAAGTCCTGTAAATTGTCCCACCAATCTGTGTTTAGAGAGTGAGATCGTTGCATGACGAGGAAGGGAGGGATGAAGAATGATTTAAGGGATATCTTATAGTTTTTAAAAAACTGGGAAACAAAAGGTCTGGATCTAGGAGGGCCAAGAGATGTTAACAGAGAAACGAAGGCAACAACATTTTCTTCAGGGAGTTGAGCCATTTGAGATGAGGCAGGAGGGAGGTCATCATCTAGAGGAGGCTCCAGAGGGACCATAACAGCGACAGGAGGCCAAGGTCGAGGCAGCCAGGAGCAGGGGAATACGGGGTCCTTCTTGCAGTGAGAAGGCTTCCTTTGATGTTTTTACAATGGTTTCATTAAGTTTCCATAATAAATGCAAAAAAAGTTATGTTTAAAGAAGGCCCTCTTTATTCCTTCATTTTTTGCATCATTGGGAGACAATACAGTTTTTTTAGGTTTGCCCTAAATCCCCCAATTTAATTTTAATTATCAGCCCAATGATTGTGCGAACTTATGAGGTGTTATATATTATGCATGCAACTACAAAGGTCAAATATGAACTACTAATTATAATTGAATCTACAATAAATGTGGAGAAGAGTGATGAAGGTCTAAGGTCATTGACTCTTCGCTAAGAGATCAATTAAATGAGAAGGTCTTTATAAACTAATGTCCTCATGTTGCTGCTATACTATTCAATCATTGCAACATTAAATATCAAATGCTAGATTCATAAGATCAATATCAAGGTACAAAACACTATAAAAGGAATTGAAGAAAAATATATCAAATGAATTTATTTTACAAAGAGATATAGGAAATTAAAGCAATGTTGGAAAATAAAATGAAACAAATTGGTAATTTGTTTTCTATGGAGGTCTCTCTATTTACAAAACAAATAAAGACAAGAAAGGAAATGATCACATGAGTTCCTAGTCCTTTCCTTGAGTGGGTCTTACTAAAACAATTCTTGGAAACCTTGGAGGCACTCAACACTCATCAATTCAACAAAATTGTTTCCTTTATTCATTAAATATCATAGACTATGAGGGTAGAAATTTGCCCCTTCACTACAGTTTGGATTCTCTTGAACAATAACAAGGAAAATGAATCACTATACTAATTTCAAACTACTAGCTTACTCTATTAGTTATCCTTCTCTCTATGCTTGAAAAGAGTCTTATCTAGCCCACCTAATCAATCCCTTGATTGGTGGGGGTTGTCCCTTTATCTCCTAATTTTCAACATGCGGCCTCAAGAAAATGTTTCCCCCTTAATTCAATTCGAACCATTAAGATCATAAGGAGATGGAGTTGTTTAGGCTCGTTACTAGTGCCTCGAAATGTTGATAGGCATGTAAGTGGGACAAGATCCATTGAATCTCTCAACCACAAGGTGGTCTATAGTAATCAATAAGGAAAATTAATTGAAATCCGGAACAAATTCCTTCATCAAGACTATGTTGGTTTCTTACTTGCAAGTCATACTAACCCAAACTTCACTCAAGTCATACAATAACCATAAAAAAATCAATCAAGATCAATCGTGTTTCACATTAACTTGAATTAAGCAGATTATAATTGATTAGATAAGCGACAATCGTACTATCTAAATTAGTCATCAAAAGCACTAATGTTTTCTAGGAAGTTCTTAGCTTAGGAGGCAAAAATGTATCACATCAAGATAAGCCATGAAATAGACAAAGGCCCATTGTTTGTGACATCCACTTGGTATTTGGAATAGATATAAACCATGGACACTGCCACTAGTTTTCTTTAGATAACATGGTGCATCATTTCTTTTGTGAAAAGAAAATTGAGGCATTATTAATGAAACATATAAACCCATTCATTGCAATATTCTTGCGGGAACATCATCTTATGGAAGGTGGTCGTTGTTTCATTTCCCCTCAAATGCCTATGTTTTGGTGCATTCGTGTGCTTTTGTATGAAGCACACTAGGGAAGCTGTAACTTTTTGGTGCAATTAAGTGTGTTTTACCCAAAAAAATTACCACCAGCTCCGCTAAAACCTCCATTAAAATTAACTATAAATGTTGAAATTTGAATATTATATCTACAAAATTATTCAATGAAACATGATTCTTCATTGCATGGGGTTACATCAACAATTATCTCATGAAGAGCACATCATGTCAGTAGTAAGAATTAAACCTAGACAAGGAGGATTTCCATTGGTTCTCCTAACCCCTTGAACTATTCCCAATTGACATACATACACATTGTTGATGTGGCCAAATGTTTCATTGGCATTTCACAATGAGCTATGCACACAAGTGTGTGTCTATCATGCACATCAATTCCACATGTGTGGGGAAAGTATTTTCCATTGTGTTGTAACAATATCTTGTAGCTTATTCAAATTTAAAATATTATTCAAAAAAATAAATTTTATGGAAGTATTACCTAAAACTTAAACCAAGTTTAATAAACTCTATTGAAATGATAAATATCGATAAAGTTTTAATATGTGTCGAGTGGTCAAATTCATATCAACGAGGAAAAGGTCACATCGACACCTCCCTGACTATCTTAACTTTAACAGAAGGGGGGCAGGTGCGGGGAGGGTTTCTAATTTTTTTTCCTGGGTAGTTTACCATCGCGAAACATGTCTACTAATGAAGTTAACCCCCCCTCCCCATTGAGAACCCCCTTGATATCGCTCTAGTGATGTGACCATGAGGTCCAGGCAACATCATTGTATAGACAAATAAAGTGGGGACACATGTCCTCAGACGATTATATAGCTTCATAAAGGGGAAAAAAAGTTTCTTGTCTTATTCCTACGGTATCGAGGTGTATATTAGCAACCCCTTAGCATTTCCTTCATGCACTTCAATATTCATATTACATCCTCTAACCTCCACACTGAGCATCTACAACTCCAGGTAATCTATTCGATATTCAATTGATAGTCATCTATTCAAAATACAAATTAAAGTTGCAAAACCCTTGACAATAGAAGCTTCCTATCTAGTTAATTTTGATGACTTGCCATTGATAAACAAGGAGGTTGATTCCCATGAAACTCATCCTGAATTTGATTTGTATGAGTTAAGAGAATGGGTGCTTCAACGCTTCCAATACCTTCATGACATTCCTTTGGTTTGGGAGTCCTACTTGGCACAATTCATTATTCCTCAAACTCTCTCATATCTTGAATTCATCTCATGGTGCTCATAATGATTTCTACCAAGTAAGCAGGTAACTGTATCAAAAAATGGAGTGGTTTTATTTTATATTAGTTTTGCAACTATTTTAGAAATGTTGAAAATTGTAATTCCTGACCAAACAAAACCTCTAAATGAAGATCCTTCGAGTCAGTCCTATAATGAGTTAAGTCCCGAAGAAAACACCATTATCCTTGAATCTTTTTGCCTCTAAATTCCCATTTACCTCAATGTAATCCTCCTTATTCATCCAGTACTTTTCCTAAGATGTCTAGGAAAATTATTTCTATGATTTGTTGTTTCCTAAGATATTGATGATGATTAGCCAATAGATGAGCACATTTTAGGGTTTCTAACATCTCTATCACCAACCAATAAGTATTTTGTTAGGTTTCATTTTGGTCAATTTTTAGCTGATGTCATAAATGAACAATTAGCCCATTATAGTACTACCAAATCATTCAGATATTAGTCAATCTTGTTTTACATTTTTGTTTACTTTCAAGTGGGTAGATTTTGCAATTTACAATTGCAAACTTGGGATCCAAGTGGGAATTCCCTCTCTATAATACATTAGACACTAGTGGTGAGAAATCATTCTCTATAGTTTACTTTTTCTAATTTTGTTAATAAGTTTTAATAGTTACTTTCAGTTCATTATATGATTCGTCTCCTTCAACGATATTGCCTATAAAAAAATAAAAAAAAAATGTTATAACTTAGTGAGGGGACGAGAGTTGGAGATTGGCATCTTTATAGGGGGTTTATAGAAATCGGAGTTTATGGTTGTGAACTACCTCCATAGAGGCTTGCCTCTTTCCTACCAATGATAATGTTTTATTAGAGTTCATAAGGTAGAGTCTCAATGTTGACCAAATTCATTTTATATTAAAAAACAACTTGCCATGTTTGAACTTGAGGTATGAATGGGGACATTTTTGGTTAATAATAGAGCAACTAATCAAGAAGTTGAGGCAATGTGAAGGAAAGAAAGCTCTCACAAGGAGAGATTTGCCATTATGAACCACACAATATTATATCAAACAGAAGATTGGTGCATGTTTTAGCCCCTTATAAGCATGTGCCAAGACTTGAAATTTAGTAGTTTACTAAGAGAGAAGTTTGAGAGCATGATCCAGTATCTATTATTCAAATAAGTAGTGAAATTCACAACTAGTTATCATTGAACCTCTACAACAAAAAGAGAAAGAGCTTCAAATAATATTTTTTGAAATAGAGCAGTCAACATCAACTTCAGAGTCGGAAGATGCAAAGCATAGAGTACATAAAAGACAAAGGTAAGGAGAAATAGAGGTTTCAATGTATGAGGTAAATATTGAAGATATTACATAAAGCAAGTTTGTTTCAATCTGTAACTTATATCATCAACTTCTCTTGCACAAGAAACATGATCTTAGTGTGTTTCACCTACCACAACTAGTAAGCAGGATAATATTTTCTCTCAATTTATGGAAATAAAGAATAAGAATCTGAAATTAAAACAAGATTCCTATATTGAACTATGGAAGCAGGGCTCATGATCATCACAAATAAGACTACTCTCAGCGCTAGATTATGAAAAAAGATAATTAAAGATGACAATATTTTAACCTAAGTCTCGGGTTATTAAAACTGTAGAAGACTACAAAGCAACAAAGTTTATTGTCGATTTGAAACAGATTCATTTGGTTAATCAGATGGGTCTACATAGGAAGATAGGGGGGATGTTATGTAGAAGCTTAACTAATATAACCACTAATACTTCAAACCTAGAAAACATGTTGACCAAAGTGACTAATAAGTTGAAACAAGAGAGAATTTTAACCAAAACTAAGCCTGTGAGAATAGAGAATTTGGAGCAATGCATAATCAAACAGGGTGCAAACCCAAATAGTTCATCTTCAATGCAAGACTCGATCAAATCAAGAGATACATGCATTCAGGTGCTTAGGAGAAAACTTAAAATGCTAGCTCTGTAGCATGCCTAAACACCAGAGCTAGAAGCAGTCCAAAAAGAAAAGGAGCAGTTGTTATCCTTGATTATTGAGCAAAATAAACATATTGAAAAACAAGAACAACAAATTGGAAGTATGATAAAGGATAAGAATGAGAATGTCTATGCAACAATCATATATGAAGCAACAACTATAGAGGTGGATCCCTCGGAAAAGTTGGCAGAGACTATGTCAACTCTAAGCATTAAAGATCAAGAAAGTGAAAACCCCAAAAAAATGTTTATAGTAAAGAACTATGAGATAGGGGAGCTCAAAGATGAATTGGAAGATAAAAATGCAATTATCAATAAAGACCATGAAATCAAGCCTAGGATGCAAAGAAAATTAGATTGTTCAAAAATCAATTAATTGGTACACAATCTCTAATTGAAGTGAGAAATTTACTTTGGGATGAAATAATCACTAATGTTCCTAAACCACGGGAATCAATTGTTGCTATTGGAGAAGAAGCAATGTTATTGTAGAATAGAGAGTTGTCTATCAAACAAGTTCAAGCACAATTTGGAGACAAACCACAAGTTGTTGCTAAATTGTTAAAATATTTGAATTCTAGAAGTAGAGAACAACTTAGAACAGCGGGTGTGCGAGACAGGACTACTATGGGTATGGAGGCAGACAAAACTACAAAAAATAATTTTATGCAACAAGTACATGATAACCTAGATTGGCCAAAAAGGAGGTTGATTGTTTTAATGAAAAATTTCATATTTTGGAAGCAATGGGAATGTCATCTTGTTCGGATAAGAAAGGAAAATTATCGCCTCTAGACGTTTACAAGAATCTTTTACTTGAGGTTAGAGCAGATGAAAGTAATTTTTCAAATATCACTATAAAATTAAATGAACAGGTGCTAGTGGATAAACTAATGAATGATTTTTACATTCATTGTCGAGTTCAGATGTTGTTTCCCATTACACTAGCGTATCAAAAATATATTGAGTTAGATGTTGCCTATAAGAAGATGTTATTGTATAGTTATATAGTTAGGCCTAACTAAGACTGGTTGGTCAGTTTAGCTCCATGAGTTTCTCAAATTTTGCAACATAATTCAGCCAAAAGAGGATGTATGGCAACTTATTATTGGATTGTTAAAGACATTTTCTATTTTAAAATAGTTAGATCCTATAAAATAGTTTTTGTAACAATAAAGTTGTTATTTATATTTCGTATAAAGACTCATGAAAAGGGGTTCACTATTGGAGAGAAAATAATGTATTTTATATTCAAGGATAATACTTTTTTTTTCTTTTCTTTTTTCAAATGAACAATTTTGAAGTTATATGAAATATTTGAGAGGCGCCTAAGTTGAGGATTAATTTCCCTTACGTTACCTCACAAAGTTATATTTCACACTAAGATCTATGATATAATAAGATTGTTTGTATCATACCTCTCAAAAAGATAAATTGTGGCCTTTATTTCATGTGACTAAATTATGTTATATTGATAAACCATTACAATATTATTCTGTGCATTTTTTGCTATATCAGATAACCGAGATATTTAGGTGAATATTAAAGGATTCCATTATATTTCTCTTTATTCTTCTTTCATCACTTTAAGCCCACTTAGTATCTGTCATAGTTGGGAACAAGAAATTTCGTTAAACACTTAAAGGATGTCGTCTTTTACATCAAAGCAAGGCTTTAAATCCATAGAGACAATTTTTTAACCAAAAAATAAAAATAAAAAGCACATCCTAGTGATTTGGCATTGTTTCCTAAGGATAAACTATCTTCAAGGGAACAACACATTATTTGTATTATATGCCAATATACTAACGATGCACTCCTACAATGTGTAGGATATTTTGATGCATTGGATTTTTGTTTAATAAGTTCAAAATTCGCACACCATATTCGTGGTGTGCTAATGGAAACCCCTATGGAACGCGAACCAAATTAGTTTTAAAAAATTGCAATTTTGCACATAAAGCAACAAAAGGCTTGAAGTAAAAATGTTTAAATAAGGCAATTAAGGAGTTACTTGGTGAATGCTTACTCCTTAGGCTTGCTATCATTGAATATAGCCTAAAACCAATTTAGGGCTTTTGAAGAAAATGAAAAAAGGTTCAAGAATGAGGGATATACATTAATCAATAGCATGGCTATGTGGATAACTTTGATTGAAATATACACCAATGGTACAAATGAAAAATGAAGATGAAAAATGAAGCACTAATTATAGGTCAATATTTTGGGAAAAGTTAAGTTTTTGTTTATTTGTTTGTTTTTATTTTTATTTTTTTAATACATGATGTGGTGTGTCTATCCCCTTTTGATGCATATGTGTGCTTAATTTATTATTATTCGTGCCGTATGGCAGGAATTGCATTCGACAATGCGTTGAATTTTAAATAGTTAATCTTTGACCAAAAATCAAACTCATATTTGTAATCTTAACTTTATAAAAAAATATTAATTTATTTTTATATTATAATTTTTTTCAATTATGATTGATCAAAAAAAACTTTGTTCTTATTCGACAATGATGGTGCTGCCACCACCAAATTATTTGGAGTACGAATAAGACATATGGAAATACAAAATCCATTAATCTTAACTTCACCAAGACTATTCCATAGCCCATTACTCCTATCATGCACGATATTATTTCTCTACTCCAACTCTCAATAAAGACTAAATTCATAAGCATCGTGATCCCACCACATTTATTATCACCAAACTGTTACGACTTGCTTCAATGTCAAGGAAACATTTGTTTATTTTAATAAAAAAAAATATAGCCCAAGCTATATTGTCCTTTAGGCAAAAATATGATAATATTATCTCTCCATAAGAATAATCCAAAGCACATATGATATTATGTAGTTAATAATAAATATATTTTTTCCAAATCTGTTAAGTAATGGTTGATTTTGTTCTGGGAAAAATCCATATTAGCAATCCTCAACTTGCAGGTTGGATGAACATGATTGTTTTCCTATGGGAAAGGATGGAAGGATGTTCCATACAGCACATTTACAGGTTACAGAACAAGAAGGCAGACAGTTTATCAAAGGAAGGTCTGTTTACAGCTCCAGGTATATGGCACATGAAGGTAATTTCAGACAAGCAAGTGTTCTCTATCACAAAATTTTCTTTACCTGAAGCATAATATCATCTTGCTGGTGTCAGGTATGTTTTGTCAATTTTGTCCTTGCTGTCCTCATTTTGATTTTGTCAATCACTTTTTTGGAATTTGTGTTGTATCCTCCACGGAGGATCTTAGTTCTCCAAATGTTTGTATTTGCAAAATATCGTCTTTGAGGCCTCTATTACAAAGAATGACTGTCTATTTGGATGATCATCAGATTTATGTGTTTGGGGATTTCTATCCTCTTTCTCAGGTTTTTTCTGTAACGGATTATTAGTCCGTTTCTAGCTCATATGCAGTTTCTATCTGGAAATGTATTCTGATCATTATATTCCTTATATAATATAATCACGCTTTTTCGTTCCTAAAAAAAAAAAGGAAGGATTTTTCTAACTTATTATTTTTCTAATTTAATGAGATATTTTATTGGAAAGTTATTGTTTATTTTAAATCTCTCTCTCTCTCTCTCTCTCTCTCTCTCTCTCTCTCTCTCTCTCTCTATATATATATATATATATATTTAATATAATAAATTTTAACCTATTTTAAAATGATTTAATTCACTAAAATTTAAAAAACTGAAATTAACATTTCAAAAAATGGTAAACAAAATAAGATTTATTTCAACCAACTTAAATAATAAAGAATATTAAGTAAGAGTAAGCATTTTATCTAACTCTAATTTAATTGAATAATACTTAATTATGTAAATGAGTCGCTACCTATAAAACAACATAAGGAATGTTGTTACGTAGTTTAGTTTTTTTACAATGAAATATTTTTGTATTAAGATTTTTTATTTTTTTTTGAATTTGTCTACTCCTATATTGATACAAAAATATTTTTACAAAGAGGCAGCTGCCTCGAGAAGTCTAGCCCAGAGATGCGGCATGCTCACATTACATAGCTGAACACTGACCAAAAAGACCTGCTGAAGACTGACCAGAAGAGCTTCTAGGACCATGACCCTGACTAAATCATAGAAACAGAATACACCAATATCGAAACTGAAGACTGACCAGAGTTAATTCAAAGACCAAAACAAGTTGACTAGGCCCATACCAATAAGGAAGGAAGCGTTGCCCAATTCAAAACTGAAATCTGATCCATTAAACAACTATAACCATAATCGAGACCCAAAGACACAATCAGAAGAATGTCGCCCACGCAGGGGAAATCGGCAATTTAACTTTAGAGAAAAGGTTTGAGCATGAGAACTGTAGAGCAAATACTGACTATAAAATAGGAGGGAATTGAGCAGCTTCAAACAGCAGAGAATCAAAAACCATTGAACGCCGACCTGATTAAACTTCATGAGAGGTGGAAGGTGGCTCTTCAATTCATCCTCAGAGGGATGACCTTCTTTGCCTGAAGAACCGCCACCAGTAGGGACGCTCGGACCAGCTTGAATGTTCCTGTTCTGGGTTGCAGTGCCACCAGGATCCTTACTCTACTTGTTGTCAATCTGAGAAGTACCATGTGTTTCTTCAGCCCTCGTCTCCAGAGTCACCCCTGGTGTCATAGCAACCAGACCAGAAGTATCCTCTCGAAGCTCAATGGTGACTGAAGCTAAGAAGGAGAAATTATTGAGTGTGCAGGGGAATTGAAAACGAGCGGTGTGAGATTGAGGATTATGAGAGCGCGCTGCAGAATTGAGCTGCCCTCGACCCCGTCCATGACCACTCCTGGTAACGGGATGGCGGTCAGAGCAGACATCCAAGGAATAAGACGAGGAGTCCGAAGTAGAGGAGGAGGGCTGGCGGATAACTCACCCCCGGGAATTTCCCCTCCTGCAGCCCATTCTCTGGCGTAATTTAGGCATGATGCAAAGAACAGGAGGCGTTGAACAGGCAGCAGTGCTGTGAAGGCGAGGGGGGACAGAAAGGGGCTTAGCTTCAGCACGCTGAGGAGCACTGGGAGAGACAAAGGACGAGCTATAACTGAAATTGCAGAAAGGGCTGTGAGAAACATGAAGACCCGGCGAATCCAGAGCACAACGTTTCCCTGGGCTGGGCCGAGAGCGAGGCTCTGCGACAGCAAGGGAACAACACGAGCACAGGGGAGGAGCATGAATGAAATCTTGGAGGGGTGCCATGATAGATGATCTCGCAGGCTGGTAAGGAGGGACAAGCTGCATTAACGCAACATTGAAGAAGTTGGCAGAGGAATTAATGTCAGACATCACGCGAGGCCGGATGGCGGTGGTAATAAGCCACGCGCCAACCCACCAAGCCGCCCACGTACTGAGCGCCATGTTATACACCCAGATCCAGGAGGTATTAAGATATTAGTTATATTATTTTAATGATATATTTCGTGTAAGATCTTAGTTATATTGTCATTTTTCTTCTTTCTCTTTTTTTTTCTTCGTATTTATTTTTGTTAATTGTTTTGTTATATTGTTTGTGATATTGTTGATTATTATTATAAATCATTTTTAGTTTATTGTTACTAATGATTATGTGGCATATTATATTTAGTAAAAAATTGACTCGTAGCTATTAACTACTTTGTTATAGATGCGTATATTTATATTGAAATATTATTTTTATATGTTGAATTGTAGAAGTTCCTCAATAAATAAAAAGATTTAGGGAGTTCTAATTGAATAACTCATATAGCACAATAATTGCCAGGGTTTTACAAATGGGGTAGCAAGTTAAGTAGGTTTGAGTATTAAGAGAATTTCAAAGTTAAGTGCACTTGAGCCAAAGGAATAATTAAATGGGTGACCTGCGAGGATGTCCTAGTTATCACATGCAAGTCCCACCCTTTTGTTAGTATAAATCTCACTTATTCACCCTTGTGACCATCCCTTCATTCAATTTGTACTAAGAGGACTATTCAAAATCATGAGAAATTGCATAATATTCCTTTTTTCTAGTGTCGATTTCAAACTAGTGAACCATCTCTGACCTAGTTGTTTGCTATCATAAACAATTTTTAATATGTGCTCCTATAAAAGGGATACACCATGAATACTACTTTATCTATATCTATGATATAGTCCATTGCACATGAGATTTTTTGGCAAAATGGATCATTTTCTATTATATCTTTATTGTTTTTAACTTTAATTTAACTATATCAAACTAAGCCCTTATTCAAATCTGGGAATTCGTTCATACCTTTCAAAGGTCAATAATTAAACTAAGCGACGCGGAACGCTAACTATGCGGCCTTGTTATATTTTAATACACAACACACCCATTAAAATATGAAGCGCCATAGTATAGTGTTCTATTTCTATAATTACACATTGACAAGAGTAGCCTCCATGAAAAAAGTGTGTCGATGTGTTAGTGTTATTTGTCAATAGGTGCATGATTTATGACATTGAGTAGTAGTAAATGCAAATTGTGGACTTTGACACAAGTACACTTGAGATAATATGGTGTATTGTTGATTATGTGTCAAATAATATTGGGGGAATTATTGGTGAAACTTACAAGCCCTTTAATGCGAGAATTTCCCAAAGGAGTGAATCCTTGCAAAAGATTCGCATTCTACCATTACCTATCCAATGTGTGTTTTGGTGCATTATCATGGTTCTGTACAAAGTGCATTAGTGGGGCTATAACCATTTGGTGCATTTAAGTGCGTTTTCACAAAACGCTTTGCCACCACCTCTATGAAAATTGTTGTCAAAGATCTTTATAAATATTCAACTCTAAATATCACCTCCACAAAAGTCATTGTAAAATCCTTATTTCTTGGTAGTGTCATAATGGATGATGATGTAACTTTACATGATTGTCTCCATAAATCATTTTTGATGGTATCTCTTCCTCTTATACATATCTTTAGAGAGTGGGACCTATCACAATATCCTTTTGATGCATAAGTATCCATGTGTGTTGAGTAAAAGGAGAAAGCATGACAAGAAGGATCATAAGACAAATATCCACTTCTTAATTTTTGGAATGTTCCACTGTAATTCCTTCTTTATTGGGATTTGGAACAATTTGTAACAACTTTGGTTAAAAATTTACGTAAAAATATATAAGGCCACAATGATGAGACACGTATTCTAAGCTGAATGGTGGGTAAAACATCCTAGTGGGGTGTCACTTCAGTTTATTATGGCTAAGGAAATTGGCAAAGGAAATGGCTAAGGCTTTGGAAAGGTAAAATGATATTTTGGCACATTTATTTATGAAAATAATAGAAAATAGGAGAAAATGAAGGTGAAAGGTCGCAAGTTGCATGTGAAGAGGAAAATGAAGGAAAATAATGGAAATTGAAGAAAATAGAGGCCTCATTGATAAAAAGGCTTCTGAGGATCAATGGGCAGGCTTGGTCAGTGTAACATTTTGTCAGTTCAATTTTGGAGCTCTCTCATTATTCTCTCTCTCTCTCATACTCTTGGACACTTATAGTTTTCTTGGATCACTCTTAGAGAGTGTGGCATACTTGGAGTTTTGGAGCAAGAAGGCAAATGAAGAGCAGGAAATCACAAGAGGACATCGGGATCAATAACTACAGTAGGTTTTTCTTGCAGGTACCGAGTTGCGAGTATGTTTTCCTCACTAGTTTTGGCATGCATGGCACATGCATGTGGTTTATTGGTCATGATCTATTATTGGCATGGAGGATTGCCTAGATTGACAGTGGATTTGCCTAGCCTTGCCATTTCCTGAATAACCATGGTGTTGTGGGTTTATTTCTTTGTTTTCCTGGTTGGTTCTCATGTTTCCTTTAGCTTGGGTTGAGTTATTAATTTCTGGAGCCCTGGTTGGACAAACGCTTTGGAATCCCTGTAACAACTTGGGTTGAGTTACTAGTCTTGGAAGCATTGGTTGGAAAAATGCCCTGGAAGCCCTTGGTGGGTTGAGTTACTAGTCCTCGAAGCCTTGGTTGGACAAACGCTCTGGAAGCCCGACAATAGCTGTGGGTTGAGTTACTAGTCCTGGAAGGCTTGGTTAGAACAAACACTCTGGAATCCCTGGAAGGCTTGGTTGGAACAAACACTCTAGAATCCCTGGAAGGCTTGGTTAGAACAAACACTCTGGAATCCCTAGAAGGCTTGGATGGAGACTAATATGATGATGGTTTTGTGATGTCTGACTGTTAGGTGGAATCACTATTTGATGGGTTAAGGTGGATGGTCGATGGAAGCCCTGGATGGTTTTGGATTGACGTGTTCTATGAGATCCCACATTCATGCTTGGAATATGGCACAGGGGTGAATGGCTGAAGAGAGATTTGGATCAACCATTCTATGGTCGAGTGGAACGTGGAAGTCCCATCCCGGGTTTGGATTTTGCATCATCAATATGAGGTTATTTATCCTTGTATTTCTATGAGTATTATATTGGTTTATATGTGGATTATATGGCTATGATTTCCTTGGTATTTTTGTTGTTATTATGCTGGTTATGTATATGTTTTATGAAAATAGCTACGTATGATTCTCATCATGTTTTTACTTGTAAATGAATGAACAATGTATCTATGGCCTAATGGATGAAACTGTCGCTAAAGTGACAAGGAAACAATGCATCATAGCGAATCTCAAATAAGTATGAGACCCCTATGCTCATATATGTTATTTACACCTGTAGATTACATATTCGTGATATGTTTGATGAAACTCCTGTCATGGCTAATAGGGGTCAAGTCAAGTTCTTATTCAAGTAATTGCATTAGTACTGTTATTTCCATGTTGTATTACTATTATGAAGGTGTCATTCAATTCTGGGCAGTGACCTAGGCTCTGGGCTTGAAATTGTGGCTTAAATCCTGGGGATGCTGGCACAAAAATTAGCAAAATAGTCCCTAGACGCTAGCTTGCAGGCCTGTGAGAGCATCCAAAGGTCCTTGGATGCTGGCATGCCCATAACATGGGAGCGTCTAGAGGTTTAATAGCTTAAAAGTTCAGTGGGACTCGGGGGCTAGTTGGCATAAAGGTTGGGATGGTTCCTAGGAGTCCTATTGTTGATGTTCAAGGTCTGTATGGTGTGTTTTCATCGGTTCCACTTCCTTAATGTAACTTAGGAGGTCAAATTATATCATAGTGGCCCCTCATCGCATGTTTACCCCGGTTGGCCAATTGCTTGGGTATATGTGGGAGGAGGGTGTTACAAAGTGGTATCAAAGTGGGTTGTGCTCTCTTTGGGTCATATATGATACCACAAAGTGGTATCAGAGCATGGTTCACCCTTGGGACTGGATGGGTTGTCTGTTGGTCATGCATTCATGTTGGTTGCATATGTGTTCCTTATGCTTGTAGTCCATGTGCTTGTTGCATTTGCATGGTGTTGATCAAGGTTGTAGTGATGTCGTTGTGTGAAGGTTGATGGTGTTGTTGTGGGATGTGTCGTCATGAGTGTATGGTTGTATATGCATTTGTTATGCATGTCAGTGTCTGTATGTTGTTATGCATGCATTGTCATGGTGAAGGTTGTTGTGCATGAGGCCATTGTATGCAATCAGGGCATCATGATGATATTGGATGCTAATGCGTTGGCTGAGATAGAGCAAGAGATGCAGATAATTAAAGTGAAGTTGCAGCATTGAACCTCGAGGCAAGATCATGTTGTCATACATGTTTGTATGATTGGGCATGCAAGTATGTTAGTTAATGGATTGTTATATGCATTAGGGTTATATACATTAGGTTTATGTACATGTCTATTGATGTTATGGTTACATACATGATAGATGCTAGTTGATTAGTGTAGTCATATGCACACGTGTCAGATAGTCATGAGTGACAATAACCTGTGGTTGTATGCATTGCTATTTTTGTTTTAGGTTATATGTTGTTGATGAGCATGTTATAGGTTAACTTGTTGTTGCTATATGATATTTAACTTGATGATTAGGTTATTACATTAGGATCTTGATGTTACATGTATATAGCAAGATGGACTGGTCTATGCGAATGGTTAGGGTTATGACATTCATATATGAGTTAATATGTTGTGATATTATGTCATACTATTATACACTAACCGTGCAGATGTGATTATTATGCATGAATGATAATTGTTTACGAGTTTATGATGTGAACATGTTGGTTAGTGACTATTATGGATATCATGACCTTATTTATGTTTGAGTTGATATGTTTTGAAGTGATATTGTGCTAAACTAGATTGACTGTGCAGACAAGATAGCCTCCCTTGAGATACATTAAGGTATGAGCTTGCTTATGTCATTTGCTTTGTGCTTGAATGTTTGATTATGTCATCTATTTGGTGTTTGAGATTTGGTGTCTATTATGTCATTTATCTGTTGTTGAATGTTTGATTAATCGTATGATATGAGTATGTGTTCAAATGATATTATTGTAAGATGATTGTACTAACACATGTGTTCAGACAGTTGATACATACTTGAGTATAGTAGGTGATAGGTGTAGCATTATGTCTAATGACTATGAGTTGACTATGGATTGTGACATGATTATTAGTCTCTATAAAGGTTGAATTCAAATTGATAGATATGATTGTCGTGATATTTGGAACATGTGGCTAACGTGTGTAAACAGTTGCAGGAAACATGCTTGGTATTAGTGTGACAAGGTAACAATTGATGTGTTTATATAACTAACAGTTACGTGATGCAATAGTACAAAGTAAGACTCGATTGACAAGGCAAAAGGGTAAAATAAAGGAATTGGGCAAGAATTCCTTTGGCTATGTTTGGAAACCATAATTCCAAACGAATGAATGCTCTACATACATGAAGTCGTCTTAACCTTGACTTTGTCTAATATTATGGGGATATATGCTATATTCATGAACATGTATTTGACAGGTATATTAGCTAGTCTCTAGTTACAAGTGGATATGTCAAGGGAATTGGAGTCTCTTGAGACATGGCACAAATGTGATCAGCTACAAGGCAACGTGCTTGGCATAACAAGGTAAACTAACTGGTATATTTTTATATTTATTTATACATTGATAATTATGTGTTTATGGTAATGTGATGCAGGGAGTTGCATGGCAAGAGAGGTTGCCATGAAATCTTGAAGAAGGCTCAGGCTGAGCTTTCCCTTAGAAGCACTAGGAACCATGGGGATTGAGTCATGGCATCTGTTGTTAGTCTTGTGCTTTTGGTCTTTTTGATTTGTTGCGCTTGATTTGTGACTTTGTTTATGTCTAGTGCATGATCATGCCACTTTGTTGGGATGTTGTGTTGTTATTGGTTTTCATGGTATTCTTCTTGTTTGTTTCTTATGCTTGCCTTTTCAATTTTGAGCCTTAAGGATTGGTTGGGAAAGAAGAAAGTTAGTGGAGCTCTCGGAGAGATGTGTGGAACTCAACAGGTAATTAAAGACTCGGATGAAGCTGGTGCATGTGTAAGGGCAACTAAAGGTAAGAATATGACAATCAGTTGGATTGGTTCGGTCTATTGGTGTAAATGGACAATGGCAGTACAATCATGAGAAAGGCAATGGGAAAGGTGAAGTAAATGGATCTGAGGTGTCATATGCCTTAGCTATGTTAGGAATGATGGCTCTTGATGTTGTGCATGGTGCGCACAGATAAAGGGAGTTATCTTAACCTTGACCTTATGATATTTAGTAATTATGTTGTGATCATGATTATGTTGATGTTTATACACATATACATGTATGCATGTATGTATGTCGTGTTTGACAGGGTCGTCATGGATCATTGTTGTTTAATGCTAATGTTTATATGTACATATGTGTGTATGCATGTCGTTGTCTGACAAGATCATGATTGTTTTATGCTAATGTTTATGTATATGTATGTATGTATCCATGCATCTATGTCACTGTTCGACAAGGTTGTCAGGGATCATTCTTATGGAGGAATGATTGCTTATGCAGGTGAATGGCATGACAAGGTTCCTGGTCTTATGGGGAATCAAGTGGGGAGAGTATTCATGACAAATATACGAGGTCAATATCATGTGGATATGAATTGATATTGTATGCTTGTATTATGCCTATCCTTTTGTTATGACATGTAACTCTGAGGGATACATCAACAAAATGAAAGCAGTGTGGTCTGCGTCATGCTAAGATAAGAATGGATGGTTAAGAGACACTGGAAGCAAGGTTTCCTGGTAGAGATAGTGTGGTTTTGGATGTGCAATGCTATTGTTGTGCGTATGTTGTACATGTTGCATATGTGATGTTGTGCGCATATGGCGTTGTGTATATATAGTGTGTGTACATGTTGTTTATGAAATTTTATGTACATGGTGGTATAGATAGTGTTGTGTGAATATTGCATATGCAGTGTTGGATATGGATGGTGCTATGTACATGTTGGATATGCGGTGTTGTGTACATATTGTACTGTGCGTATGATGGATATGCGATATTGTGTGCATATGGTGTTGTGCGCGTGTTGGATATGTAATGTTGTGTACAGATGATGTTATGTACATGTGGTGTTGTGTGCATGTTGTACATGTGGTGCTTTGTACATATGGTGTTGTGTGCATGTGGTGCTATGTACATGTGGTGTTGAGTACATGTGGTACTATGTACATGTGGTATTATGTACACGTTGTACATGTGGTGTGGTGTACATGTGGCATAGTGTACACATTGTGCAGGTGGTGTTGTGTACATGTGATGTTGTGCACATGTCGTGCAAGTGGTGCTTTGTACAAGTGGTATTGTGTACATGTTGTACTGGTGTACATGTGGTAATATGTGTGTGTCGTACATGTTGTGTTGTGTAAATGTGGTACTACATATATGCATTGTGTAGTTGTGGTATCGTGATATGTGTACTCGTTGTGTTGTACTTTGTGTAGTACATGTATTGTGTTATGTTGTACTCAAGGTGTAGGTACATGTATTGTGTGGTGTTGTATATCAGGTATAGATGTATTGTGTTGTGTTGTACGCCAAGTGTAGGTACATGTATTGTGTGGCATTGTACATCGAGTATAGATGTATGTATTATGTTGTACATCAAGTGTAGGCATATGTATTGTGTTGTGCATCGGCTATAGGTGTATGTATTGTGTTGTACATCGGGTGTAAGTGTATGTATTGTGTTGTTGTGTACACCTGATGTAGGAGTATATATCGTTTTGCATTGTACACTGGGTGTAGGTGTATGTGAATGTGTTGTATGTCAGGTGTAGATGCTCGTGTGTGGTTGTATGTGTGTGATGCACATTATGTGTATGTGCACATGGTTGAGGAGAAGGCACTGGGTGTTTTTTGGGTGTGGAAACCGGTCTAGAGTGCATAAGGAATGAAGACAAAAGGTAGAAGACAAGGATTGATTAACGGATAAGTATCAGTACTTTATTTCAGTTTCATTATGCATGTGATTTATGATTCTGGTCTATGTTGATTACATGTGATCTATGATTTTGGTTTATGATGATTGCATGTGTTTCATGATTTTGATCTATGATGGTTATGTTTTGAGCTAATCTGATGTGATATTTTTATACATGTTGATTTGGTCAAATATGCTAGTTTGACTTGTTGTGACATGAAGTAAAAGAGATTGCAAAAATACCTTATTGATGGGCCACCAATGAGTGATGATTTGAAGTTATTTCAATTTATTTTGAGTCTAATGGAAATTATGTGCTTGGTACATGAAACATGAAAATTCTCGGTTGGGTGGTTGAAGTTGACCGCAAGAAATTGCAACAACAAAAGGAATTGGAAAATGCAATAGTATGCTAGTAAAGCACTTTAGGAGCAGGGCCATTGTGGGACACTGGTACCCAATATTGTCCATTGATTTGCATTAGCATGCTATGACCGGTATGATGATTTTGAGGAAGGTATATGCCTTGGTTTTTGTATCTTCCGATGCAAGGAAACCTTGCCAAGGGATGGACTACCCGAGATGGGGGTGCCAACAGAACTTGGATGGTGTGTGACTGGATTGCCCGAGGGACCATGTAACAAAGAAGGGAAGGCTGAGGATATATTTGTTTTGGTCATTAACATTGCCAGATGGAATTAGATGCACATTGGGAGTGTCCCTTGGAACGATGAGCAGGCAATTGTTCACTGAGAGGACAAGGGGCACTGGATTGTAGCGTTGGACATTGGATGCAAATTTAACCTTGCAGTGGATTTTGGACTTCCTGGGAAGGAGGTGAATCCTGGTATTGCTTTGAGGGTGGAGGTGTGAGCCTTTGGGTTCCCTTGTTGCAGATGCATGCATCAGATCCTTTTATTTGTTGGTTGAGCAAATGTGCATGTGTATATGTGTGTATTATTGTAAATATTGTATTGAGCTGGATTTATAAAGCTCCATAGACAATATGATTTTTTTTTTTTTTTTTTATGGGTGAAGCAAATGTGTATGTGTGTATATGTGGTTATTATTGTAAATACCGTAATGAGCTATATAATAAAGCTTCAGTAAACAGTATGTTTGTCATGTTTTAGCATATGGTCATTGTAAATACTACAACGAGTTGTGTTATAAAGCTCCATGGGCAATATGTTTTGTTTTCAATATTCTTGTGGTAATAGTTGTCATCTAACACAAAGGACAGTGTTCCCCCATGGGGAGGGTTCTGTAACAACCCTGGTTAAAAACTAATGTAAAAATATATAAGGCCACGGTGATGGGACATGTATTCTAAGATGAATGGTGGGTAAAACATCCCAGCGGGGTGTCAATTCGGTTTATTATGTCTAAGGAAATTGGCAAAGGTAATGGCTAAGGCTTTGGAAAGGCAAAATGGAATTTTTGGCACATTTATTTATGAAAATAATGGAAAATGGGAGAAAAGGAAGGTGAAAGGTCACAGGTTGCATGCGAGGAGGAAAATGAAGGAAAATAATGGAAATTGAAGAAAATAGAAGCCTCATTGATAAAAAGGCTTCTGAGGATCAGTGGGCAGGCTTGGTCAGTGTAACCTTTTGTCAGTTCAGTTTTGGAGCTCTCTCATTATTCTCTCTCTCTCTCCCTCTCTCATACTCTTGGACACTTAGAGTTTTCTTGGAGCACTCTTGGAGAGTGTGGCATACTTGGAGTTTTGGAGCAAGAAGGCAAAGAAAGAGTAGCAAATCACAGGAGGACATCGAGATCAACAACTACAACGAGTTTTTCTTGCAGGTACCGAGTTGCATGTATATTTTCCTCACTAATTTTGGCATGAGTGGCACATGCATGTGGTTTATTGGTCATGATCTGTCATTGGCATGGAGGATTGCCTGGATTGACAGTGGATTCTAGCCTTGACATTTCCTGGATAGTCATGGTGTTGTGGGTTTATTTTTTGTTTTCCTAGTTGGTTCTCATGTTTCCTTTAACTTGGGGTTGAGTTATTTGTTCCTGGAGCCCTGGTTGGACAAACACTCTAGAGGCCCTATAACATCTTGGGTTGAGTTACTAGTCCTAGAATCCTTGGTTGGACAAACGCTCTGAAAGCTTGACGAAAGTTGTGGGTTGAGTTACTAGTCCTAGAAGCCTTGGTTGAAACAAACGCCCTGGAAGCCCTAGAAGGATTGGATGGAGACCAATCTTATGATGTCTTTTTGATGTTCAACCATGAGGTGGAATCACTATTTGCTGGGTTGAGGTGGATGGCCTCTGGAAGCCCTAGATGGTTTTGGATTGATTTTTTCTATGAGATCCCACATTCATGCTTGGAATATGGCACGGGGGTGAATTACTGAACGGAGATTTGGCTCAGCCATTCTACGATCGGGTGGAACGTGGAAGTCCCATCCCGGGTTTGGATTTTGCATCATCAATATAAGGTTATTTCTCCTTGTATTTCTATGAGTATTATACTAGTTTATATGTGGATTATATGGTTATGATTTCCTTGGTATTTCTATTGCTATTATGCTAGTTATGTATATGTTTGATGACAATAGCTATGTATGGATCCCATCATGTTTTTACTTGTAAATGAATGAACAATGTATCTATGTCCTAATGGATGAAACTGCAACTAAAGTGACAAGGAAACAATGACTCATAACGAATATCATATAAGTATGAGACCCCTATGCTCATATTCGTTATTTACACCTGTAGATTACATATTCGTGACATGTTTGACGAAATGTCTGTCATGGTTAGTAGGGGTCCAATCAAGGTCTTATTTAAGTAATTTCATTAGTACTATTATTTCCATGTTATATTACTGTTATGAAGGTGTCATTCAATTCTGGGCAGTGACTTGGGCTATGGGCCTAAAAATGTGGCTTAAATCCCAGGGACGCTAGCACAAAACTGAGCAAAATAGTCCCTGGATCCTGGCTTGCAGGCCTGTGAGAGCGTCCAAAGGTCCCTAGAAGCTGGCATGCCCATAGCATGGGAGCATCTAAAGGTTTAATAACCTAAAAGATCAGTGGAACTCGGGGGCTGGTTAGTAGAAAGGTTAGGATGGTTCATAAGAGTCTTATTGTTGATGTTGAAGTTTTGTATGGTGTGTTTCCGTCAGTTCCACTTCCTTAACGTAACTTAGGAGGTCGAATCATATCATAGTGGCCTCTCGTCGCATGTTTACCCCAGCTAGCTTATTGCTTGGGTAGATGTGGGAGGAGGGTGTTACACAATTGACTATTGATTTTTCTTCTCTCCACTTTGGCTTTCTTTATCTTCAAAAATGGATTTCATCCCTTAAGCTTTTCACAATCTTTACTAGTTCATCAAGTGTTCATAGTTTCTATATGTACTCTACTTAGCCATTTCAATATCTTATTTAAACACTTGTTCAACATCTACATTTTGATGGAACTTTTGGGTGTTGTGGGGATCATGCATGTTGTCAACTCGATGTTCAAATGAAGCTCAAAGCATATATTATACAACTATTTAAAAACAAAAACATTAGTAATCTACATATAGTTACTTGCATACATGTCTTTTCCATTGAACAATATTCTAACAACTATAAGAGAAAGAAAGAAAGGAAAGAAAGAAAAGTATTTTAATGTCCATGAGGCTAAAGATAGCATATGGGATAGATTTCTTCTTCATATCCTTGATGTATTCAACCCTTTTTCTGTGAAGCCTCATAATAAATGCTCTCAAATTCTCGACAAACCCATCGCTAAATAGATTATCCCAAGAGCTAGCTGCCAGCATATCTGCATAACTTTTCGTGTTGTCTTTGAAGGCCTCACATTCTAAAATGAAATGCTTTTTTGTTTCCACTTTTCCGAAAGAAGAAAAAATGCATACTCTTTCCTCCCACACTTCTTTTTGCCTTTTCTAGCTCCCTGTTTCACAACAGAGTTGATGAGAATTAGTCCTTACCTAAGCAATAAGAATTTTGGCTCTCCAAGAGATATTTTTTTTTTTGACAGAAACGGTTAGTTGATGTATTAATTCTCGGCAGAAAATGCCTCATTGCAGGTTACAATAAATAGGCAGAACTCAGTTTTCTCTTCAGATAGGAACCAGATGGTTTCCCCCCTAGTGAGTCTGCGAATTCTTTGGACTATCATACAATTGGTCTTCTCTATCTTTCCTGATTTACATAAGCAAACAAACTGCTCCAATAAAAGACAGTAAAACATTTTAAGCTAATAGTCAAGGGATGGGATCCCAGCCTTCGTCTTCATTTCTTAGCAGGACTCCAGGTGGGAGGGGAGCCGCTTTGTTGGCTTCAGCATCGGCTTCTTTATTGTTGTCTCTCTTTACATGAAGGAATTCCAGTTTCTGAAAGGAGTTTATAAGAGTTCTAATTCTGTTCATCAATCTTGATAGCCTTAGATCAGTAGGAAGGGAGTTGTCTACAATGATCTTTATGATGGATTGGGAGTCCCCAAAAACAATTGCATCTTTGATACCAAGGGAAATGAGCTGTTTGAGGCCCTGAAAGAGAGCCAGAGCTTCGGCTTGGATGCTTGTATTGAAGCCCACTCCCCAGGCAAATCTTAGTTCAGCTCTGCTCTCTGCATTTTTTATTACTCCACCTGCTCCGGATCTGCCAGGATTACCTTTTGCTGCCCCGTCAAAAAAGAGAGTGTATCTTGCCTTCTTGCTGCAAAACTCAGAAAATTCTACAGCCTCAAGTCGGATTTGCCAATTTTTTTGGAGAGGAGGGAGTTTGACAATATCAGTGAAATTGAGATTAAGGTAAGCGCCCCATACAGCTTCTTGGCCACTTAAATCTGCTCTGTCAAGCTGATCACCCAAACAGTCTCTTAGATGGCATTTGATTTTTTCCCATATGATCTTGAGGTCACTTTTTTTGTCTCTGAAAATTCGCTGGTTTCTTTCCAGCCATATATGCCAGCAGATGAGTTTAGGGAGGACGAGCCAGGCATCTTTAATGTGGACGTTCTGGGGGGAGCCGCCTGGATACCTTGACTTCCAATTTGCAAACAGGTCTGCGCAGCGATTTGGCAATGCAAAGTCGACATTCCATGTTTTTAAGGCCTCGGTCCAAAGATCAGAGGAGAATTTGCAGCGGAGCATAAGGTGGGGGGCATTTTCCTCATCAATCTCACATAACGAGCAGCGGGATGGCCCGCTGTATCCTCTTCTACGCAGCCTGTCGTCTGTCAAAATCTTTTGATGGCATAAGAGCCAACTGAATACGTCAATTTTTGGAATTGAGGTCCGCGACCATATCCCTTGCCAAGGCTTCGGATCAGGGGGGACGTGAGGTCGAAGGGAGAGGAGTTTATAACCTTGCGCCACTGTGTAGCGACCAGATGATGGACCCCAACCCCTGATGTCGGGCTTCCTGGAATTTAAAGGCGCTTTGCCTGCTAAGAGGGATCGGAGGGAGACAAGATCTCTGGAGAGGTTATGAGGTACCTCGATATCAATCCAGTTCTGCCATTTGTCGTTTTCCCATTGAGAGATATCCCATAACGTTTTAAGGCCCGCTCTGTCCATCCATTCTCTCAACATAAGCAGAGAGCGGTCTTCAGAGAGGGGCTCATTGTCCATGATTCGGTCATCCCAAATGTTGATGCGCTTACCATTTCCAGGAATCCAGTGCGCATGAAGATTGATCAAGGGGGCCGCTTTGATGCACAATTTGTGAACCAACGTTCCAATTTTTGGTTTGGGTTTGTCAAGGCAGCGGGTTCTCTGTCCACCGAAATATTTTCTCCACATCGCAACCTGAGCCCAACCCGGCTTTGGAGCTATTATCCTCCATAGAAGCTTTGCGCCCAAGGCAATATTTTGCTTGCTGAAATTCTTGAAATTGAGACCTCCTTCCATTCTGGGCAGGGAGACTGTGTCCCAGTTAATAAGGGGAATTTTTTTCTCATTATCTTTTCCGCCTTTCCAGAAGAAATTCCTGATATAATCCTCCATTTTTCTCATAATACCTATAGGTGCCATCATGACTGCAGCTTGGTAAGTAGGAAGGCTGTTCAAGACAGCTTTGACCAGCACTGTCTTTCCAGCCAGATTGAGCCAATTGAAGCCCCAGGTGTGAATTTTAAGCTTAAATTTTTCCAATAACGGCATCCAATCTTTGCTGAGGGCCCTTTTTTGGAAAACAGGGAGCCCCAAATATTTGAAAGAGGTCCAGGAAGAGGAGGCTGCGAAACCAAAGCAGTTGGAGATAGCTTGGAGGAATCTGGGAGAAGAGTTCCAACAGTAAATGTGACATTTGCCTTTGTTAATTCTGCTTCCTGAGCCTTCACAGTAAGCATCCAGCACTTCTTTGAAATGATTAGCCGTGGACAAGGAGGCAGCACCCAGCAGAAGAGAGTCATCCGCAAATAGGGCATGGTTTATGTTTTTTACACCTCTTGCAATGCTCAGTCCCATTATTTCTTGGTCATTCTGCTTTTTGATTAGAAGGAAACTTAGGACAGAAGCTTGGAGGACAAAGAGCAAGGGGGAAAGGGGGCACCCTTGTCTCAGCCCTCTAGTGGCTTTAAAAAAGTCAGTTGCCCTCCCATTTACCAAAGGGGCAATCCAGGGCTCACTGATACAAGCTTTGATCCAATTGATGAATTTGAGTCCAAAGCCAAATTTGTGGAGGACCTCGAACAAGAAACTGTGTCTTACCCTGTCAAAGGCACTTTCAAGGTCTAGTTTAATAACCATTCCTTTCTCTTTCCGATTCAGACTTGAATGAATCGCCTCTTGGACCAGAATAAAATTGTCAACAATCTGCCTTCCCTGGATGAAGCCTCCCTGATTCTCGGGGATGATGTCAGGAAGAATGGTTTTTAATCTGTTTGCAATTACTTTTGTTATCAACTTATAGCCTATATTGCAGAGGGAAATAGGGCGAAATCTGGAGAAGGAGTTGGCACCTTTTTCCTTAGGAATAAGGGCCAGGAAAGTTGAGTTGGTGCTTCCCCCAATTTTCTGACATGCTTGAGATTTCCTCACCATTCTGCATAAGTCTTTTTCCACTATCTGCCAACAGCTCTGCAAGAATCTAGCTGTGAAGCCATCCGGCCCTGGAGCCTTATCTGGCTCCATTGCAAAGAGAGCGATTTTTATTTCATTGCTGGTGACTTCTGCTTCCAAATACTGCTTCTTTCTGGTAGTGATCAGAGAAGGTACCTCATCCACAGAATTTAATGCAAACCCCTGTCCCTCTTCTTCATTATACAACTTTTTGAAATGGAGGTATGCAACCTTTTTTATACTTTGCATGTCTTTGTGGCTTATATTCTCTTCCTTGATTTCTGAGATGGAGTTGAAACTTTTTTGGGCTTGGGCTTGCTTGTGGAAGAAGGAGGAGTTTCTGTCTCCAGCCTTGAGCCAAAGCCTACGGGATTTGATCTTCCAGTACTCTTCCTCGGCCAAACTTGCCTTGAGAATTTTTCCTTGTAGCTCGACTTCCTTATCTAGAGTTTCTTTTGTGATTTCTTCATTTTCCGACTTCGTATGGTGAATCTCAAGGCATTCTTGGATCTTTTTCCTTTCCACTGCTGGTTTAGGAAGCGATTTGGCCCAAGATTTCAAAGCAACTTTCACTCTCCTGAGCTTTTCCTCCCATACAAAGAAGGCAGAACCGTTGACTGGTTGCTTCCAAGTATCTTTTACTAGTTGCATGAAGGTCTGTTCTTTAACCCAGAGGGGACTGAATTTAAATGGAATGGGGCCTTGATTCATGTGTGCCAGTAGATCGAGCTTGATGGGTCTGTGGTCAGATACACTGCATGGAAGAATATGCATTCTAGAATCTAATCCAAGGAGAAGAAAAGAACTTTGAACAAAAAAACGATCTAACCTTGCAGCGATGTGCCCCGGACCGAGTCTTTTGTTGGACCAGGTGTATTTGCCCGACGAGGGTTTTATGTCAATCAGGTCCCAGTCCTGAAGCAGATCCTCAACCCATTCTCGCGTCGGATCCCTTACAATGCTTCCTCCACGCTTTTCAGCCAGAGAGAGGGTTAGATTAAGGTCCCCTGCGATGATGACATTCTTTAAATCTTCCGAATCTGCCATATTTCTGATGGAATCCCAACAGCTCTTTTTCTCACCTGCGCTGGTTGGAACATACACATTGAAGAGGCAGAAGGTCTCATTTGAATCCACGTGTTGCAGCTTGGTGAGCAGCCAATGGGTGTTGGCGACATCTTTGATCTTTGAAACTTTATTTGCATTCCAGAGGGTGCCCAGTCCTCCTGACGCACCGCGGGCTGAAACAGCTTGCCCTTCACTTCTTTTCCACAGATTTCTGACTGTATGGAGGAAGGACTTATCCTCCATTTTTGTCTCCTGGATGAGGAGTATATCAAGAGATTCAGTTCTTATCAGGCTTTTGACGGCTTCTTCTTTTGTTCTGCTCCCCATACCCCTACAGTTCCAGGAGACGATCTTCATCACTTGCTTTTTGAGTGGGGAGCTCCTTTAGAGCTCTGGTACTGGTTTCTAGTCATCTTCGGAGTTTTTGCCAAGAGTTTCTCAAGGGTTGGTTGGCTTCCTTGTAGTTTGTCTTTATAAGTCTCCTGTTCTCTTTTCTCGCGAGCTGATTTGCGGCCTCTCAATGATCTTCTAGCCGAGGTGTGTGAATCCCCTATTTCACCTTCCTCTTCTGAATCCTCCGATCCTTGCTCTTCCTCGGCCTCTTCTGTGGGTATGTCTTTCTGCTTGTCTGAGTTAGGTTCAGCTTGCTTTGATCCCGAGGGGACCTCCTTGTGGGGCGATGCTTCCTTCTGAATCTCTATTTCTTGAGGGTCTTCTGATGCTGAGCTTAACAACGTGAATTTGTTACCTTGATCTTCCATGGGGGAAGCTTGAGTCGCAGGGCCTGGCTGGGGGGCCTTATCGTTTTTATTTCCGGATCTAGGGTTTTTATGAGCGTTTTTGGTCCTTTTGACCTGTGTCCATCCTTCCTCCTTGTTTTTCTCCCCTTCACTATTCTTTGGGCAGCCACGGGCAAAGTGACCATAGACATGGCACTTTCTGCACTTAAACGGAAGCTGCTCGTAATCCAACTTTTGGAGATGCACCCAATTTCCAACCTTTATCTTTATTGCTTCAGGCAAGCCCACCTCAAGATCCACTTCGACGCAGATTCGAGCGCAATCAAATTGATCTTTGCTGTTGGCTCGATCTATAAACTTGCCCAATGTATTCCCAATGTGTTTGAGGGACTCCTAGTTCCAGCAGTGCATTGGCAGGTTGGGCAGTCTAACCCACACTGGGACGGCTGTGGGAACATCGACTGCTGGATCGAAGTCAGGCATCCACTTGTTGAGATACAACCCTTGAGGACCCATGAAATAGGGTCCATTACGGAATATCAGTTCCTTATCCTCCTTTTCAGCGAATTCAAAGAGGAAGAAACCCTTCCCTAGAAAGTATGAAGTGACTCTGTTGTTGATCAGCGGTGCCCAATTCCTTGCTACCCAGCTCTCCGTGGTTTTGGGGGAGGGCCAGAGTCCAGTGAACTGCCCGACCAAAGCTCTCTCTGCCAGTGAGAGGGCAACCTGAATCGGCCCCTCAAGAGGGAGCTCAATCTCAGGAATATCATCTAGACGCTTGACAAACTTCGCGGCTTCAGTTGCTTTCTTCTTTGGGAGAGATTCCAGCAGTTTTATGAACGCCTCTGCAGCAGAACGGTGAGGCGATGACGGTTCCATATCACCGACGGCTTAGCTCGGGCGGGGCGAGCTTGCCCAGGCTTCAGCTCTCATAGTCCTCGGTCCAACCCAGAGAAAGGAGGGACACCGCGCAGGTTGGGGGATAAATCGGGGAGGGATCGTCAGAAAGGAACACCGCGCAGAGACGGATCCGCGCAGGGAGCCACCGAGGCGGCCACAGGGCCGAGGCTGGACTCGAGCGCAGCGGATGCAGAGTAGGTCTCCTCGCGAGCCAAAAACCCCAATCGTGGGATTCTTTCGCGTGAGATGCTATCGACTCTCCAAGAGATATTGACCTCTATGTATGCTTTTGGTTGATGATAATGAGAGGGATTAAACAATTCAATATATTTTATTTTTATTTCTTCCTAGCTCCTTATCCCAAGCATGCTTGTGTAACTTATCTATAACAAAAGCTTTTATTTCTTTGTTGTTTATGGGACACATGTTCAAGCAAATACCCCATTTACTAGACCATTTGTTATTTTGCTGCATCCAAGTCTTTTTACCGTTGCACAATATGTCATTAAAGACAACCTTAGGCCATCTACCCTCTTCCATTTGCTCAATTTTTTAAAAATACCTTATGAATCGCACCATAGAAATTGCTTCAATAGGAGCAATCCTTGTTTCACTTAACAAGACAACATAAGGAATTGCACTTTTAATCCTGAATTTGTTTGTATTCAAACGCTTCTAAATTTTCTCAATTTGTTTCCAGTGCATGTCGGATGTACTTCGGGCCCATAGTTCACAACCATAGAGAATCACTGGCATCAGTAGAAACCCAAAAAGAGTTTGAGTGGTTTTCTAGTCCCATAACTCTGCCTCTCTACACCTATTTTAAAAAGCATAAAATGCTTTCCAAGCCCCCGAAGTTATTTTCTTTCTACAACCATCCCAAATTAGATTTTTGTTGAACTCAATTATGAGGTATTTGTAATCCACAACTTCTTCCAGAATGTTGCCTTCAAAGTAGAACTTATGCTAGTTATGTTTTATTTTTTTAGAGAAAACCACTACTTTTGTTTTTCTGATATTGACTTGCATCCCCACACTTCTACAAAAACGCTTAAGGAATAGTAAGTGCTCTTGCAAACCAAGAGCCGATTTAGCAATCAAAATAAGGTCATCTACATACAAAAGAAGCCTTATAACAAACTTGACCAAATAGATACCATCACCCCTTTGCGAATTTAACCACTCCTCAAGCTTGTCTATATATAAACCAAAAAGGGTGGGAGACAATGGGCAACCTAGCTTGACCCCGATATTGCCTCTAAAACTTTCAGAAATGCTTGCTGAAGTTTTAATTTTGGCTTTCACCTCTTCATACAGCCTATGCACAACTGCTCTCAAATGTTTAGGAACCCTAAGTTTCTCTCCATTATGTGCCAAAGCTTATCCCTAGGAACCGTGTCAAACTCTTTTTGAAATCAACAAAGCAACAAAAGACTTCTTCCTTT